>CM061532.1:84214567-84291020 GCA_030545055.2 Neoaliturus tenellus
AATCCACAACAAACCTATACAAATAATAATTCGTTTCTTTATTGTGGTCTACTGGATAGTAGGTCCAAACGCATTGACTTCCGGTGGCATTCACTTCCGTCCAGGACGTTACATTTTAATTGGTTTGAGAACGTCAATATGAAATAAAGTTGAATTGAGTGATACATTTGATAAGAAAACTACATTTCCGGCGAAGCGCGGCCGGTTAAAGCGATGTTGAGTTAAAAAAATGTCCGGTTAAAAAGATGTTATTTTGTGTCAGAGTAGGCCGGTTAAAGCGGAGGCCGGTTAAAAGGTGGCCGGTTAAGAGGGAGTCTACTGTACTACACACTTCAGTATAGTGGTCTATTGTTGCCGTAGTCTTTGTCACTGGCGGTAGGTGGCAGCACGGTAGCAGTGTTTCTGTATAATTGGAGCTCTGTGATTGGTCGGCCGGTAATTAAGCGGCCATTGCGCCCCGGCTGATGTGTTTGCTCGTTGCGGGAAATGAGGCCTGAAATGAGCGTTGCACCAAAATTGCCTTCGCAGCGCAGCGGCCGCGATATCGCCGGCGAAAGGTTTCCATCCGCGGTAGAGGGGTGGGGGGGGTGGGGGGGGTTATAGTTATAGTGGCATTAAAGCATAATCCGTTTAACACAGAAAACATTTATTGCGGGCGTTAAACTGTTATTTTATATAACAGAAAGCGTGTTGTAAACCATTAGGTCAGGTTTCAGGACGTGGAGAGTTGCTGCAGATTTGTTTTCATAAATTAGCATATTTTATGCGAATTCAAGTTTATTATGTCTTTTTAAAAAATATTAAAAATATATATGTTTTAAGCCTTATATACTTTAATTTACATATATTATTCTTAAAACATAAACAACGACTGCTTGATTTGAAACATATTTTAAAATAATGAAGAAACATTCCCAAGTTTTGTTCAATTTTAATGAGTAGGCCCTAATAAAAATGTGACAAATTAAAATTTATTGTTCAGAATCGCAACTTAATGTCCCCTCCCGGATGAATGGCTTATAACAAGATATACTAAAAAAATATCTTTAGAATGTTAAATTTACCTACCATATATTTTAAACTTTACAGTGACACACAAATGGGTTGAACAAGCTGTGTCCAGTTAATATAAGGTACAAAACGGATTTTAAAAGGATAATTTCCAGATCTCCAATCTAATGGACATCGTTATGTTGGTGATAGCCTACTTTATATTGCAAGAGAAAACGAAAACCAAGGTAAATATGCAGATGCTATAAAGAGACAAATGGTTTTTGTTTGTAAAACGGTAATGTTTTCATCGACAATTGACAATAAGTGTTCGAGTGAAGAACGTTCAAACTATGTGAAACGTCATTATTAGACTAATAAGTTACATTCAGGTATTGAGTAATTTTAGGCCTATGAAATAATAAATTTTTAATACTAATCTGGCAATTTTGTTCATTATTTTTTAACTGAAAAATATCACTTAACCACCACCGAAGTAAAAGTGTTCCATCACCCTCAGTAACTCAGAATTGCCGCGCCATCCGTGAAAACGCCTCTGGAACGATTGTTACTCAAAACCAAAGACCACCGAGCACCGGTTCATTAGGCGGTCACACACTGCTGCCCGAGCTCCTGTTTTAATTTTATCGGTCTTTGAGTCTGTCTTCACGCTTTTTAGAATGCTCGCGCTAAGATTAAGTGACGGCATTGAGCCAGATTTTGAACCATGAAGCTACGGAGAAAGTGGACCTCTTAAGTTGTCAATCAGATTCAAATTAACAAATCGTTCTTTTTTAAGATTAAAATTACAAAATTGTTATAAATGCAGTTCAATCTTCCAGATGTGCATGACTGAAGTGCTATGAAATGGTGTTATTCATTCAAGCGTGCTCGTTCTCTACTTATTCAGACGTAATTTAAAAAATTAAATCATGTTTTAGCTCTAATTTATTTGATTGTTTTTTACTGATAAAGTTTTTTTTCAAGCCATGTCGTAAACATACAAAAAACCAATATTTTTGTTATTTTGTAACAATCTTTTTAGGCGGCAATCAAAAGTCCTAATTTGAAAAAGTATTTTTTTTTAATTTTACTGCTAAAAATTAAAATGTATAAATCGTATAGTTTTCTTATTTTTTGTGATTTAAAAGTAATTTTTAGTTATTCGAATTGCTTCGTCAACGTTTACGTTGTATTGTATAACGCCCCAAGAATCGTTTGGACCTGGAGGTAGGTTAAGGTCTGCAGAATGACATAATATTCTATCGGCAAACACGTGAGGGTGAATCACGTGGGGCCGAAAATAATCGGGCGGAGACAGACTTAGTTGTGTAATGTATTTGCGTAACATTCCGCGATGATTATGAGTGACATTTAATCCACATCTGCCCTCGTATTAGTTTTTCCATTTATATAATGACTGTTTATATACTACCCCGTGATTTTCTTGGAAGGAATGCTCTCTCTTACCGGAACTTATATGTAATAGATGTTTTCATTTTTTGTTAGAATTTCATACTGGTAATTTGTATTAGGCTAACGTGATTTTTTTATAAACTATTGATTAACGAATTCATTGTTTACTGAAAGATGTTTTTTTCATTTAATGAAATAAAAGATCGGCTCTGAAATTATTTAAATTAAGTGTTCAAAAATAGGAGTAGAATATTCTGTATTTAGCACAAAAGTAGAGGTTTTTTAGTTAGCTAGGGTTATTTAGTAACATGTTTTTTGTGAAATTTAATTAAGTGGTATCTAATTTACTGTTTTGTTACATGTTGGATTGAAGCCGTGCTGCATGATCAAATCCCATTTTACTTGTTTCAAAACAATGTTCTATGGAATCAACTTTGACGTGTGCACTACCGATGTACAGTATACTACTACAGTAGACCTACTGCTATTTATAGCAGCAGGGCAAAACGACAGCAGCGTTCACCATGCCCAGTCGTTTGGTCGCATTACCTACATTAACCTTTTCCCAACCTTATCAAAAGCTTATTACCTACTTTCTCCTCCACTGTTTGATCGTTTGCGGACTTCTCTTTAATGCTTAGTTTGGCTTGATCCAGTAAAATATAGTACCCTTATAAGAATCCACTTATGCAAATTATATCATAGAACCACTGAATGGGTTGGTTTTGGGTTCCACAAAATATGTAGTGCAACTGTTTGCAATGGCAAAAAGTATTTTTCTATGTTTTAGTAGTTAGTGATGGTGAATTTATTTCAAGTTATTGAAGCTTACAATTGTACAGAACTTGAGAGACTATAGCTTTGGTTTGATAAATATGTATTAATTATAACTTGTTATAGTAAAGTCAACCTTATCAGAGGGTAACCTTGCAACCTACCCTTACTTTATTGTTAAACATTACAAATTAAATTTCAAGTTATTTTAAAGAAATGTGTATTGAAACATTGTGTATCATAGTGAGGATACTACAATACAAATAGGGAACGCAACAAACCTTGTCCAAATTTATATTGTATACATTTTAATTTATTACACTGTTGGGTCCAGAAGTATAGTGTGTGATCCTAAATTTCCTTACAAGGTACGAACGTACGAGATACAAGACACTTATGTATTAGCTTATAGGAAATTTACGCACTTTCGTAGTTAACGTATGTGTTATACTACAGTATAGTGCGTTTTATGATCATATTAAAAATGCTGTAGCGAGTCAAGTATGGGTCTAAATTTAAGTCAAATGTCATAATTCCACTATCCCAGGATAGCACAACACCATGGCGATTCCAAATACGAAATTTATTTAGAGCTGAGATGATACAAAATGAGGTTTGAATTCATCAGCGTTTTTTAATGATAATTAAATACCAAAATTAGTGTCGTCGTCCCTTGCCGATAATGTTTTTGATCTATAATGTATTACAACGGACACTACTCCAATATGAATTACTCAAAACAAGCGGCTTCATATAGTTACAAATATTTGTTACCGCTACAAGCCGGTAGTCTGAATGTTGGAGTAGTGCAGCATCAGTGCAGTTCTACATACCAAATATCTATATTGTTTTCAGCAATAACTTTTGCTAGGGTCTCAATATGGATTCGCGAACAAGACTCTGGCTAGACTGCGCTAAATTGCCGAGCAATACTGTGAATCTAGTAATTTCAGCTGAAACGTAGATAAGCCTTAGGTTTGAACAGATACACGCTTCGTCAGAACACCAATCAAGAAGCGCATGACGCTCGCTGTACGTCTGCAATGCTGAACTGCTGACTGCTGACTGCTGAGCACTGCCACAACGACAATTTCGGTTCCAACAGAGACGCGCGTCTTCTCAACGCCAATCAACAAGCGCATCACGTCCCTAGAACCTCTTTGCAAATCAAACCGCATCAGCAGCCAAATAATGCATTGAGCATGAATGGTCAAGAGATTTTACTTGCAAAGCCGGCCAGCCACCCTCGGCGGAGTTCACACGGCTGTGGAGGTGCGTAAATAACCTTGCGTTGACAGGCGGTGGCGGTGGCGGGCAGTGCGGAGATGCGAGGCCCGCCATCGCCGTGCTGAAGACCGCCATTGAATTGTAAATAGACTGACGGCATTGTTGGTCGTGCGCGAGGAACGCTGTTAATCGTCTAATCGCGTGGTGAGCTGTGTTTAGTGTTTACCGAATGCCGGTAGCCACCACGAACATCTCCGGTCCTCCCGAGGGTCGGATAAACGAGACGAATGGCCAGATACCGGTCACTGTTGGAGAACACATCAACAGATCTGAAACTTCATAATCAACATCTTCATGCATTACGTCTTCAAATGGATTTTTGAAGGCATATAAATACTTGAAAATTGGTCAACTTAAACCTAGATTGAGGCCAATATGAGGCCGGGTTCATATATAAAAGTTGCCGGTTCGATTCTGAAAAATGTAGTGCTTTCGATTCCGTACCCAGCTGCCCTTGGTTATTGGGTTATTAATTAATAACCCTCTAAAATAATCAGCTGCTATTTGTCAGTAAAAAGCTACACACACCCACCTTTTAGTCATACTCACCTTAAAATACGCTCTGGCCGGGTTCATATATAAAAGTTGCAGGTTCGATTCTGAAAAAATGTAGTGGTTTCGATTCCGTACCCAGCTGCCTTTGGTTATTAATTAATGATCCTCTAAAATAATCAGCTGCTATTTGTCAGTAAAAAGCTACACACACCCACCTTTTAGTCATACTCACGCACTATAGAGTGCGTAGGTGAAACATCTAAATTATCTAAGGATCTAAAAAACTTAGGTATTCGCCACCAGATTGCAGTGTGCTGTTTCGTTTAGTTAACCCCTATCTCTTAACCCTTAAGTGGGCGCGCGGTTTTTTGTGACACTACTAGGCGCGCGGGGTCCTGTCGGACCCCAATTTTTAACTTTTTTATTAAATTACGAAACAAAGTTTTTTCACAATTGTTCCTGTTTTATCAAAGTTTGGAGTGTTGTTAACTGTTTTATATCACTTACAAGCATTTGTAGACACATTTAAATTCTATTTGTATTTTTTTCCAAACTTTAGAAAATTATGATAAAATATACAAGGGTTTTTTTAATTTGCATTAAATAGTTTACATTGAAATTTAAAAATTTTTTAACCTTATATTCTTGTAAATTAGTAATGTTACTACAGGAAAATAATAATATTATTGGTATTATGTCGATAGGTTGCTTATTTTTTTAACCCAAACTTACACAACAAAAATTTTAATAAATTACGGTACTTTATGGTAAAAAAACTAAACACACGCCTTATACTTTTTTACATTTTTATTTTGAAAGAAAAACGGAATAATATATTTGGTAGTTACTTAAAAATAATTGTAAAAATCCATCATGGCCATTACTCTGAGTCATCTTGGGTCATTTTTGAGTCACTACTCAAAAATATCATCACCTTCACTAATGTCCTCCAAAAGATATTTCCTAATTCTGGCAGCATTCCGTTCTTCGTCATTCATCGTTACAACTCATAAAGAACAGCCAAAATATTAAGAAAAATAAAACTTAACTTTCTAATGTTAATTAAATGCATGGAAAAACCACAACTGCCGTAAAACGTAACTGGGCGCGCGGGGTAGGTACGGACCCCAGAGGCAAGTTTACCCCACAACGGAATGCAATTAACTTACGAAAACCGGTTTGACAGGTGGGAGGGGGTGTCACTTGAAGGTATCAGGCCGCTCAGCACTGTTGCCAACCCACTTTAGCTACCAGAGCGAAAACTTCCACCCTGGGGTCTCACTGGACCCCGCGCGCCCACTTAAGGGTTAAGAGTCACCTTCACCCCTGGGCCATTAGCCTATTGTTGCGCAGTCGGCAATGTTAACCATACGGCTTTTAATGCAAAACATGGTATCGCATTCCCCTGTTTCGGACGCCGTTTTTCAACCGATTTTCTTTAAACTTGGTAAGTGTTTAGTTGAATAGTTATACTATGTCGCTCATACCTCGGAATTTTGAAAATTTTACTACATTTTGAAATATTCCTAAGGAAAATCGAGTTACTTTGCAACGTCTCAAAGAGTAATTTGTTAAATTTTCAAAATTCCGAGGTATGAGCGACATAGTATAACCATTCAACTAAACACTTACCAAGTTTAAAGAAAATCGGTTGAAAAACGGCGTACGAAACAGGGGAATGCGATACCATGTTTTGCATTAAAAGCCGCATGGTTAACATTGCCGACTGCGCAACAATGGGCTAGTGGCCCAGGGGTGAAGATGACTCTTAATTGGCAGGAAATCTCACGTTAATACAAAAACGCCAATCTAAAATCTCTGGAATTGGACGGATGCACAATTTAAGTAAGTGTAAACCAAAAGTACAGTATGTACATTAGGTAAGAGAGAATTAGGCTACTCAAGTAAAATCCACTATGTTCAAGTACAGTAGGAAAGTAAAATCGTGGATATTATTCCATACTTAGGCTATAGTTTGATATATAAAATATATTTATTGCTTTATTGGTGACAGCATACCATCCCCAGTGACGTAAATTCCGATCCCGCAGGGAACGCGCAATAGAAAATTTTTCTAAACAACATTTATAGTTTCTGTTAAAATATGAAATCAAACTGTTAGAAAATATACGAATAGTCTGAAATTAAATAAAAATGAATAATTTTAAAACATTAATTTTCGTACAATGGCTAAGTTTTATCATGCTGTAATAGCACTTTGTCGTGTAACTTATTTATTCTACTGTTGGTACAAGTCTGCCGCTGCCTATTACTGACTTACCGCGCGTGACCTCTTGTTCCTGGTTAGTTGAATTACGTACATAATTTCCGTAAAAGCTAACTCTAAAATAACCAACGACTATGATGAACGGCCTGAATACCTTTTTTGAACTGTATTTTTGCTCTATTATTTACATGCTGTAATTTTAATAAAGTGCTATCTTCGTTATCAAGGAGTTTCTCCCATTTTCCTTAGTTTACTGATGTATGAAACGATATTATTATTACATATGAAAAGTTGCGAATTGTGAATAACCTTACGACATATTGTATGAAAATATGTCGGCTTTACCGACCGATTTTTTTATTATATTAATTTTGTTTTAATTTATAGTTGTAATTTTATTGCATATATTTAAAATATTTGAGTTTAAATCAATTTTGAATTGGATATCTCACAATTGATGAAAAATCCAAGTTGAAAGTTTATGATGATAAGTTATCACATCCCTATAACGATTGAACTTAGGAAGAGGAAACTAATGTTACCAACTTCAACTAATTTCTAATGAATTTAATTTTCAGTTCATTTTTTCAGGACTACTAAGTTTTTGTACTAAATTTTTGTAATTATCAACGGGTTTCTTCAAATCACTCATCGTCTGTATTTGAATCTTAAACACCATCGATTAATTTGTTTTTCTGTGAAAATATTAAATGTTACCATGGTGTAATTAATGCTTGGAATCAAGCAATTTATTTTGGACCATCACGAGCCATTGCTTAGGCCTATACAATGTACGTTTAGTTCTAAATCAATAATTATACCCGAACAATTCAATATTGTGAGTATCAGTAATCATACCAACTTTATTTACAGCTGTACATTAACAGATGTTTAAAATGCTCAACGAAATCCCAATTTTATTCTAATAGGAAATTTTCAATTTTCAATTATAGCGCCTTTATATCAAGTCAGATTATACAAAATTTTGGCAGAAACAACTACAACCAACTACAACACCAAAAACTTCAAAGACGGTTAAAAATGTAGGAGGAGTTCCTTTTACAAATTTTGTTTTAAAACATGATTTTTTATAGAATTTAATCTGTGTTTTAATTTTGTTGATTACCAAATAATTACTCGCCATGTTGATATCATGATACATTATATTAATGAAAAAAAATCATACAAATATGACAAAATAATAAATAACGGTTGAATATAAGTAGTGCTGCTGTGCCTTCTAATGCACAAGAAGTTGTAGTTACTTGAGGCGCGCGGGAGTCTCTGATGGTTGTCCACACCTGACACCTGAGATCACTCTCTGCAAAGTCCTTCTTTGATGTCAGGAAAACTTATTCCTCGGTGGAAGCTCCTTCACGAAGTCTAGTAGACCAGTAGAAAGCCTTTCTAAGGGTTCCCTGGAGTGTTCTCAGAGTCACCTGTCGTGCAAGAAGATAGTATCTTCTTGCACTTTTAAGCCTTTTCAAGGCTTAGGAGAAGTGGGCCTAGTTTTGTTACTGGTTTGGAAGACTTCGTTAACAGTTCAAAGAGCAAGAGAAGTAGATGTCGCCTTCTCTTGAGTTCACCCTGAACACGTTTTCGTCACCATGAAAACGAAAAACTCAACTGATTGTTGAAAATGTATAATTTAGGTGTATTAATTTTAGATGAAAAACATCCTCAACCGATATTCAAATTCAACGATGGAGAAAAGTTTTGTAGGCCCTGTGGTGACGCAGCTGTCGGAGACCTTCAACTATTCGTACTGGATGGAGGTATAAGGCAGTTTGGTTTTGTAGCACCAGTGTTTAAGTTTGAAAACATCAAAGACACCTGTGCTATTTGTTCAATTCCGTTGTATCAATGAGTAGTGGGGTTTGGTTACTCCTGGCTCAGTTCAAGGTCACGCAGTTGTAACTGTTGTAGGGGTAGTAGCGGCTGGGGTTTTTTTGACAGTGATGGGTGGGTTTTGGAAGTGGGTCAAGGTCATCCTGTGATTGAATAAGAAAAGTACATTTACTTGTTGTTAAAGGAGAGGAGCTCATTGTTCGGAAGTTGGCAAACAAATGGTGAGCGATGGTCAGAGGGTCGCTTATATGTGGGCAAAGGTGGTGGAGGGGGAAGTAGAGGGGTGGGGGTGGTAGAGTGGTGGGGGAAGGATGATATAATCATATGCGAACCGGCGGCCAGAGCATTTTGCCGCAAAATCCCATTTGGGTAGGTTATGGGTGGTGTGTAGAAATAAGTATTAGCTGTAATATAAATTAGAAACACTAATAATTTTTATAAATTAAATATTAAATTTATATTTAACCAGAGCTTGCATTTCTTGTTCCTCGTCGTTTAATTCAACAATTTTAACACCATTAGTTGTCTGTTCCTCTTCCTCTGCACTTTGCGACGATGAAGACATGGAGGTGGCAGAAGAAGATGATGAGGATGAAAATATTTTGGTAGGATTGACGTATTGCACTGTGATGTTGATCCATCTTAAAGGATAGTTATCAATGAGTGTGAGTAAGTTTTGGAATAGGGCTTCCATCTCTTCTCTGTCGGTAACTAAATGTTGAAAGGAAATGAATTTATCATCCATGTTGTTGTCAGTGCGAGTAATGAAATAAGAATGAGAAGCGTATCGAATGATCCGTAGAATAAATGTTGTAAAAAATAAGTGGTGGGGGTAATCTCAAGGTCAATCAAATGGAGTTTTAAAAAAGGGCTGCAGTCAGTGACTACAGCTATACATCTGAAGCTTCAACAGGATCAGTAGACCAATCAGATCTGTACTTGCACGCATTTATGATGCATGTACAAAAGTCGTCTTTATAACATGCATTACACTCTCGGCAATTAACAATTTTTTCTGGATGAAATTTGATACATCTCTGGGGACAGCAAGTGTGGAAGTATCTTGATTTATAAATCTTGAAGGTTCGCAATTCTGGTGGTGGTAGTTGTTTTGTCTTGCATTTGCAGTAACAAGATCCGAAGAATTCACATTTTCTACAAGCTAATCCGTCTACCATCCATCTTCCTATATCGGTACATTTTTGTTCACAACAATAGCGTGGTTTGTATTTGTCTTTCTTGTTTTCCATGTTGACGCTTCTAAGTTTAGCCAAGAAATGAAGGTGTATAGTGTAGGATAGTGTGTTTTATAGACTAGAAAAAGTGGTGGGGGTAATCTCAAGGTCATCCAAATGGAGTTTTAAAAAAGAACATCTTACAAGTGTAAGATGTATTTATTTAAGATAGTGAGTTTTCATTCTCTTTTTCTTTCTCTATATCTTGTTTGTATTTTTCTTTTTCTTCTTTAGCCATAGCAATGAGATCTTCAGTGGATAGTGGATGTACTTCAGGAAATTTTAGAATTAATTTTGGTTGGAATCCTTCTTTAGTCAATACTTGAAGATCGGACGTCATTTGTTCTACACTTTGATAGTCTTTTCCGTAGATTTTTCCATTGAATTCAATCATCATTCTGTACAACATGGTAGTGGTAGTTGTTTTCGCTGCGTCAGTTGGGAAGCAAATGATGATTCTGTTTAGGTTACGCGTTCCTTTTATAGATGCCACAGCGACCACTCAATATTATTCAACATCAGTAATATTTCTGGAACTTAACATTACTTTGAGTAGATGGTGTTGTAGTTGAAGGTTGTGTGGAAACAAATACTTCTTCATTGCAGAATTTTTGTTTAGGAAACATCCTCATGTTGTTAGCGTAAACATCAATATTTAAACGATAACCACCGGCAAGTAACACTCGAAATTCATTAGTAAAATCGTCGCGTTCTTCAAAAGTTGTGATGGTGGTAGTATCATATGATGCACACTTAACCTTAAGAGACATGTTGTTATTTGTAATAACTGGAGAGCCAACAGAGATGTGTACAGCACGAAAGGTAGTCGTAGACTGATGAGATCCTCAAGAAAATTACGGCCTTTATATACCCTCAAAACTAGGTCAAGGTCACCCAAACGTGTTTTTAAAAAAGCAACATATCGATAGTGCAGAAACACTATCGATATGTTGCCTTTTTATTTTTTTTTTCATTTTTATTTTTTATTTATTTATAATCAGTTACATACATGTACAACAGTATATATAAACTACAGATTAGTTGCTAGTAGGCATAACATGAAGTGTAAGTTCAGTAGAGTTGCTTCCGCTAGGACCGTGAGCTGCTAAGTAGAGTGCGCCGGGGTGAATCAGTCGTAAATCTTCATTCTGCAGCAGTTGAACGAAGCGTTTGGGAAGAAATACTTGAAATTTTGGTTCATCACCAGGTGTGTAGGGTGCTTCACTTAATGTACAATTGATAGCGTCTCCAATTGATGTTTCCATTTTCTTAATAGTGTGAATAATATAATGTTTCTCTTCCTTCAATTTTGAACATTTTTTTGTCGGTAGTATAGTAGATTTAGAATGTTTGTTGAATTGATCAACAAGCGATTGTAGAAAATTTTGTGACGCCATTATCTTCTTCTTGCTATTGTTCGTCTTCTTCTTCTTGTGTTTGCGCGTCAGAGGTGTTGACTCCCCGGAGGTTCGAGTTATACTGATGCATTGTCATAGTGCCGCTCTCGCTTTTATACCCTTCGTTTCCCCCACCACTTTGCTGGAGATAGACATTTAAACGATATGCGTTTTTAAAGCACATTGAGACTGTTGATGTTTAAAGTTTTTAGATGAAATACAGATATTATCAAAGTAGCAATAAGAATCTTTCTCCATTTGCACATTTATTACTTCATGGTTTGTATATGTTTGTATCCAATTTGCTTTTTCCAATCCTCTTGTAAAAATAGTTTTGAACTTTTTGCAGAAATGATTCATAATGTGTGGCATCATATTGTAGGTTATAAAACCTTCATCCCATCTTAGATTATGAAAATGTTTCATCAACCATTTGTTTGTTACTTTAGCTTTTGTTGTTAATCTGTTGAATGGTAAAGGAGGCATAAATAAAAAGTGATAAACAACAGATGTTATCATATCTAGTACCACTAACTCTTTAATTATAAAATTTCCATCATTACCACGGAATGCTTGAAACTCTATGATACCTTGCTTTACTTCCATTAATTCTATCTCCTTAGAGAATGAAACTTGTTTATCCATGATGACGTTCAGTAGGCAACTGGTATGTTAATCCAGATTGACAACCTTTTATACCCCCAATATTCTTCTTTTTACTTACAATATTCTTTATTTGTTCAATTCGTTGCCGATTGTTGATTGTTGAAACTTGATTTGTTTTCCTTGGTTTCTTGCTTTTCTTCATCTAAATTAAAGTTGGTTTGATAGTGGTGTAACTGTCTCCACATATCTACTTCATGTGGTATCCTATTGAAGATTGAAGTATCTACTGGACCATATAGGATTGGAACATATGGTTGTTTATCCAATGCATCAATTAAATAGTCTTTGATAATTGCACTTGAGAATATTAGCTGTTTTAAATATCTTGTTATAGGACCAGTAGCACAAGTTAAAGTGTAAAACTCTTCTTTAGTCAAATGTATTTTTATATTATATTTAGTTAAATCTCTAAATCGAACTAGTTGTTGACCACGTTGTTTAACAATATCAATTTCAATATTTGATTCTAACAAACCTAGTTTTGTTTTTCTTCCAAATGTATTGTTACTCAGATAACATTCCAAAAGATGTATATGTTTCGTAAAAGATTCCCAAGAAGTTTCAGTGAAGGTTACTATTTTAGATCCATGATTTAAAATAACAGTAGGAGAGTAATCCAATGATTTCATCACTCCAGCAGATACAGTCTTTGTCATACAAGAAGAAATAGGATAAAATATTCGAAGAAATACCTCCGTTAAGATGTTGGTGGAAATGTTATCTTCAATTTCTTTTTGCTTTGTTTCTTTTTCAACTTCCTCTTCTTCTGTCTTCTTATGTTTAAACTTGAGGAACTCATCCATTTCCTGTTCAACTTGTCTTTCTATATCCAAACTATTGTCAGCCATAAAAGGTGTAGTTTCTTCATTAGCACTTGATGTAGTAGAACTCATCTTGCGGACGATGTTACCCATACGATAATCAAAGATGAAATGAATTTCCAGCTCTTTTTTCTCACTTTTATACTCGCAGATGACCTAGATATTGTTGATTTTTTGTAAAAACCTTACAAATCGTGCAGATGTTGTATTAATCCTTCTTAAAGTACATTCTTCACGATTCCTGTTAGTGGTGTGTAAGTAACTATTTTGTCATGTAGAATTAAACAGTATGCTGAAGTTCCATCTGGTATTTTATCTTCAAATTCCATTTCAACTTTTATATCTACACTTGAAGATTTTACAGATTCATTTTGTTTTGAACAATCGATTACAACAATTGGAGCTTTTGAATAAAATTGTTCTGGTGATAAAAGTGGTGTATTCGTCTTACCATAATATGACGATTGAAATCTTGCATACATGTCATATAGAATGGAATAACGTTTCTTGTCAAATGAAACATTTAAACTGTCATATGGAAAGAACTGAGAGTTTAAAAAAACTTTGCAATTCTTTATCTTGCAATGGTCAAATTGACCAGCGTGCGCAGTTATAACATCTTTTCGTTTAGTCTGAAAACCGACTATTATGTACCTTGCCCGTTCTAAATAAGTAGAGGTTTTAACAGTCCATGTTTGTCTTTCTGTTTGAGGCAATATGGGGTATTCATGAAATTCCCAACTCCTAAATGGTATTACAATATCACGGTCAGATTTTAATTTTTTCAATAATAATACTCGATGTTCATCCGCCTATCTGACATGAGGTACTCTCCATACAACTTTATCCAATTGAAGTTGCCATTCCAAATAGGCATCTTTAGTTCCACTTGGCGCTTGTATTACATCCTTATTTGTTGAAGATCTGAGCAGTACCAGTTCTTGCTTTACGTTTATTATTATTCTCTTGTAATCTTCTGCAAATCCCAAAAGCAATCGTAAAGGTACATTAAAATCAAAGTAACCTTTTGAATTAGGAGTAATAGTGTCTTTATCAGGAGTCACCCATCCAGCTGAGATTAAAGAATTCTTTTCATGGGGTGTTATTGAAGTCAATCCTTTTAAAGTTGTTGATATACCAACTTTTTTTGTTGAATCAACTGTTACTCCAGATATCTCATATCTAATTTCATCAAACAGATATGCCATAGGGTTATTTATAAAAGGAACAGTTGAACCAGATTTTCCATCCAATGTTGTTACTCTTCCTTCGATATATAAATAACTTTCACATGGTAATGTGTAGATATCTTGTTGTTGAATAGGAATCCTTATTTCATCATTATTATTTAATTTTGATGAAGTGTAAGGGTTGTGAGTGTGATATTCCTTCTCCCATAGGGTTTCGTCGAATGTCGGTCCTTGCGCTATATCCAGTATATCCATGGTTGGCAAGTTTTAGTCCAATCTTCTGTAGGAAGCGTATGTTGTCCGGTGTTAACTCGTCGAATGTTGAGGAGCTACTGAGCTCCCGGCTCTTCCGTTGTGGTTTAAATGATAATCCCATGTTGACTTTATGTTGCTGCTCTGATATGTAATCGTATAGTTATGGTTTCTCCTCTAAAGTCAACACTAATGCCGTCTTGATCCAATATGTTCAGTACGATGTCTGAAATGAAACTGGTAATTAATGGTAGGTATATCAGGTTTTGTGGCTTCTCAACTATTTTAAAACCAGGAGCTACTGTCGGGTAAAATGTGTGTAATATATGTTGATTTACTCCATCTCTATATGATCCGTGTATAATATTACACGTTACATCAATACTGTTCACCTTTAATATTGTTACTGTTGTATCGCCAGTATAATCATTTCCAGGAGCTAAAATTCCTTTCTTCTTTGAAAATCCAAGCAAATTGCCGATTGAGTGGTCTAAGCTAAAATCTATATAATACTTTGAAGTTATTTCTGCTTTTAATGTATTATTATTACCTTTTATAGAAATATTTTCTTCTCCAAGTTTCTTTTGTAATACTTGGTTTATATCGTCTATTTCATATGCTCCTGTAGATAATGGAATTATTTTTAATTGTGAATAATTTCCTTTTTCATCTTTACTCTCATAATAATGTAGTAAATTATTTTTTCCTTCTGTAACATTGGAAATTGAATTGTATGTAGTCAAATCCAATAATGCTGCTTCCCATAGTTTGTCCGTAGATAAACGTAACGCTAGGAAAAGTGTACTTTTTAATGTTGATGAATTTCCGCTTAGCGACACTGTATACGATGACATCTTAAAGCTGACTGACGCTCTTCGCTAGGAACTCTAAACATAAATGTCCGCATATTTCCGTATTGCTAGATTGCTCTCTTTTGTAGTTGTAGAATATATTCTTAGAGTTCCGAAAATAATGTTGAAGTTCTTTTGGTGGTGGTAAATTTCCAAAACTATCAAAGTAGTAAACATTTTCTCCAAGTTTTTTATAACATACCCAATGAGTACCTGGTCCATAATTAGAGTCTAAATTTACTATTCCAGTTTCATTTTTCCACACTCTATTTGGTAATGTATCTTTCATAAAAACTCCTCTAAAGAATGGTATTCTTAAACATTTTACATATTTTGACAATTGATGATTTGTTAATGCTTCATTTGGAATTATCAATTTATTTTTCTCATTTAATACACACGGTATGGTCTTAAGTAAAGACCCGATCCGTTTTTTACCATTGACCATATGGATGTTTTCTTGACTTTTCTTTTAGGGGTAGTGCGACGTCTGCTTTTAATGTTCCCGCCTCTTTTTGCAGCTTCTTTTTTGTTAGGTTTTCTCCCGCGACGTCTTCCACCACCAAACTTAGCTTTCGTCTTCATGGCTGTTGTTACTGCCCAAGCTGCTGCTTTTTCTGCAATACTGGCGTCACTTGATTTAACTCTTTGCTAAGCTTTTTCCGCTAGCACTCTATCTGCTATTGATCTATTTGTTGAATCTGCAAACTTGGAATACGCTATATCGTGTTCTTTACAGGCTTGATCCAATTTATTAATTCCAGGATCTCCTCTTGCTAAACGTTTTGCCAACTTAGTTCCAGGTCCACAATATTGATAACCTCCGGGCAGATGAAATTCGTATGGTAGAGCGTCTATTGTTCTATTTAGAACAGCACCAACAGGAATCCGTCTGAGCAGGGATAACGCAGCTGATGTAATACCACGTCCTTTCTTGCCGCTGTCTTGATGAAGACTGAGCGGTGCGGTCTTCATTATGTCGTCTTATATAACCAGCGTGTTTACTCCACGAGCTGCTTTACATAAATGAATACCTTATGCACAATTTTTATATTTAAATATTTAATTATTCAAATTAATTACATACTGATTTATGATTCTATTTTTAATCCAAGCTTCTCGTTCATCGGGTTGAATTATTACATGACTTGTTGTACTAGCTATATGATTGTGGGTATCAATAAGTAAATTGCCCACTATTCTTATTAAACAATCTAAAGTTACAGCATCTTTCGGATGTTGAGGATGGTGTAACTGCATAATACGTTTATCATTACACGTGTAAGCGGTCGAATCACTTTTTGATGTTGTTATGACTTGTCCAATAGTAGCAGCATCATTAAAATCTTCACCTGGTGAAATATTAATTATTTTCTTCATTTTAGCATCAAATTTGGTTCCATTGCGTTTATCCCAAGTTATTGTTTGTTTCACTGTAACACAATCATTTTCTTCATAACCAGGTATTATATTTTTTATTCTTCTATTATGACCTTCATATGTGCCTAATAAATGACCGCCCGCAATTAATGTTTGTGCCATTAAAGGTACATCCGAACTTTTTTGACCAAATCTTCCATTTGTTATTCTTTTACCTCCCGCATCCCATTCATCATTACTTCCTTGCATTAAATCAAACTTTTCATTTCCATGTATAAATGTATTTCCTCGCTTTAGCACGGCATCTTCATGTTTTACAAAATTTGATGTTCCCCTTTTAAATTCTTTAGATAATTGTTTCATAGTAACAGCGTCTTTTGGTTGAGAACCAAATTTTACATTTGACAATGCTTTTCCATGACAATCTATTTCATCAGCATCTTGTAAAATACAGTTGTCCTTGATGTATTTCAGGTTTACAGCATCACCGTCTTCCTTTGGGTATCCAATGTCATTTATAATAAACTTATAAAAAGAAAATCCTCGTTGAGTCTTTTCCGGTATTATAGAATGTAAATATTCTTTATTAACTGAATCTTTATCATTTTTTGGATTTGCCACATTGGTTATCCTATGATTTCCAGCATTATATGTTTGTCCATCTTTTAAATTGTTACCCCACTGCAATTTTAAAGTGTTGGAAAGTTCAGATGATAAATACTCTTTAGTAATTGCATCAGAACTGTCAGTTGGTTTACCAACATTAATTATTCTATGTGATTTAACATCGTAAGTATTCTTGTTTAATTTCAATGATGTTGAAGTTGCTTCTTTTACTGTTTTTAAATTTGCTCCATCAGTATCTTCTTCTGGGTCTTTAACAAATTTTAAACGTTTGTTACTCATATCATAGTCACCTTCAGGTGTTTGTGGCAATCCACTTCTTTTTCTGTTTTCTCCTCCTTGTACTCCTAGCCCGGAGTACCGTCCGAACTTGTCGACACTCATGATTGAACTGATCCACTGTATACTCACAGCTCTCTTATATATCCGTAATGATTTATACAACTATTCCACGATTTCGAAGTTCGTCAACTAAAGCCACCCATTCATTATTTAAACCTGTATGACCAGCTTCCATGGCTTCATGTAATAGTCTCATTCTATCGACCAATTTGTTTATATCATTATAGTAAATCACATTTGTATTATATAGGTTTTTCATTAAACCTTTACCAGACGTTGAAGATTCTCCTTTTTTCTTTTTACCATATTCATCCATAAGTGATAAGTCCATAAGTGATAAAGATTTCCTCTTTAGCGGTTTCTTCAAAGCAGGCGCAGTTCGTAATGTTGGTAGTTTTCTCAGGGGAAACAATCTTTTTATTACAACTGTATATTTAGTTGCGCGTGTTCTATTTATCATTGAATCTTTGGAGTAATTCTTCTTATGAGCATTAGTATTTTGCAAAATTTCTTTAAAAGTATTTAAATCTTGTAGTGTATATTTTATAGGTATATTTTTAAAAATCAGTTCAAATAATCCTTTTGTTCCTTTATATTTATGCTCACCAATAACAATGTCATCATCTTCAGTCAAATGTACTTTTGAATCTCCTATTTTTAATTCATTTCCATCAATTCTCGCTCCATATACATGTGACTTGTGTAGTTTTGGGTTAGCTTTTATTTCATGTAACATCTTCATGATATACTTTCTTCCAAGAGGTCCTTGTTGCAATATATCACTACTTAATTTTGTAAGATTTGGAATTGATTGTTCTGCTTCAGGTATATGTTGTTCTTGTTCTTCTTCTTTTTGAACATTTATTTCTGGTTCTTCTTGTCTTGTTTCTTCTTCTTTTTGAGAAACTTCACTATCACTTGTGTAAGAATCATCATCTTCTTCTTTTTCAAAGTCTTTACTTCAAATTTAGAAATAGGTAGTAAAACATCTCCTTCATAATGAGGTTTACCAATTGTTTCTGTTATCTGTTTTAAAGGTTCTGTAATAGGCTTAAATGTAGTCTCAAGGAATTCTTCTCTTTCATTCAAACCCATTCTTAATGCTCGATTTTTAAGTCTAATCGAGTCACTCAGTGATTTTATTTCTTTTAATAGTTTTTCTTGGTTCACCATGTTTACACTGCGAAGACCAATCTATTACTAAACGTATCATCAATTGTTCAATGGATTAATACAAATTTATCTAACCCTATACGATATTTTCCATTTTTTATAGCTTCTTCTTTCATAATAACAAGAAATCCATATTTTTCAGCCCATGCTTTGCCACACATTTCTTTAAATTTATCAAATGACATGTCTGCATTCACATGATCATTATATATGTGCTTTAAATTTGTTTCATCTTGCTTGAAGATAATAAGTAGATTTGCATTATCTCTTATTAGTTGTTTTGGAATTTTACTGTAAGTTTGACCAATATAAATGCTATCAATATTGTAATGTCTTCCCATGGCAAAATAACTTCTAATAGTGTCATGATTTTCACAAGATACATCTTCAAATATAAATATAGAAAATGGTTTAGCCTCATTTGGCTCCATTATAGTTTCACTAGCATTAAACTTGTAGAAATTAACTTCAGACACACTTGCGAGTACCTTATCCAATAATTGGTATTTGGGTTGTTGCAAAGATTTGGAAAAGATATAAATGTTGTTGAAACGTAATCCCTTAGGATTTGTTATTAAATTAAAAACCACATTTGTCTTTCCACAATTTGATGGTCCAGTTATTAAACATCTTATTGTGTTTGGCAGTAATTCACCATGTTTTCCATGATTTAACTTGTCGTTGTCAACTTTTAATTCATCAATATTATTAATAAAAAATCGATCCTTTTGTTGCACAATCTCCATCTTGTGTAAAGGATGGAGTAAAACATGTAATGACTTCATAAATTGCTACACTAAGTCTTTTGTAGGGATCCAAGAGTCTTCACTTTTATCAAATCCCAACCAACGTACTTTCACCTTATCCTTTTTTCTTTGTAAAATTTTTTCAACAAGATATACATCGCCAACTGATGATTTTAGCAATTCATGTCCGTAGAATCCACCTTCAAGTAATTCACCCTTGTTGTCCTTTAAAATGTAGGTTTCAGGTATTGTTGGTTGCACTTTATAGATTGTAAATACTTCATTAGTCCAGTTTGGCGGATACCTTTTGCTAAATACTCCTTTGTACTTATTTATACGAACTTTATCATCAACTTTAAATGTTTTGGGGTGCATTTTTTCACGTTTAGGAGTAGTATTATTTTTAATACATTTTAATACCATTTTAGCATTGGCACTATTTACTTCGTTAGGCTTCATACCAATGGTTCGATGATACTTATTGTTATATTCTTTTATAAGTTGTGGTAATATATCATACCAAATATATGATCCTCGTTTGGAAAATGTTTTATACATTGCTCCTTTTAACGTTCTGTTAAATCTTTCTATTATTGAAGCTTTAACTTCAGAATTTGTAGAATAATGATTTATTTTATACTTCTTCATTAAAGCTGCAAAGTCTTTGTTAAAATATTCTTTTCCATCATCAGTTTGTAGATGTTTGATGTTGAAATTATTTCTTTGTATAGCTATTTCCATAGCTTTTGTAACACTTTTACCAGTCTTGTCCTTTAGCGGTAAAGCATCAGCCACTTTAGTAAAACAGTCTATAATCGCTAATATGTATTTGAATCCTTTATTTAATTTACTATGTGGTATCATTTCAATAAGATCGGCTTGGAAAAGATCATTCATTCCTTTTATAATTGTATTTCTTCTAGGAAATTTTCTTCTTGCCGGCTTATGAAGTTCATTTACAATCTTGTTCCTTAAATCTTCCATCTTCAGTTGTGTCTTCCACCCCGCTTGTAAAAGTACTGATCTCTAAAATGGTTTATCCTCTTTTATATGGTTAGATTATAGGTTAAGGCCATATTACATTGGTGTAAAAAAGAGGGAACATGACATTGAGCTTGTCATGTCCCCTCTTCTTTACGGAAAGGAAAAAGGAAGAAGGTAAAGGACGAAGAATAGGTTTACTGGTCGATAGGGTATAAGGAGTAATGTCCAAATGGTAGAGTTTTTATATTATCTTCCAGGATGTACCTCTTATCATCCTTACAACTCAAAGCCCATTTGGTTTGCTTTATACTGAAAAGACGATGGTTGAAGCTTCTTATGGTGTTAAATGTTGCTGTTGTCTCAACATTTTCAAATAAGCATCTCTTGTATTCTTCAAACTGTACATTCTTCTTCAGGTATGAGGTTTTTATACCTTTGGCCTTCTTCACGATTTCATGTTCTCTTTTTTCATTTTTGTACAATTTAAATGAATACAATTTAGACATTAAAGCAACAACCTCTTCCATTGGCACGCTATTTGTTTCGTCTTTGAACTTTCCCAATACCTTTTTATTTCTACCATTGTCGTAATTGGGATGGTCTTGTGGATAATCAGAAAAGTCAAAGTCGTTATTGTAGATAAAACAGCGTAGGTCTTCATACATATCTTCAGTTCTTATCCAATAAATAAAAGCGTCCGTATCCATGTATACAATGCCGATGTTTTCTCTTCCATAAAATTTAACCATCTTGTTGTAATGGAAGTCATACATGTGGGTCTTTGAAATATCTGTAATAGACATCCCCACATATAAAGGACGATCCATTGTAATTGAAATTTTGTTCATGGAAACAGCTACAAGATTTTCGTTGATTATTATGGATGATCCGAATTTAGGTTTTTGTACCAGCTTTTGTAGTTTCACCGGATCACTAACTAATTTCACATTCTTATGCTTTCTTTTGTTTTCCAGTGTCTTGCCAAATATCGCATTATTCATCAATTTAAAAAAGTCCTTTTGAAAATTAGATGTAGCTGCAGTTCTTCTTTTTGTGTTGTTGTCAATGTATGACTTTAACCAACAGGATTGAGAAAATTGTAAAGCTCTATTAATTTTTGTTATTCTCAATCCTAATTCTAGGGCTTGTTGTATTACCCAATAATGAGCAACATATCTTGATTTGTTGGTTAAAGTCATCATTAATTTAGGCCATCTACCGGTTGGTGATATTTCTGTCTTGGCCAATAGAGGTAAATCATAATGGTGGTCATGCAAATGTTCAGGGTACTCAATATCTACATCCAAAATATAACCAGTATCTCCATGTTTTGCTATATCCATGATGTTTCCAATAGAATCAGGGTCTACCCATTTGAATTCGCCAAACGGGAGAGGATTGGACATGGCCCATCCATAAAGGTTATTTGCATCAAAATAACCTAAATATGTACTTGGTTTTGTTGCATCAAAATTGGGCAAATATTTGTTATTTGCCTTTACATGTCGTGTTACACTTTGAGTTAATCCCCCTCGAACACCTGATTCCAACATCAGCACCATGTCTATATCTGTAAGAAGTTGGAGTTTACATTTTGTTTCCTTTAACATTGCTTGCCAAGCTAGTCCAGGTGATGTACAAGAATGCAGAGGGTCTAATCCATATGCCTTAAAACATGTATTTCTAAACTCTTCCATTATATCACAAAGTAAAGTTACATCTAGTTTTACATAAAATTCCGAATATTCTCCAAGTGTTTTAAATCCTAATTCATTCCATACTCTACACGCATGTTCATAATCTTCATGGGATATATCTGTGTCGTATAGTTTACTTTTGAATTCTTCTTTTGGTGGAAGGGATGTTTCATTAAATTTTTCTAAGCTATCTATATAATCATATGGGAAAACACCTTTGCGAAGAACTAAATTAACCTTGTCATTACTTACAATCTTCTTAGTTTCTATTAAATCTTCTGTTCTTAGGTTTTCAGAAAGCTTCATTAAACTAGATGGCATAAAACGGTAAGAGTCTAAAAACCGAAGTTTTATATTTCCAACTTTTTTAGTAAAACTTATAAACTTTTCCGTGGTTTCTGCTATGACATCAATTTCTCCATTATCTCTTCCTAGTTCCGGAATGATAAAATGTGCATCATAACCACTAAGGTTATGTAATATTACAGGTATATTTGTAGGGATCTTGTAGTTGATATTACAGCTATTACATGCGGCACCTCTATAATACCCTGTCAAATGGTCATGATCGCGAACCTTGGGATTTTCCACAGTAAATTCATTTCTACATAAATAACAATAAGTCGCATTTTCATGTTGAATCTCTTCTTCTTCATCCAAAGGTATCATAGGTATAATATCACTATACAATCTTTCAACACTTTCCGCTATTATATACAACTGATCAAGGAATATTTAAGAAGCATTAACACCACGATAGACAATAGGTTTTGAAGTTAAATTAAATTTATTTAGGTGTTCTTCAGAAAGAGTAGATTTAACCATTAAACAAAAACTGTTTGGATCATGTATCTGATACTTAACACTTTTCCTTGTTACGTCGCCATCATTATCTTCAATAGGCACTAGTGTAGATTCAAAATCAGCATAGACAACAATGGGTATCCGGTATTGATAGGAGATTTTTTCAAATTTTAACTCTGCCTTACTTGGACATGGTAAGATAATTTTTGCTTCATAGTTGTTGTTACATAATTGTTTATGCTCTTCTAACCATTGTCTTCCTAGTCTTCCTTCTCGTTCAAAATTGAAACATCTTTTGCAAATTACCTTCTTATTTCTATTTTTAGTTAGTTGGCTTCTTACAAGAGTTTCAAACTTCTTTATATATACATAGTGGGAAACATCATCTCTTGTAAGTAATAATAAATCCGTATGATCCGGTTGTTCATTTTTCACTACACGCAATGGATATACTTTATTCGAACTATCCAACCCAAACACATTAACAGATGTGCCAGGATTTTGTTTTTCAAACTTTGGGATGTCCTTTAAAGCCACTGGATAAGTCAATCCTTGGAAATTATATCTAAATCTGTGTGTTTCATATTCTTCACTGGGTCTTTCCGAATTTTGAGATGGTACAAATTTTGTCGTCATTGCATATCTAAAACATTCCATATCTTGGTTCTTAACATTTATACATGATTTAGTGTCTGAAATTTTCTTTGGGAGCGGAATATAACTGCTACCCCTTAATCCGTAGCCGTGTTTATGAACTCTAATATCCATACCCTCAATACTAACCAAACTCCAACCAGATCCTCTTCCTTCATGTTCTTGAATTTTTGTTAATATTTCTTCCAAACAATCTTCAACTATTGAATTAATATCTGAACTTGCCATGATGGTCTGGTTTTTTGTTATAAATCCTCTTGGTGACATTTCTCCTTCTACATTAGTAAACATAGCATTTAATAATATGCCAAATTTAATAAAGTTTAATCTTCTTAATTCTTCTGAGAGTGTTTTACTTACAATTGATCTTACTTCTTTAAAAAACTGCTCCAATTCAAATTTTTCATTTTCAATTTTGTGGTGCATTACTACTCTACCTTCTAAGGCAAATACTTTTAAACTTGGTATTGCATTAGATGGTCCTGCTAATGGTTCTTCTTCATGTTCTTCTTCATTTTCTTCTTGCTGTTCTTGCTGTTCTTCTTGTTGTTCTTCTTCATATAGTTTTAAATCTTCATATTCAGTTTCTGTTACATCTTCATTATTATTATGGAATAATTCTTTATGTATTTCTAGTAGAATATTATCATGAAAAGTTTCTGAGCAAATTTCACATTGATGCATCTTGTTGATGTTTACTCTTTGAAATTTAGCAGCGAAATGAAATGCTTCTCTCTCCTGCTCCCTTTATATAATGCTTCCCCTACTACATTTGTAAGGTTTTTAGTTAGATTTTAAAATTAGTAGTTTAAGACTAAAGCTGAAAAGTAATGATACAAGCCTATATTTTCTTCTAATTGCTAATACTCCACATACGCCTCCGCCCATAGCCATAACAGATTGCTGTTTCTCCGATATACACCAAAGGTGTGTCTACCATTAACTAAAATTGGAGATCCTATGTTTACTAATCTTCCATTTTCTATCCATGTCATAACTTCAATTAAAAACCTTCCTATAATATCCATTGGAGAATTTGGATCCACTAATATTCTTGTTACAACATTTTCACTTAACAAAGGTGCTTCAATTTCTTCGCCCACCTCCAAGACTTTTTCAACTTTTGCACATTTGTTGTAAAATATTGAAGCATCTCTCGGAGACATGTTCACTCTAGCTATTATAGGTGAAGAATGTTCCCAACACAAACCATAGCATTCTTATATTGCCATGTCAATAAGTGGGGGATGTTCTTTTTATAGTACAATTTTAGTAAAAGAAAATAATACAATTCTGTCTTTACCACAATATTACTCTTAATTAGAGCTTTTCATTGATGTATCACTTGCCCTATTCCGGCAAACCATTCTTAAGTTATTAGTAATTTTCTAATCCAGATTGCTGTTGGGGGCGGGGGGGGCTCGTCAAGTTCAAGTTCAAGGTCAAGGTCACCAAGGTCAAGTTCACTGTTGGGGGGGGGGCTCGTCAAGTCCAAGTTCAAGGTCAAGGTCACCAAGGTCAAGTTCACTGTCGGGTGGGGGGGGGCTCGTCAAGTTCAAGTTCAAGGTCAAGGTCACCAAGGTCAAGTTCACTGTCGGGGGAGCGGGGGGGGTCATTAACTTAATTGAGGTCAAGGTCACCAAAAAATTATAATTTACCAAAGTGATGGGGACGGCCGTAGCCATCCCCACCACTCTGTTTGCCTAGCACTTCCCCAAATCCCAACCCGCCATAGTTACGTCTTACAAGGGATCCCAATTTTTGGCCCGCACGCACGTGGCGATCCAGTTTGGTGGGCTGTGATACGGGCGGCCGGCCTCGGGCCTGGGCACTGGACCTGACCATTCCAATTTTACAATGGGGACTCTGGAACAGCTAATGCAAGACGCAACTCTAACCTCCCACCCTTAATCTAGACCCACCCAAATATGATTATTTCCTAACAAAAATTTAACATTTTAAAGCAATAAAAAAATATGCGCTACCTACGGCACAACGCGCATGTCCCACCCATATTTAATGAAGTTCAACAGAACTTCAATAATTTAAAGTTAAATTTAATCTACCCACCTAACAGCTAGCTGTGAAAGGTTATTAGTACATACACGCATATACAATAACTGTACCAACACTCAACATTAAAAACGCATAAAACACATTTTCCAAACATCAACAATACTATAACACACCTTAATGCTAACATCGCAATGCGCAGATTAAAACTAACACAACTTAAAACTAAAAATAACATTTTACACACACACACACACACACACACACACACACACACACACACACACACACACACACACACACACACACACACACACACACACACACACAAAACAAGTATTAATATTAAAACCCTAACAGCAAGAGTAACTCAAATATATATCGGCCGCTTATACATTTGAGTTCCCCTCTGAGTTCGGAATAACCATCGCGTCCGACGAATTGTTCCGAACTAACTCAGCGATAGTCGCCAAAAAGGTTCTCGGCTCACAAAGTGGTGGGGAGCCATAGGGGTTTAAGGGGATAGAACGTCCAACGTCAGTGGAAATTTCCAATGATCTATTCGTCACATGTAGGTCGCCGCTAATGCAGGTGGAGCGTTGTACTTTGCGATTAACGTTAGGCAACACCTGGTTTAATCCGCCGTTGAGCTTCACCCATCGCGTAACACCATAATTGTTGCCTGTTATTATCTGAGTAATGGCAGAAAATTATCTGTCCTCTTTTGCCGCTTAACTATAGTTATTAGCTATTGCCAACATCAAACCTAAATTGGTGTTACACAAGCATAACCGCTATCAACTTAATTTATCTTGATAAGTGAAAGTCACTCAGGGGGGGGGGGTCAGCACTTTTACTCGGGGGAGGGGGGGGTTTAAAGTTCAACATAATTACCATCTACTCTATAAAAGCCGCAACGCGGTCGCGCGTCCGCCATTCACTCCCCAGGTACCACACCTGCTACAACTAATCTGTAAGTCTCTACCACCTAGTAATGTTACATATGCTTTGTTTTAACTTACACCTGTTAAGCTTGCTATTTTTTTATGTCATTTATTTTTTCAACTATTTCTTAATATTTAAAAATACACTTTTATTTTATATATAATATATCAAATAATCTCGCGTTACTATTTTTATTTTAGTTTATACTTATTATACAAGTTAACCCCTACAGAATAATTAACTAACTTCTGCTGCTAGACTAAACTACTTGGACTATAAACAGTTAACACCCATATATTAATATATAATTATTACACTGCAAGTTTTACCTGTACAAATGCTAGATATAACTGCGATTAATCGTCTACGACACAGTTCTTAAACCCTTATAAAATAATTAACTAACTTCTACCACTAGCAGTAATTTTTAAAAATTTTACAAGAATTTATTAACTATTTCTTTCCTCCTGCTAGAACCTTTCGCGACGCCGCCGCCCCGACAAAGAATTGAAATCTCCGAAGTTCTTCCCTTTTATCTTATTCTCTTAGGGGAGGGGGTTAGGGGGGTTCACACAACCCTATATAAGCGGCATCGGTACCTCGCGCGTGCGCCATTATAATGGCGATAGGGCAACAGTAAACATCTATCCATAAGTCTCTAACACTATCAAACAGTACCAGGATAACCGAGCCTTGCTCGTTGCTTTTAATTAACTTTTGTTATAGTGTCATGGTAAAATTCCCACTAACAACCAACTATTCCTCTTCACAGTTAACAGCGTTTCAAAGAGTCTGCTTATCATTGTTTCTTTCTTTGTTTAAATTTCCTTGTTATTTCGTTACCAAAATAGCAACCCATAAGACCAATGTTAAAATTTACGATTTTAAAACTTAAATTTAGACCAAATTCGATTTTTCCTGGGATTGAGGCTGTTTCTAAACTTATTTTTGGGCCAAAACACTCTTATATGCAAATTTTAAGCAAAATCTAACAGCTAGATTTCGAGATCGTGGAACACACATCCCTTCAGACATTCCTCGTATTATAGTATAGGATTTTTTTAACTTACTCTAACACATGTTTGCGCTTATTATGTTAATTAGTCTCTATATATTCAGACATACTCGCGGGCACCGGTCATATACTCGCTGAATTTTGGAGAGTACACATCTCCCCTTTAAATATTATTATGGCTTCGCACACTTTACATTTAAAACTTTTACGCACGAAACACATTTTACAGAAACAATCTAACTCCACAATTTCAAAACCGCGTACTACATTGGGTAAGCTTAAGAAATACTTCAGTTTTCACCCATTGTACTTTGCAAGACCTAACCTTTGCAATACTTGTTCTACTGATCCTATTTTACACGCTGTCTTAACTGAAATGCTGAAATATCACAATTTCAATCTTGTTACACCTATTGACAATCCTATCCAATTATTCTTCTTCACTATATTACCAGGTGTATATCATCATTCTTCCTCAGACACATGTCTTATTCTGCTCTATCAACTCACACTGTAAGCACCTAGAACCTCTCCTTTTTTGCAACTGTGGACACGCAGCAGGATTCACCCATACAATCTTCTTATATAACTTCCACTGCTAATAATACTGCACTTCCAACAGATAATTCTTCCATACTTACAACAAAAACTTACTCCCACCCCATACAGAGTAGTAAAATAACTAACTACTAATGCTACAAATAATGACGAAGCAATTCTCCAATCACTAATAAGTTTTTATTAAATAAATACATTTTAAAAAACCCCCTCTGGATGACCTTGACCCACTTCCAAAACCCACCCATCATTATCAAAAAACCCCAGCCGCTACAACCCCTACAACAGTTACAACTGCGTGACCTTGAACTGAGCCAGGAGTAACCAAACCCCACTACTTCAATGGAAAATGTTTAGAACGGTTTAATTGCATCTTCTATACCCCACTACTTCTACCCCCACCACTTTTTCATATTACCCCAAGTGCTGTGCCTCAGATTCATTTCAACTCCGACGGTCAACCGTACAACATCAAGATGTCTCTCAATGTAAGTTGCGCTAGTTACGAGGATGTAACAATTGAGACTCAGCAAGATGAACGACTTGTACAAGGAGTTGCAGCTGATGGTGGCACGAGGCTACCGTATTAACGTGCAAGTGACTTTTATTCTATGATTAATCTTATCAATTTTCCAATTTTCCTGGAAAAATTAACCTTTTTGGAATAAGATTTAAATTAATATTCAGATGGTGTGCCTGAAAAAATTAACGCGATGTATAGAGAGATTTGCTGGTTTATGTGGTTTGAGTTTGATTATACGGTTTGAGTGGTTATAGTGCTCGCCTTTGAATCCAAAGGTTGCCGGTTTAATCCTGAGGAAAGTGAGTAGCTTTTTAAAGGATCGATTCCGGACCCAGTTGCCATTTGTCATTGGGCTATTAATTAATGATGCTTTCTAAGAACTGGTCGATGTTAGATAGTAACAAGACTAGGGTTTGGACCGTTCCCCGTCAAAACGTTAAAAAATGCCACTGGCGTAGATAGACACAAACACAAACAATACAGACACAAACAATATATTGTACGTCTTTGGTTGTTGATTAAACAATGATGCACATGCATCTAAAGAGTAGTAGTTACTTTGCTAAAATTTTTAAATAATTTCTTGATTAGCAGCACTAGGCCTATACGTATAAACATGTTCTTACTCAGGTTGAAAGAATAAAATGTCTTCCAACACTTCTTGATATATTTACGCTTACACTGTAGCATAAAAGAAATACAGTAAATGAAATATGTTATAATCGTGATCGATTTCGACCAGTGTCACACCAGACATAATCAGGCCCAATCCGAGACTCGGGAGGGAAATTGAGTCCAAATAAGTCATAAGGAAAAATTGTTTTGTGCGAAAACCGGATTTTCGAGCACAGCGAACGAAGTTGATGGAAAATATGTGTGATTCTACCCATTTTTCATCCAGCTCTACTAGCAATTTAATGATTTTCTTAGTGCTTATTCTTAGAAGAACAAATAAAAGCTTGTTTCTTCATGCTACTGTACACCTTGCAGCACTGATTGCTTAACTAAACATAAAAGGCGTATATTTTCCCTTGGTTCATGAGTGAATAAAGTCGTCTCCTATTCAAGACTTTAGGCAAAATCAAGGTAAAATATTGATTCGTAATGTCTAAAAGTTCTTAAAACAGGACACATAATCAATTGTTTTCTAATCATTTAACGAAATCAAATTAACTATCGCTTCATTAAGTTTTTCTCATGATTTATAGTTGATGAAGGAGATCCATAGACCCACATACTTCCGAATGTGGCTCTTTCAAAAATAAAAATTAACAACAGTTACCATTTTTTGCCAGGTGTCAAGCTGTATAAAAATGAAAGGGATAGATGATTTATGGGGTATCCATGATTTTAGGGCCGCATTCTTTAAGTATAGTTTATCGTAAACACTTAGTAAAGACTTAGTTTAATTTATTATTTAAAATATGAAGTTTAATTTATTATTTAAAATATGGTCAACTTTGTGCTAAATTTAAGTTTAATTTTAATCTGACTTGGGTAAAGAGACCCAATCAAATGACCCACCAGTTTCGGTCTGGCGGCTTGGCTTAGGTGTTTAAGCGTGACTGTATGTGAATATGTTAATGTTGTTAAAGGTAAAATTGTAAGATAACCCTCTGGCAGTGCAACAACCATTTTATGATTATCATTTTCATAGCTGTTGCTTCTTTGGTGCTTAAATGTGAGATATAAACAGTAACCAGTAGCCTTTTATTTTTGTGACTACAACTTGCGTAGCATATTAGACAGACATGTACCGTACTTATTATAATCCATCGTAATTTTTCGTAGTTGAAAGTAAGCATTCTTGATTTTTCGTCTTTGAAAGTATTAGAATATTATCGATGGGAATAAAATCGATAAGTTAAGCCATGTTATTCGATGTTAAATCTCAACTATTGTAGTTACTTTTTGTAGTTTTCTTTCACGCACAAAAAGCACATATTATTTATTTGACGTAAAATAAATGTCAAATTTTTAAAATTTGAATATAAAATTGATATTAGCAAACGTAAAATTAACGTTCAAATTAGGTTCAAAGTTCACAAAATTTTATGTAGAATAAATATAAAATACGTCAACTATTTTATATTACAAAAGTAGTAAATAATTGCAAATTTTTTTTACACAAAAATTTGTAAATAAATGCATTTTTGCTAACCAACACATTGAAAAAACAAACCTTAGCAAAATGTTCCCTTTCATGCGACATGATGATTAAATAATAAATAATTTATTAGCCATTGAACAAAGATTTTAACCCTTCACAAGTAACAATCAAGATAAAACTCTGTGAAAGGTTTAAGGATTGCATCTCTATAAATCAAGAAGCACCTTACAGTTTGCTGGGGATACTAAGTATTGTCACTGTAATTGAGAATCCTAGGATCTTCAATAGAGAAAAATATGGGTGAAATTGAATTTTTTGCCAGTCACTAAGCAAATTGCAATTTTACCCTGGGACTTTTAAGGTGATATTTTGTAATAACAACGAATATTAAATTAATGTAAGGACCACATTTTAATAATTTAAAAATTAACATGTTTTCTTGAATTTTTATGCTTTAAAATTTTTTCGAAACTTAGTATAATGTTAGGAAGTTGGGGGCGATGGTAAATTTTTATCCCATAAGCATAACTTGAACAAACTTTGATTGATTTTCATATTTACAAAGCCACCCGATAAATTAAAAATGGTTATAAACAAAAATGCCTTGAAATAATGCTTTAAATATTTAACAAAATTTTTTTATTGTCCGTCTCATTGACGAAAATTTAGTTGAATAGCGGATTTGGGTTCCTACCATTATGGTCGACATGTCATTCGATCCTGTGACAAAGCATTCAGTTATAATAAAAAGTTCATCTATAGTATAGTATTAACTAGAAATTATGGATGAAAATTACAGATGTAAGAAGAGATAAAAACATAAACGTCAATAAGTTGTAAAAACGTGGCAAAATTGGGTGGTTACGTAAATCAAAATTGATGATCAGTTAGCTTACCACAGTCACCCTCTTAGAGGACAAAACATTTAAATATACAGTGTTAAAAATAGTAGTTATTATAAGAAACTCCAATAAGATCTAAATATATACCATAAGCCGTGCCCCTGAAGTAAAATAAACGGTATCAGTTAACTGACACATACTTTCTCCCAACAATATATAAAAAGGTTTTAAAAGCTCCAAACATTAATGTCTTGATGACTCAGTCGGATATCTACCAGCTGAGCAGTACTTGTTTGACCCTACGCGCGTCTGTGACTTTTAACAACGTACTGCGTTTACCGCTAAACGAAAAATTGAATTTTCTCCGCAACCACTTGACGTAGAGCAATAATTTAAAATACTGGATTATTTAGTTTTTTAAGCTTGATTTAATGGTGATAAGTAAAATTTATTTCGAGACAACAGCTATTTTGAAAATTCCAAAAATTTATTTTTGAAACACTTTTTACTCTATAACTTTTGAACGCGCATTTTCCCGGAGATGCGGGTGGTGTCATTTTATTCACCATTTTAAGCTTAATAAACCACAAAATTTTAATCAAAATCGTTAGAGCCGTTTTTGAGAAATTTTGATTTTTGACGATTTTTGAGGGTTTTTGGGAGTAAACTACCCTTAAAAATAAAAAATTCAAAAAAAATGAAAAAAACGCCTGGAATTATCGTGGGTTTGGACCTACCTACCAAATTTCATCAAAATCGGACCATTGGGGCATTCTCTAGCTCTGTTTACATCCTGACACACATACACACACACACACACACACACACACAGACATCACTCCGAAAACCACTTTTTTGGACTCAGGGGGAACCAAAATGGATAAATCCACCAACAACTCAAATTCGAAAATTTTGACGAAAACAATACTTTCTCCATATACTATGGTATAGGGGGAGAAAGTAAAATATATAATTTTATTTTGTTGTGTTGGCCAGTGTTTTCATCGTCAGCTCCAGCTGATTCGGATGTTGTGAACAGCTGACTGATTCTTCAAAGTAGTTGTTTTCGAGCATTGAAATGTCAAAACAATACAGCACTGCATAAATTTGAACTATTGATTACTAACTGTATTTACATAGTTGTTATCTAAACTTTTCCCTCACGAATGGTATTGGTGTATAAAATTTCTCAACGTCCATGTCATTGTTTATGACTGAGTCGTAATGTGAGTGGTGTGAGTTACTGCGATCTTTGGTAGTTGAATTTAGCTACTGTAGTGAGGTTATACTTAATAAAACAATAATAGCCGGCATTTGGTTTTATGTATTTTTAGGTATTTATTCGTAGGTAATTATATTAGTAAAGGAAAGAAAATTGCAATGTATTAATTACCATTTGATTTTAGTATCAATACTAGAGGTTAACCATTTTCCAACTTGTCTTCCTAAGTGCAATTGGAGTTGAGGTTATGTTTATTCGGAATAAGTTTATCAGTAAGGAATAAAATACTGTTTGACATAATATACAACAATATTTAGGGACCTTTATTATTCCCCTCAATGTTCTTACTTTTATGGATTACTACACCAATAAATTTTATTTTGGGCCAAAGCTTTTTACGAATTGCGTAACACATAGGCCCACCTAAGGGTTACACTTCCGCAGACGCCCGGTGGAACAATCGAATGAATATAATTGATGAAAAATATCGATAAATAAGTTGATGTAAAATATCGATAAACAACAGACAAATCATAAACCTATCGCTATTTTACATCAATTATCGATTATTTTCATTCGATTGTTCCACCGGGAGTCTGCGGAAGTGCAGCCCCACCTAAGCAGGCAAGGCTATCAGGCCAGACCCCTTGCTTAGGAATGTAGCGTACCGAGAATGTATCCAGGCTATTAATATAATCTAACAAATCAACTGACACATGATAAAAACCCATGACTGTTTTTTTGTGAACATCATTGCCATAGTTATAGATGACTGTGTACACGACTATGCTTAGATAGCGTACATATTCAACTTTATTCCCACTTTAAGGGGTATTTTTGAGTGGCCTAAATACTTTAAGTTTGTCTCAAATTCCGTTGGAAGAACTCGAGTTGAGGCCTATATAAGGAAAGCAATATACACAAGGCCTATTTACCATAAAAGTCTTTTTAAGCAAATAACCATACAATGAACATTTTAAAACTGACCAAAGCAATGATTTGTTAATACAGCTGGTTCCCTAGCCACCTCATGACAGAACCTAAGGCTAAACTAACCAGAAGAGGTTTTTATAGGCCTAATTTACTACACATAACTTACTACTTGAAGTGGATGCCATTTTAACCAATCACATTGTAACAAGCCACAGTAACTTAAATTGAATATATTTTTAATACCTAATGATTTGTTTTAATCAGCCTTATTTAGCCGGAATAGGACTATTTTACGGCAAAGGCAGTTGTATAATTGACTTCAATATTTTCTCTTTAACCTTCCCCCAGTAGCCTTCAGTACAGTACCTATTAAGGAGTACATGAAACTGTGATTTACCAAGGACACATGGATTTATTGAGAATAATTGTTAAGTTTAACTATCCAGGGTCTTGCAGAGAGTCTGTAGGGTTAAGGAAGTTACTAAGGAATTTTACCAATTTTATCTATTTTTTTAATCCAATAGACTATGTCAATTTGATAGTTGATATACCTTATGAGCTTATGCCTAAGAAGGAGTCCAGAAAATAGGTTTTTCGGTTTAGTTTGGTTTTTTGGCCTAGTTTTTTGTTTGTATCTCTACTTTTATTTGTATGTGCCTGAGTGTATATTAACCATCATTGATATATTATGCAGCAATAACAATTCATTACTGTTAAGGTGATAAAAATGCTAAATTGTAACCATTGTTAAAATTCAAACATTAATAAGAATCAGAATCAGAATTTATTGGTCTTTATGGATATGGTCTTAATATGGATAATAAGTCGGATTATAAAGTTTTACGGGGTATTGGTTGAGTACCATTGAACAACTTCCAACTTTCGAATTGTAAAATCAGCTAAAAAATCTTTTGTTTACTAATTACTGATATTAACGGAAAACATAACTTAGAGAGGAACGTGTCCTTAATAGGCCTACACCAGTAATATCTACTCATAACTCAAATAGAAAGTACTTATTAATTGAGCTTTTATATAAGCTCACGTAATTGAAAGTGTGGCATTTGTTCGACTCAATGCTAGTAGGCCTAGTTAGTTATAGAGTGCATCTTTTATTCTGAGGTCTCAACATCCAACTCTTAACTGTTCTGTCACAGTACTCTGGTCTAACTGCTGTGGTAATGGATGGCAAATATTTTTTTGGTAATAAGGAAACTCGACATTAATTTAGTTTTTAATTTTTGTTAAACACAATTAATATTTCATTCTATGATAGCTATTTGTTGCAGGTGGCTCCATACTCTTAAATGTTGTTGAGCTTGAAAATAATAGCACCAGCATCAGTTCCTATTGTCGTTATCATATTAGCGATGGCGAGTTATCAACCAAACTACTCCACAAGATCCTGCGAACTGTGTGAGATGGAGGACAATCAAATTACGAATGTGCGCCATGTGTTTCGTCCAAGGGGTGCTTTGGCTCGTGCTCTCTATAGCAAACAGCTAATGGACTGCCAACTGGAACGCATGGATCGCTCAAAGGTAAGTGTACATACTAAAATTATTTCAAAACCCAGTGAAGTATTCATTAAACAAATGTGTTTTCCCTCAAACGGAGTTTCGATAGTCTGTTAGGTGACTGGTCTGTGATCGCCGCTTGTTCAAGATCTTAGCAATTTTAAAAGATTATGAACTTTGAGGAGCTTAGATCTAAATTAGTAGCTTAGATGAACCTAAGACCTAAGTTTACTGTACTAAAAAAAATAATATCAAATGAAAATGTTTTACCTTAAACATAATTTGCATTTTTAATTACGAGCGACTAGAAATTTTTGTATGAAGTGAAAAGTATAAGACTTTTAGTTTAAAAACAGTTTTTCTGTGTTTGATTATTTTGCTGTGTGAAAAGATAGCAGTGTCGCAATACCAAGCGAGATGTATCGCTGATAATGCCGTGATGAGTACGTAGTTGGAATCCCTAACTATAATACACATGCATTGCCAGCAGATATTGCTTGCTTGCGCCGATAGGGACGTTACGATACTTCTCATTCTATACCGGTAGTAGAGTTCCAAAAAATCGGGCTAATGTGGACCGAAAGGTGGCAAAGTTTGGGATTTTACCAGGTTAAAAGGAAAGATGTTAAAAAACATCAAAACATCACTTAGCTAACTCTTTCAATGACAAAGTATGATATATTGGATCCTGACTTTTTCATAAAAAGTGCTAATATCCGATATATTGAATGATGCCTTACATTGAAAAAGTCCGAAGATCCGATATCACGGACCGTCCCGGATGTCGATACTGCAGACCTAAACGGGAATATCGGTCATCTCGATTGTTATATAAAAATACCGATGATATCATTTGATTCTCAATATGATCGAGATCCGAAATATTGTACTCTAGTACTATTGGGTTGATATTTATTGTTTAATTTTTTTGTCTCGTGCGCTCACCTTTTCCCATTTGAAACCCCAACACTTTTCAAAGTTTTATGAATAACACTCCAGCACTTTTCAAAAGTTATGTGGTCCTAAATATTTTTTACGACCAAAATTGTTATAGAAAACCCCATTAAAGTACAACAGTTCACAAATAGTGCTGTACCATAACTGAAACACTTAGAATTAATTGGCAAAATTTAAATAGTAGCCTACGCAGGAATCTTGTTGAGCTAGGTACCCATGGAACTAACCTTCAGAGAACAGGATTTTTGGTTCAGCCAGGGGGTGCCTGAATTATCCAGACCATCGAATTATCAAATGCTAAGTTATTTAGACACTACTGTGGTAGATATCAATATTGCTCTCGACATTTGGGGTACCGTACCGGTTTTCGATAATCAATGACATGGAACTTAAAATGTCATTATCGGAATGTTAAAATGTAAAAATTATGTTGTTTATTATGCCTTGAAATTATTTAATTAGAATATTCATGATATGTAGTACTTTATTAATGATGTATCTACATGCCCACAAAACGGGAAAGCAATAACACAAAGCTTCCTCAATAATTCCACAAATTGAGATTAAATATTAGCCTATAGCAGTGTTTCTCAACCGGTGGTACGTGTACCACTCACTGGTGGTACGCGAGAGCATTTTAGGTGGTACGCAAAAGACAAAGGAAGAAAAAAGTTAAATACACGAAAAATAAGAAAAGCACTTTTGAACTACGTAATGCCGACATCTGTTTTGGTCAGCTCAGTTCAGCGTTACTAAGCTTTTACACATAATTTGAGAGACTCCGAGAGGTAGCTTTACCTCTTCCTTATTAAAGCAATTTCGTACCAACTTAATAAATTAAATTATTTTAAGTTAAGACTCCCTTTTCCGAGAATATTTATACTAATGAATAATGATTTTGTGTCCAGTACCCGTCTGGCCGTCTGAACCTTTGAATTAGGCCTATTACCTTGCCTATTTACCTTTTACTAGTTGAAGTTACAAGACATACTCCGCAGAAACATTTAAACGCGAGGGAATTATTAATTTGGTCGTATCCACGGAGAATATGACGTTCATCACTTGGTAACCCTGGAACACATTCTGTGTATTCCAACGAGGTTAAACCAACCTTGTTGGTATAGTTGGTGTATTCGTTCAGTAAAGCCAAAATCCGGTCAAGTCAAATTGGTTTGTGTCGTGACCGTTATTTGTGCATATGTAGAATTAGTCCTGATTATTAATCAGTCCCCTGAAAGGGATTATTTCCTTAGCAAGAAATAAAAGCAAGTTTCCCTTTAACAACCTCTTTTGCTGTTCATATTATTTATTTGTTTGGTAAATTTGTATTTTTATTGTTTTATTTACTTTTGTAGAAATGCAAAATAACCTTTTTTCGCTGTAAGTGTGTATTTTAAACAATTTGTTCCTGTTGCATTGTAGGCCCTATGAAACTTTGTTTATAATGCCAGCAGCTAGCGATTTTTAGTTTCAAAGTGTAAAACATAATATAGGCCTATTTACGTTAATCAACAATCACAGTAATATTTGAATAGCTTCAATGTTCATCCCAATTTATGATTTAAAAAAATTAAAATAGAACTTTTTAAATTAATTGTTTTAAATGTGAGTTTCATTTTTTTCTCAGACTAGGCCTACTAATACGGGGCCTGTAATGAAATATATTAAAAAGAAAACAATAACCTATTCTCTCTCCGGCTGTATTTGTAATGCGAGGGGGGGGGAGGTTATGTATGAGTTTGGGTGATACGCCAAAAAATTGAAAAGCCTCAGGTGGTACGCGGGCACCAAAAGGTTGGGAAACACTGGCCTATAGTAATATTTCATGATTTATTAGTGACAGATGTAAGTTTTTTTAATATAGCTGTACAAGTCTTTTGTTAGTCTAACTATATCACTGTAAGCTGTAGGCTATATCTTAAGGTAGGCCTACATATACAAGGACAACTGACAATTATTTAAATGCATAATTAGGATAAGTTCACAATAAAACACTCCGGTTATTTATTAGGGTATTTAATCAGTAACTTAGACACTATCTTCAGACATCCAATTTTTACTTAGGGCCTGAATATTTCTTTAGGTTATGGATGCATGACAAGAAAATATTAAAACTTTAAAATGTAGGAATAGGTGGGCCGACAAGTGATGACTATTATGAAAGATGACATTTAGTAGTCTAATGAAATTTTAAGAGCCATCAAGAACCCAATTTGTGTAGTTTATGATAAAGTTGAACATATGTTGAACAAAGACCTCTCTGAAATTCCGTTGGTACTCGGCACATTCTCAATACGTTTCACCACGATGTCTCATTGTATGCTAATAGGAACCAGCTCCATCAAAACATCCTTAATTATATGAACAGTCTCTTTTAGCTGTTGACAATATAAGATATTAACAATTAAGAGCGGTTCTTTGAGATCATGTTCTCTTCACATAATTTTGTATGTTTAATTTTAACAGTGAAAAACTAAAGCATTAAAAGCTATGATAGAATTCCCCACTTTTATGATTCAGTGCATTTTTAATGGTAGAATGCGTTCTTACAAAAAAATCTAAGTTCTGAATTTCTAATAAATTGTCTTTTAGGTTTGTTTGTGTAGTTTACCAACAATTTTCCCATATGTGTCAAAACAAAGGGCTAGATATTTGCTACGATGGATGGTTCAATATAAGTTCCAAAAAAAATCAAGCCTAGAGCGATATTTGGTTCGTTGAGTAGATTATTCAAAGAACGAACCTACTAAGTTATAAAAAAATTATTCAGAACTGTACTGTATAAATTAATTTTTTTTTTGTTTTCATTTACTACCATAATATGTAAAAATAATAAACCCTAAGGTTCCTTACAAATATAATGTACCAAGAAATTAATGACCCCTCAGAATTTGTGTCATAGAACATATAACTTGTATCATGAGATAAATACAAAAATATAAATAATGCCTATAGAACAAAAAAACTGTTCGGTAAATTAAAATTTTCCAAAATATCTGATAAATTTTACTAGGACACATAGAGAGGTCTACAATTTTTGTCTCTTTAAGTCTAATATTGCAAATCTCTTATCAGGGAATCTCTTGAAAAATAGGTGCTCCTTTTAATTTTTTTTCTCTGATCGTTTCGGGGGTTTTCCAACATTTGTGTCAGATTTAACTAAATTTATGGAAACTGAGACAGGTAGAGAAAGACAGCTTATAAATGAAATGTCCGTCCTTTGAACTGAACTTTAATATACTTTTGTATGTTGTTCAATAGGTGGCTGTAAAAATTTTGCAGACGTTTGTTATGGTTTTGTCTTTTTGTAAATAAATACTGTATGCTCATTTTGCCATTTAAGGAGGTATAAATAGCGCTTTTCATGGCAGAAGTAAACCTAGCGTCAGTGTTGTAAACCTAGCTTCAGTGCTGTAAACCTAGCGTCAGTGCTGTATTTTCCTTTGGTTTTCGAGGGCAAAACAAAAATTTTTAACATGGGATGTCTTTACTTATTTGGTTCTGTATACAATATCATTAGCCATGTCATTGGGGAAGTTCCTTGGAGTTTAGTTTGGATCCCTGTACTTTACTACATGTTAAGCTAGATTTTGTACACATCCCCCACAGGCTGTCCCTAGACACGCAAAATATCTGGGAAATACATCTTGTAGTACATCTAGATCCAAGGAATGAGTGCAGTGTAATAATTGTCCCTTGCATAAGTTGGATTGTTGTGATGATTGAATCTGTGTATGTTTGTGGCGTGGGAAGGTCGGATAAGAGAGTTGCTACTTCTTCTGTAATACAGTAGTAGTATAACCGATTCAATTTAGTTTTTTAGTTAAAATGAACATATGACACCAGAGATAAATTTATATTTAAATAAATTGAAGAATAGAAGTACCATAGTAAACTTCAGCAAAAGTTATATTAAGGAGGTATTGATGGCAGAGAATCCAGTTGTTTCCCTTTCCTATTTGAAGTGTTGTAAATAAAGTAACTAAAAATTGCATTTAATTGTCTAACTATCTGATCCATCGAGAAGGAATCATTTTACCTTAGCAAAATAAAGTCAGGAAATTATTATTATGTAAAAAAATATTTACTGATTACATACCTTTATCTTCATCTCCCTTTTTTACGCGAAGGATATCTTTATATATTTCATAAAACTGAAGTGATTTACACATTCAAATTTACAGCTCTAAACCACAAGCTTGCTACATGGTTAATGCTACATTTTTATGGCAGTTTCTTGTCCCATTGGGTTTCTTATGGAGAAAAAACATATTTTTAAAGATTTCACAAAATAATGTAAGTATTTTAAAAGTATTAATAGACCACCCCCTTTGTAATGGTTTTTCACTTGTACTTTAAGAAATTATTTCTAGCAACAAACCAAACTACAAAATCTTGTTAATGGATATAAATGTTTATAAGACTGGTTAGCTAACTGGTACATTATACTACTCATGACCTAAAGATTCTGTTTCCTCTAGTTAAGAGGGCGTTGGAGTCAATCCAAATTCCGCCTTTCCCCCATAAGAGCAATGTTAAACGGGATGTCAAATAACTCGATCAAGGCAGATTTGGTTTGCGAGAGGAATTTTTTATAAAAATTAGTGTTTTTTACAAACTTGAAATAACAAAGCAGGTTTTTTACCACTTTTAAAACAATTTCTACAGAATTTTATAAATTATTTACAAAGAATCAAACTCGCAAAAGGAACGGGGAATTTAATTGTGATTCAAATGCTATTTATTCTGAACCAATCGGACAAAAAATAAAGAAATTATATGACAAATGCCGGGGACAAATTTAGCATTGCTCTTATGGGAAATAAATCCAACATGGCGGCACTCCAACGCCCTCTTAATACAAATATAGTTTTTGAGAATTAAGGATAATTAATATATTCTTTAATCACTTAATCTCAAAAATTATTTACAATGATGGAATACTGGGGAACTAAGCATTGTACTAGAACTAAGATGTGAACACAAACTAGCTACATCGTTATACATGTTAAATGTAGTTTATGGTCATATCTAAAGCATTTTTTACAGTAAAAAATTAATTTTAATAATGCTTTCAAAAAATAACGGGGAGCTTTTTATATGTTTTGATGGACAAAACTAGGCCTACTTTGATTTAAAAAATACAGGGTCTTTCTTTTAAAACGCAACCCATAGTTTGAAGTAAAAAAAATTATTTAATTAATATTAACATTAGGCTACAGGGACCCAAGCTTGCTCGTTAGTTTTAATTTACATTTGTTTTACAGTAGTGTCATGGTAACAAGGCTTAAGTAAGTATACACCAACAAGAACTATACCTTTTTAAAGTTAACAGCTGTTTCAAACCAATGCTTAAAAGTAGCGTTCTTTTATTTTTGTTTACCTTTTGTTCTTATTTCTTTACAAAAATAGCAACCTATGAGGCCAATGTTAAAAACTGCAATTTTCAAACTTTTTTGGGTGAAAAACAATTTTTCCTGGGGCTGGGGCTGTTTCTAAACTTATTTTTGGCCAAATACTCTTAACCCTTTCAGTTTATGGTACGATATATTGCATCTTAACTTTCATCCGAAAATTCCGACCATCCGGTGTATCGGATTCTGCTATTTATCCGAAAAGTCCGACGTTCCGATATATTTTCTTGCCACTGATCTCGATACTGCGAAATCAAACGGAAATATTGTTTGTCTCAATTTCATTCGATTCTCCATACGATGAAGTTCCAAAATATCATACTCTAGCACTATTGGGTTGAAATTTTTTTTATGATCTTTTTATTCTCATGTACTGGCCCCCACTACTTTGGAAACCCCAGCACTTTTGCAAAGTAATATGAAAAACTCATCTACTGCCCTGAGTTAATCAGGGGCTCCCACCTCATACCCCCAAGTTGGGTTCCTTATAACTTGTTATTTGTAAAAAAATACTCAAGTTATTAAAAGGGTAGTTCTAACAAATTCACAAACAGCCCAAACTGTCTGTTGCGATTAAAAATTAACCTGTAAAAATTTTATTTACGAGAGATATATAACAAAAAGTCGTAGGGCAAAAGTTTTAGATTAATTGGAATAAATCAACATAAACTAACCAGATATTGGATATATAAATTTTTTTTGCTCATATCTATGCCAGAGACATTTTGTTAAGGAGATTAGTACTAAGTACACACGCTTTTTTGGAAAGCGGTCCAAACTCATGAAATTTTGTTCATTCTCAAGAGCAAACAAACAAAAACCCAAAAGCCAAGTGATGTTAAATCAAAGCTTCTAAATGCAATGGTTACTTACAAAAATATATTTTAAAAACAATATAAATTGCAATTTGCAAATCAGTAAAATCAGTCCAGAGTTTTAACGAGTTGAGATAAAAAAACATAAAATAACCAAAGTTCAAGGTTAGTAAGAATCAAACAATAAAAATTAATAAGATATTTGAACAGCAGCCCCAACAGCTAAAAGAAAGAAATATTTTGGTTTTCATCGTTATTCAGCAATTTTTAATTGTTTTGATGGTTTTAAATTTATATTTTTATGTTTAGTAATTTAAGTACAATATGAAGTAAAGTTTTAAGTAAAGTTCTAAGCTCCTAACAAAAGTATAAAATCAAGTAGTGTATAAAATTGCAAATTGAAAAACATTATAATTGGTTTTGAGGGTTATAAAGGGAATAATATAGTGGACTTAGAGATCTGTAGATCACGGAGGGTACATTCCTCTTTTCTTAAATATTTTGGCGATAGACTAACTGGAATAGAAATGTACTGCCTGAGATCGATTAAAGCCCTCTAAACCACTGTCACTGGACCTTTGTAAAAAATGAGGCTGAAGCATATGAAAAAACCTACATAGTGTTGAAAAGAACTCAGGACCAAAAACAAATTTAATAAGTGGAATATAACAAGAGCCGCTTTGAAAAAGGAGATCAGGAATTCAGTAAAGAGAGCATTACATTATATAAATGTTAGTGGTCTACTTTAATAACAAAAACCAAACAAAGTACAGTATCATTAAAATACAAAAAAATAGTTATAATTAAATGTTATTAACGATAAAATATATCACATATAACTATTATGAGCAGTATATTTCAAACCGTAGGTTGAGTTTTTAAAGAAAATCCCTAGTTATCCACTCACTGAGGTATTTATACGCATGGTTTAGGAAATAAGTTTCAGCGACAAACATGACAATTAAAATCTTTAGTTGTAATATTTTAGGATACATTTATTAGCCAATAATTTGTTTGCTGAAAAACTCAGTGATTTCTGGTTTTTAAAATTTTATGTGATTTCCTTAGTTTGGTTCTTTATCATCATTATTAGCAGTACTGAGGTAATTGTTTTTGTATGTAGTTTAATTTGGTTAACGCAGTACTTTATATTTTGAAACTAAAATTTTGGTTCTTACACTGTACTATATTCCCACTTGATATTCATATCGGATGTCCGTGTAATACCGTTTCACAATATTTCCAGGCTGGCAGAGTTTTATAGTGCGCCATAAAGTTGTTTGGTGTACGGCTATCAATGCAGTTGCAACTACTTTGGAATTAAATTGTACTGAGATATAAAACGTCCCAGTAGTGTCATATTGAGCAGGGTGAGGGGACGAACGACCGGACTAAGGGTTACAACAACCGTTATCTTTCTTTGAGTTTTTCTCATTTTGTTATTTTTGGCAAAACACCAAATATAGAAAGTGTTATTTTTGTCGATACATTGAATATTTTTTAATATCAGAATATGCTTCTATTTAAAGCCTTCATACATAATCAACCTAAGAAAATATATGAAGTAAATTGTAACCAACAATATCAAGGTTTGAGGATGAACTTCAATTAATTGATAAATTTCTGTGTTATTTCAATATTTCTGTGATAAATTTCATGTTTGGCCAGTGTGGACTCGGCTTTATATTTTCTGTTAAATAATATTTTCACATCGAATAACAAATTATCTATTTAGTAGACCTTTTTACATAGTGCTTGTAGCTAAAAACCCAAGTCACAAAATTTTTGAAAATCCATCCTGGAAATTCTGATATTTAAATTTAACTAATATACTTGTTGCTCAAAATTGAGCAGTTTAATTTAGGATCTCTGCTAAAAATGGTACTTTTGGTCTTAACTCAATTACTCCCGCCCAATCCAATATTAGGATTACCAGTACACAAAACTACACTTAATCACAGCTTTACATTACAGATGTTTAAAATGCTCAATTCAATCCCATTGATATTCTAATGGAAAATTTAAAATTTAAATTATTGATATCATCTTTTTAAATTAATTTTTGGCAGAAACAACTACAGGCGAAGCTCTATCCAACTACACAATAACCTTGAAAATCAGTTGAAAATTGTGAGAGAAGTTCTCGTAACAAAAAAGCCTTAGCATATTAAATAAGTATAGATAAGTATGTCTTAGAATAGTTAGGAATTATATCTTTTGAACGTGTCCATTTTAGGACATTAATTTGAAACTTTGGTAACCTAAAAATTTCCATCAGTTGAAATGAAATGCATCTGTTTCCTGGGGATATGCCCCCCTCTTTTTGTTTGGCTTCATCCGACTAGTTTTGGTGATATGAAACAATTACTCGCTTATTTTATCTAGATACTTATTAATCCTATGCTATAATACAAGCACTGTCTGAAGGGATGTGTGATCCACGATCTCAAAATCTAGCGGGTAGATTTTGCTTAAACTTTGCATTAAGAGTGTTTTGACCCAAAAATAAGTTAAGAAGTAGCCTCAATCCAAGGAAAAATAGAATTTAATCTAAATTTAAATTTAAAAATGGTAATTTTTTAACATTGATCGTATGAGTTACTATTTTGGTAACAAAATAATAACGAAATGTAAACAAAAAGAAAGTAACATTAAAGCTGTTAACTGTGAAGAGGTATAGTTGGTTGTTGGTGGAAATTTAATAGCTTTTTTACCATGAGACCGAAACTAAAGTGAATTAAAACCGACGAGCAAGGCTCAGTTAACCTGGTACTGTAAATATAAAATTAATAAAAATAAAAGTATAGGTGATCTTAGTCTTAAAACATATTTAGGGAAATAATTATGGGTTTTCTCCCCCATTTTTTACTTCCTGTCTCTCTCTGCTGCAATTCACATTTCAGAGATGTATCAAAATGATTTTCAGAAATAGTCAATAAATAGTCTATCTTCTTATTTCTATAAGGGTTTCGTCTGTTACGTCCCTTTTTCTCTCGATCTACTGAACCGATTTATAAGATTGAGGTGTCATTTTGAAGCTTAGGATATACCGCAGTGACGAATCGTAATTAAAAAGGTCATATTGTTTCCGGCTTCGCCCCACTCGCCTTTGATTTACTTCTAGAGGGCGCTTTGAAATGTTGACCAACTTTTATTACAAGTTCTGAATTGTAATTTAACAGCTGATTACCCTCAGATGAATTTTAAAAGCCAGATAGTAAACAAAAATAGATCTCTGTCACTTCATAATCAACAGTCACGTACTGTAGGTGAGTTTCACCATTTCACTCATACAGGATCATAAAATGCGCAATTTGCGCACGGGCCACCTCGTATTATATATAAAGATAGTTCATTAAATTACAAATTTTGTCCCTGTAGCACCTATAGAAAGGTGTTATTATAACAGGCAATACTAAAAAATCCAAGTAAATATTAATAATAGGCCCTACTAAAGTAATTTTGATGTGATGTTCATGGTGAATACAAATGGTTTCGGAAAATACTCGTACATTTAGAGTGCTTCAGCACCACAATCGATTCTGGTTAGAGTGTCTCTATTCAATTAAAATTTCCTGCAAAACACATGGAAAAATAATACCCTAATTTTTAAAATCTTGTTTTGCAGTTTATACAACAAAACTATAACTGATATAGCTGCAACCTTTCCAAATATAAAATGTATGTAGTTGTGAGAATAAGAGTGTATTTTTAGATGTAAGGTGTTTTTGTGCACCCCGTATATAAAGAGAAGAATGGTAGAGTGTTGATTGGAAGCCCAGCCAGCGAGAAAGGTGGGACGGTGAGAAAATGTGAAAATGAGTTTTCTCCCGTGGTTTACATAAAGGCGAGATAGTGCGCGCTTTGTCGACCACCACCAGATAAATCAAATTTTCTCCCCCCGACTCCACCCCCTTTCACCCTCATGTTCCTCTTTTCACAAACTACCTTGGCAAATAAATTCCGGGTTAACACGTTGTTCTGCTGATGGTGCAAAGGATTATCTTTATTTCATTCGCTTTGATTGAACCATGTACAAAGGAAATTGTGTGATTACAAAGAAGGCGAGTAGTAGTGTGACTGATTTAGCTTTGAAACCCAATCCTTCTGCTCTTTAATATTATTAATAGTTATTGATTAGGCACAAACTTCTGAAATACAATTGTATACTTTAAGCGTTGGAAAAATAGGTAAAAATCCTTTTTTTTAGTATGGAAACATAATATTAATACAAAATGGAGCATAGATCTTCTGTCGTGTTTAATTACTTTATAAAAATATCAATGCATGATCGATAGGCTCTACTCGTTGACAATATATAATAGTAATTATTATAAGTGCCTTATAATAATTACTACTTAACCTGAACTGCTTTTGAAATTTTCAATCAAATTATTAATAGCAAGCTAGTTTTGTGTGGTAAACACCAAAACTTCATTTTATGCTTTATTTTTCCTTATATCATATAGATGTTTAGCTTAGGACAAATGCATAATCAGTAAGTGTCAAAATTAAACGTTTAACTTTTTAAAGTGTCTTGAGTAAATTATTTCAAGTAACTATAGTACTTGCATTTCATAAATATGTAAAAACATTAATCAGGAGTTAGCTATTCTCTGACTGTGACTCTTACTGACTGCTATAGGTTGTGGATATTACAACTTTATTTGCTTTTTTTAGCTACTCGTATGTGAAGCTACACTCTCGAGGGAATTCAAAACCGAATGAACATAATTTTATTGGATAAGAATCTGTACAATCATATTGGGTCATATTCGTTGTCATATATGGCAGATAATATGGTATAAATTCCCTGTACACCTCCTCTAATCAGTAACCCACCCAAGAGAATGTACTTAAGTAATAAAACTAATTTTAATGACTGTGTCTTTTAATCGTCTTTAAGAGTCTGCAGTACCTACGCCATTTCGGTATTTTGTCCCATAAGAACAATGTTAAATTTGAAACATTACTGTGAGTTTGTTTTTTGTCTGAAAATTACAAACTTGATAAATAAATGTTACCATAGTGTCCTTCATTTGACGTGATAGAAAATTAATTAAAAAAATTATCTACTCGAATAACGAATAAAAAAACAATGTATATTAACACCATTTTTAAGCCATGTTAAACCATTTTAGGAGGTTTATTAAAAAAATTTATCCACATAATATGAACCGCCATACCATTATGGTGAACATATTCAAGTTTCATGCGAATCCGATGTAAGATTATCAAGATAAAGTGTTTCAAAGACACCTATAATTAACATTGTTCTTATGGGACTAAAAATCAAGATGACGGAGGTACTGCAGACCTTTAACAGTTTGTTTTTACTTGCATATGAGCATGAATAATTCTGGATCAAACATATTGATTTACGAAAACCACCCATTTGAATATGGGTTTAATCTATATATATAAAAGCGAAATCCCACTCACTGACTCATCACGAAATCTCAGGAACTACCGAACGGATTTACTTGAAACTTTGAACATAGCTTTGTCTTGCCTCTTGGGTGCTCACTAAGAAACGATTTTGCAAAATTCTTTCGGGACTCCGCCCCACACGTCTTCAAAGTTACCATGTTATTCTTATGGAAGCAACATTTTTGTGTTGGAACATATGGTTACATTAAGGAATATTATTTTTGTGAACAGCTGTTCTAATTTAAATTATTGAGGGAAGATTGGTAAGAAAAAACTAGAGAATATTATAAAATTGCTTCGAATGAGCTCAGCGAACAAGCTAAACCTGACGGGGAGAGATTACTGACTGACACATCATGAAATCAAAGGAACTACCAAATTATTTACTTGAAACTTTAAACGCAGGTTCGTCTTGCCTCTTAGGTGCTCACTAAAAAATCATTGTGCAAAATTCTTTCAGGGCTCCGCCCCACAGCCCTCCGAAATTTCAATGGAAAAATTTAAATACAAATTAAGATACCTGTGGCGTTGAAATTTTGAGAGATCTCTTTTTTTTCTTAGGTGCTCAATAAAAAAGTGCTTTGAACATCCCCTTTAGGGCTCCGCCCCACAGAAGCTCACAATTACTGTGTAGCCTATGCGTGGAAGTTTGACATGGACGATTCTCTTTGCTCATACATACTCATTAAGAATCTGTTTTGCAAATATAGTTTTGAAGCTCCGCCCCACTGGACTTCAGAATTACTTAAGATCTCCAGGGTTGAAATTTGACATGGATGTTTCTTTTTGCTCATGGGTACTTCCTAATAAACGGTCTCAGGGGTCGATATTTGACATGGGCTTTTCTCTTTGCTCATGGGTGCTCACTAAGAAACAGTTTTGTATCAAATATAGTTTTCGAAACTCTTTAGGGCTCCGCCCCACAGGACTTTAGAATTACTTTTGGGCCTCCTGGGTTTTAAATTTGAATCGGACGTTCCTCTTAGCTCATAAACGGTTTTGCAAATGTAATTTTAGAATTTCCTTAAGGCTCCGCCCCCCACACGTCATGAAAATTACTCTAGGGTCCACGTGGTTGAAATTATAAATAGACGATTCTCTTTGCTCATACATACTCATTAAGAAACTGTTTTGCAAATATAGTTTTGAAGCACTTTAGGGCTCCGCCCCACTGGACTTCAGAATTACTTAGGACCTCCAGGGTTGAAATTTGACATGGGTGTTTCTTTTTGCTCATGGGTGCTTCCTAATAAACGGTCTCAGGGGTTGATATTTAACATGGACATTTCTCTTTGCTCATGGGTGCTCACTAAGAAACAGTTTTGTATCAAATATAGTTTTCGAAATTCTTTAGGGCTCCGCCCCATAGGACTTCAATATTACTTTTGGGCCTCCTGGGTTTTAAAATTGAATCGGACGTTCCTCTTAGCTCATAGTTAGGCCTACTTACTAAGAAACGGTTTTGCAAATATAGTTTTAGAATTTCCTTAAGGCTTCGCCCTACAGGTCATGAAAATTACTCTAGGGTCCACGGGGTTGAAATTAGACATGACACTAAGAAATAATTTTGCAAATTTTCCTTAGGGTTCCACCCCATAGAACCTCAAAATTACTATAGATCCTAGGGGGTATAAATTTAACGTGGACCTTCTGTTTTGCTAACAGGTGCTCATTACGAAATGGTTTTGTAAATATAGTTTATGAAATTCTTTAGGGCTCCACCTCACATGACTCAAAATTAATCCAGGGCCAACAGGTTTGAAATTTGACATGGACGTTCCTCTTTGCTCATGGGTGATCATTAAGAAACGATTTTGCAAATTTCCTTTAGAGCTCCTCCCCACAAATTCTCAAAACCACCATGGATCCTAGGGTTTGAAATTTAACGTAAACGTTCCGTTTCGCTAATGGGTGTTCACTAAGAAACAGTTTTGCAAATATAGTTTTTTTATGTTCTTTAGGGCTCCGCCCCACAGGACTTCAAAGTGACTGTAAGGTCTACAGGGTTGAAATTTGACATGGTCGATCCTATTTGCTTATATGTTCTCAGGGCCTTTTCTATTTAAGAAACCTTTTCTCACTAAGAACAGGTTTTGCGAAATTCCGTCAGAGCTCCACTCACACTACTTCATTGTTTCAATGTCATTCTTAAGGAAGTACATTTCGTTACTCTTTAAAAAGATTTTACTACCTATCAAATAAATTTTAATCACGGGCGAAGCCGTGGCGGGCAACAGCTAGTCTATATATATATAAGCGAAATCCCACTCACTGACTCATCACGAAATCTCAGGAACTACCAAACAGATTTACTTGAAACTTTGAAAATAGGTTCGTCTTGCCTCCTAGGTGCTCACTAAGAAACGATTTTGCAAAATTCCTACAGGGCTCCGCCCCACACGTCTTCAAAGTTACCATGTTATTCTTATGGGAGAAACATTTTTGTATTGGAACATATGAAAACATTAAAATATAATATTAATTTTGTAAACAGCTGTTCTCATTCAATTTATTGAGGGAAGATTAGTATAAAAATCTAGAGGATAATTCCCTTACGAATTCTACATTTTGCGGCTATTGAGCTTAGCGACAAAGCTAAATCTGACGAAGAGTGATTACTGACTGACTTATCATGAAATCTCAGGAACTACCAAACGTATTTACTTGAAACTTTAAACACAGGTTCGTCTTGCCTCTAAGGTACTCACTAAGATACGATTTTAGAAAATTCCTTCAGGGCTCCGCCCCACAGGCCATCGATGTTTCAATATAATGTTATCCGCACGGTCAAATTTAAATACAAATTAGGAAACCTGCAGGGTTGAAATTTGGAGTGATCTCTTTTTTCTTGGATGCTAAAAAAAGTGCTTTAAAAAACATCCCTTTAGGGCTCCGCCCCACAAAAGCCCACAGTTACTGTATAGCCTACGTGTTGAAATTTGACATGGACGATTCTCTTTGCTTATAGATACTTATTAAGAAACTGTTTTGCAAATATAGTTTTTGAAGCACTTTAGGGCTTCACCCCACTGGACTTGAGGATTCCTTTAGGGCCTCCGAGGTTTAAAATTGACATGGACGTTTCTCTTTGCTCATGGGTGCCCCCTCAGAAACTGTTTTGCAAATATAATTTTTGAAGCACTTTAGGGCTCCGCCCCACTGGACTTCAGATTTAATTAATTTAGCGACTCCAGGGTTTAAATTTGACACGGACGTTTCTTTTGGCTCATGGGTGGCTCCCTAAGAAACGGTTTTGCAAATATTGTTTTCAAAGTTCCTTAGGGCTCCACCCCACAGGACTTCAAAATTACTTTTGGGCCTCCGGGGTTCAAATTTGAATCGGACGTTCCTCTTTGCTCATAGTTACTGACTAAGAAATAATTTTGCAAATTTCCTTAGGGCTCCACCCCATAGAACCTCAAGGTTACCATAGATCATAGAGGGTTGTTGTTGCTGTTATAACTACTTTTGGGCCTCCGGGGTTAAAGTATAAATCGGATGTTTCTCTGCTCATAGTTACTGACTAAAAAAGTGTTTTGTAAATATAGTTTTTTTTAAATTCTTTAGGGCTCCACCCCACAGGTCTTGAAAATTACTCTAGGGCCCACGGGGTTGAAATTTGACGCGTACGTTCCTCTTTGTCATAGGTGCTCACTAAAAAATAATTTTCAAATTTCCTTTAGGGCTCTGCCCATAGAACCTCAGAATTACCATGGATAGGGGGTATAAATTTAACGTGGATGTTCCGTTTTGCTAACAGGTGCTCATTACGAAATGGTTTTGTAAATATAGTTTTTGAAGTTCTTAGGGCTCCACCCCCAACTGACTTCAAAATTAGTCAAGGGCCAACGGGTTTTTAATTTAACATGGACGTTCCTCTTTGCTCATAGGTGATCAATAAGAAACAATTTTGCAAATTTCCTTTAGGGCTCCTCCCCACAAATTCTCAAAACTACCATAGATCTTACGGGTTGAAGTTTAACGTAAACGTTCCGTTTTGCTAATAGGTGTTCACTAAGAAATAGTTTTGCAAATATAGTTTTTGATGTTCTTTAGGGCTCCGCCCCACATGGCTTCAGAATGACTGTCGGGCCTACGGGGTTAAAATTTGACATGGTCGTTCCTATTTGCTCAAAGGTTCTCAGGACCTTTTCTATTTAAGAAACCTTTACTCACTAAGAACAGGTTTTGCGAAATACCTTCAGAGCTCCACTCACACTACTTCATTGTTTCAATGTCATTCTTAAGGAAATAGATTTGGTTGCTCTTTAAAATTATTTTATTACCGTACCTATAAAATATATTCAATCACGGGCGAAGCCGTGACGGGCAACAGCTAGTCCTTTATAATACCTAAGAATTTTAAGAAGCCTTAGATTGGAAAGTAGCTGTCACATGTAAGCACCCATATCTAAATAAAACTTTCCACTTGTATGGTAATGATTTACTAAATTGAATATACAGTAGTATGAGATTAGAGTAAAAAATAATAACCGTGGTGGGATAATGTGATACAATATAGAGTGGAGCGTCTCCAGTTTATAACAGGAACTGAGCTTTAATATGTACCAACCCCCCAACTTCACCCTATCCCGCCACCCCTCATGTCTCATATAGTATGAGGGATGGAAAACAATGAAATTGTGCTCTGCGCTAGCTAACATAAGATATATGAGATAGGGTAATGAAGTCGGATTTTCTTTAAAAAAAGAAGAATTATGCCCCCTATCTTTATTTTTTACATAATTGCTTTAATGGGCAGTAACATTTTTAGTTAGTAGAGGTACATGAACAATTTACTGAACTGTAATTAGACCTAAATAATAAAGAACCATGAGGATCATAAATATTGTGTGTTTACTTTGAAATTCAGGTATAGTTCTTAACTAGGACGTATGAAATGATATTGTCCAAGCAAACAATTTCTACTAAAATCATAAACCTTTTTAAAGTAGAAAACCCGATTGGCTGTATTCTAGCTCTCCCCCCATCTCCCAAAAAAATTAGAGTGGTGGTGTATACAGTCAATGGTGGTAGTATATGGGTGTTAGGTTTTTCTATACAATTAAATGTTAATCATAGTTTTGACACTTAGATCAGTTAAGACCCAACACAAAATCCTCTTTCTGAATTAAATTTAAAATTCCATTAGTTTCAATTTACATCTTGTTCTCTCCTTTTAAAGGGAATAACTTCCATCCGTTTACCCTGCAAAGCGGTAGGATTTTCACTAACCTTCAACAATCAGGGCTTGTTAAAATCTGACAAATAAACTCGTCGAAGGCAAACACACCACCAATCAGCCGGCGTTGAAAAGCATTGAACGTTTCGAACGAGTTACTCCCGCCGTTCTCCGGGCCGGGACGGTATTGTTGCCGAATGCTGTGAGTGAATAATTAATGAACGTCGGGCATCGCGGCTGTCAGAAGGGTGACTGGTTAATTACAGGTACAACCCGGGCCGACGGCAATTAAGTGTTTGTGGCTATTGATAAACTCGGCCGATGAGGCGATGAGCGTGAGTGAGCAGGTGAGTCCGCTCCCAGGATCTGTCCGGCTGCGGCTGCGGCTGTGGCTGCGCGGTGGCGGGTGCGAATGGGGTTAAATTCGGACGTGGAACAAGTTTAATTAAATCAGTCATAATTGCGTACGTGATGATGAAAAACACAGGAAATGCTAAATATTGCGCGAAAAGCTTAGTTTTACAGCTGATGAACTAATTGCTTTACACCGTGAAACAAAAGTAAAGCATTAAAGCCCAAGTACAAACAAGAGTTTTTATAGTACAGTATTTCATATTTTAATACTTTGATTATAAGATAACGTTGATGTGCATGGCTGCCAAGTTGCGTATAAGTTCAAATCTTTACTTTTGATTTTAATAATCGATAATGAGGATGACGTGAAATAGAAAAATTCTTGTGTTAAAAAAAGTATACTTTTTGAGAGAGCCCATGATCGAGCATCCAATTTCAGCTAATAAATAACTCTGTAATTCTTTCAAATGCCGGTTTTGGACCTTTTGTGATTAGGTAGATATAATATAGTTTATAGCTACACAGATTTATAATACATTAACTTTCCGATACTTTAATTTCTTGAAACCCGGAGTTAAAACCCTATTAATTCTTAATTTGTTCTACACTTTTTGTTTAATTTTTGAGATTTAATCCTCAAAGTATGCAGGATCACATGCAGTATAACACGAGGACATTCACACGGGAGTTTGAGCGGGAAGTACAGCGCGACAAACCCGGCCTGATTGTCGTTGATGGATAGCAGTGGTGAAACATGGGCGCCCACCTCCACGACCGCGCTGTACAGTGTGTTCCATTTTGCTGTCCCACACAAAACAATAAAGCTGCCAATAAAGAACTGCTGATATGTGATGAAAGAAAGCTAACGTGCTAATGGACATTTTGAACATTTTGGATACCATTTTAACATGTATAATCACACATAATTAAAATTAAACCAAAGTTATGCTGACTAAAGATCACAGTCATAGGTTTGTTCAGGTATTACAAATTTTAAGAGTGGATAAATAACGGAATGTATGGTATTTTCATCATCACATCATAATATAAATTATTTTCAAAGTGCAACTAAATTGTTAACAGACATTTTTATATCACCCTGAAATTGTATGCATTGTTTTTAGGAACAGAAACAAAACAACGTGTCAAAATCGTAAACAGTGTGTGGGTGAGTCGTGGTCATAGTATTCAGCGTGATTGGATTTGTATACGGCGTCGTAGCTTCTGATTCGTTAGTAGTTTTTGTCAGTACCAATCTTTACCCAACCCCTCACTAATTTACGCCAAAATCTATAGTTTTTATGCACATGCTAAGGCAAAAGTATTCTGACAACTTCATTAAAAATGTATTTTGATTTACTTCTATACCTATTGACAAATGTTTACCGTCATTCCTGGGTCCGGGTTGGGTTTGGGAACTCATTGTAGTTGAGCACAATCGTGAATCTCAGTGGCAACATCCCTTCTATTTCCGCAGACCTGTAAGGAGTCTCTGTTGGACGGTGACGGTGTACCGCCGCGGGTTTAGCATGCAGCGGGCGGCGAGGCTCTGGAGGCAGCCTAGATACGATTGGGTTATAATGAGACTCGGAGCATGTGTGGGAGCTGGCTACAAACGCTGCATGATAACCGAGCCTTGCTTGTTAGCGACCACACCTGGGGTTCTCACGGCGACTGGGACTGACTCATCGCCTGGCTCTGTCAATCACTGCACCTTCACCACAACCAGGCTAAACTGACGGGCGGACGGGTGTGTTGCGGATGATTTTAGTCATTTGGAAATATATTCGACTGCATGACTTATGCATACTTGTCAAGTATTTAGGTGTTCTCTCTAGGTAAGATCATTTCTCAAGCTTTAAGAACTTTGGGTGTAAAATTTGAATGTAGTTGGGTTCGTTTGCCTCTTGCCTGTGTATGGGGAAAATTATTCTATCAATTGATAATAGGAAATCTTCATTTACTTCGCTACTGATATGTGCACAAATTTACTCAGTAACTTAGCTCAACCTAGTGAAAACTGGATATTGCGTTGAAGGATGGATGCACTGGGGAAAGGTGGTTGCATCGTAAAAAAAGAACCTCTAGACATGGCTGCACATAACGGGTAAAGAAAATGAGTGTTTATATGCATATTAGTAGGCCTAGATTAGTACTAAAAAAACGATACAATAAATATTTAGTGCTCGTTAGTACTAAGATCAGCATCAGTAGCAAAAATGTTATTCCTGCAATAACAATCCTCTCTGGCGTTGGAGTCAATCCAAATTCCGCCTTTCTCCCATAAGAGCAATGTTAAAAGAGATATCAAATAACTCTTTTATTTATAATCAGAAAATAATGGTTTATAGCTCTAAATAAAGGGTTCATCAAGGCGGATTTTGTTTGCGAAAGGAATTTTTTATAAAAATTGGTGTTTTTTACTAACTTGAAAGAATAAAGCAAGTTTTTTACTACTTTTAAAACATTTTCTACAGAATTTTATAAATTATTTACAAAGAATCGATCTCGCAAAAGGAACGAAGAATTGAATTGTGATTCAAACACTATTTATTCTGAACCAATCGGACAAAAAATAAAGAAATTATATGACAAATGCCGGGGAAAAGTTAAGCATTGCTCTTATGGGAAATAAATCCAACATGGCGGCACTCCAACGCCCTCTTAAGACGAGATTCCAACTGTATCCTGTTAGCTCTCCGAAGTTCTACGACCCCACTTAGGTGCAGAGGCAGTGGCAGTGGTGGTGGTTTTTAGACTCTAATTTGTGGGCATTGCGACGATGTTTACCCGGCACCTGAGGTCATCTACATATCTATAGCTGTCCGAGGGCCCAGCTGGTGGTGGCGTATTGTTAATTATCAACGATCGACCAGTCACTGCCTCATAGAAACGTAAAGTGTTTGATCAGGCCTGCCTAAACACTCGGTCATCACGTTCGCTCGGATCTCTTCTTCTGTCCAAAATAGTGGATGCAGCGCTCGCGACTCGATACTGTAGTCATTCAGGATGGCACTCCGACTGTACGAGAAAAATACAAACAGAATCTACACCTAGACATTCCAATCTCGGGCAAAAGTATTCCAAACATACATATCTCAATTCGGTGACAGAGTACACGATGAAGACATGAGGAAGTGATCAACACCGGATTCCCTATGCAAGCATAATCCTCGAACTCTGATATATCGCAGTATTCCTGCCAACCAGACTATTTGGACGATTCGCTAACGAAATCGGATTTAGCGACTCAATTCTTGCCATCCGGTCGCGGTGGATGATGGGAGATTTATCAGCGACCGCTGGATTATCCGGAGCTGCAGGTCTCCTCGTAAATATCCCATCGCAGCCGCAGCCGCAGCACTCGCATGCGCGCCTGATTAGCGGCCACGGTTAACCGATAATTTATCTGACACTCGATTACCACCTGAACGAAGCCTTCCTTCGGACGTGAATAATCTCTTGAATTGGAGGACACTGTTGGAATTCTTCAATTATTCAACTTGAAGACTTAGAAAGTCGCATGTGCTGGAAGAGAACTTTTTCAATGAAGATAAAAACCATATCGTAAGGCGCTTGAGCGCTTGATGAATTTACTAAACGGACTAATCTGCAAGTTTAATAAAATAAGCGTTCTCTTACTCGAGTTTTTTCTTATTGTAAAAATCTGCGTAATTTGCTTAGGGCACCCTCACTTGCAAGCACCCTTATCAAGTGTATCGTATCATCCTTATCAAGCACCCTTACTTGGTTATGTATAATATATGTGATACATAGCCTACTCATATAACAATTTAACCCTCCAGAATACCGGTTTTTATGTGTAGCAGTGACAATAGTTTGCTTGCATAGACCTACCTCTGTTATCAATTTCGCCTCGTGTGTCTCGCCAGTTTTCCCGCCCGCCCCTTATCACCTCCCCTCCCCCGCTTCCACCGCTTCCACCGTCGCCGCCGGTTATCTCGCCGATCGTCGCGCTGGTCGGGTAGTTTATCATCGGTGACTCTAAGTGGCCTATTACCACTATCTAGTGTCTAGTTGCGCGTTGCGCCGACAGATCGCGCCTCTCGCACGTGTGACGGCATCCCGCGCATGCGCGTTCCTCATACACACCTGTGCGCACCCGTTTTTGCCAGCCTTTATTGTTATTGTGCGCCACTTATCACATTGCCGGCCACTTATTCATATTTTTAAACCATACCGGCTTAATAATTTCTCGGAAAGGAGGTGTCGCTTGATGAGCGCAGGCGCGTTTTCTCGCCGCAGATTAAGATTACTTTTCCCTTAACGGACCGAGCGCGTTGCGTTTTTACCAGCGCGTGATTGCCCGCCGATTCCGCGCCCGTGTTAATTGTTTTTTGGAGAAAATTGTCCAGGAATGTGTCGCCGTCGGGTAATGTGTGGATTTAAGATCGGCTCTTTTGGGATAATGGGGCAGCAGCGAATTCTGTTTTTGCCATATCTTATCTGGTTATCGTAGGTTAGAGTAGAAATAAACGTTACCGGTACGTTAGCAGAATGTAATAAAAATCTAACTCAATAAATTCCAACTAAAGATTTATGTTCAAGAGGCAATTAATCAGATAAACTATTAAAAACTTAGTCAAGAATTAAAAGACGTTAAAATGATTAAATACGGAAAATAAATCTCATCATAAAATAAATACCTAAACTATATCGTTTATTAATCATACCAGCCTTGTATGTACTGGCTAAGGTAGTCGAAGCTTAAAAATGCTCGTGTAAATAACAAGTCATAGGCGAATAGGTACACTAAAGTGTTTTCCAAACTTCGTAAGATATTTTGTCATTGCGAGCGAGTCCCTATGTCCCAGCTAGGAGGGGTGGGGGAGAGTGACAGCATATATAATGTATGCATATTGGACAAGAAAAGGAATAATGGAACGTGAGTGGTGGGGTTGGATGGGGAGGGAGGGGGGTGATTGGATCCCTCGGCGCTGAGAAAAACTGAGCCCGGGAAATATGAAAATGAGCTCTTTGTGTCACACAGGGCACGGCACCTTTATGAATTTCTTCATCAAAATATTTGTCTCCAAGTGAGTTGGTCACTGGACGTTCAATAGGGAACGGATTGATTCGAAGTTCATAGTTATGTGTAGAACTTGGTATCCTACAATAGGGGGTTTGATACGACTACTAAAATAATTTTAGTGTAACGAAACGATATGTTTATACATATTTATAATATAGGCTATTGATTACTGTGCTTAATAAATCTCTTTATATTTTTTGGCGATAAAAGAGTAATGATAAGGTTTCTCTTCATTTGTCGATCGGTGATTTTTGAACAAAAAACTAATGTAAAATTTAACCTACAGTAGGCCTACTTCAATAGCACAATTTCACTTTAGGTTCACAAAAACCATAGTTTAAGAGAGTAAATACTTGCCTTACGCGTACTCATCCTTACGGTTTGTATACATTGTTTACATTAAGTTATAGTAAATCAGACTAGTTACAAATTCGTGAATCTTAATTTAACAGTTATAAAATTAGATATCTTATGTAATCTGTTCAATTTAACACGTAAGTCATTCTCACTTCAGGAACCATGACTTAGGCTATGTGACAAAATTGCCATTGCATATGACGGTTTTATCGTTAGGTTAGTAAACTGGGTCCTGGTTTTACAGGTGGATACTATCAACAACTACGGTACCGTACTTACACGAAAGCATAGGTTACATTCTTGATGGAATCACCCCATTTCTCAATAATGAAAAACTTTTAGGATTAAAAATTCAAATCGTGGTGATAATATTACTGAAAGTAGGAGCGTTTTCTCGGTAAAGGTAAACAATACTTTGTAGTTAAAGTTATATCAGGACTGTCCGCTACATTGCCAAGCCCAAACGGCATTTTCTTTCAATACGAGCTCTTTCGCTTGGCTCACTCGCCTCCACGACGAGCTCATTCGCTTTGCTCACTTTGACTTTCGGGATGTTTTAATATAAGCGCATGGGTGGTGCGCTCTGGCATGAGTTTGTTGAAACTATAACACGTGAGTTTTACTTCTACAATTAACAGCTGATTTCATCATTGTTGCTAATTCTTTTGTTAAAAAATGTCATTACAATTCTTCCAATTGCTTATTGGTTTTATCATTGAACTTTACTTTTATTTAACTAAATTGTCGTGATAACCAGCACAAAGCAATATTTAAAAACTGATTAAATTATAATTATCATCATAGCATCATTTCGTAATTCAGTTACTGGCTACAATGGAAAACCCACATGTTTATACTGGAGCAAGTGGTTCATGCTTTGTCAGTTGAGACAGCTGTTTTCAGCAACCATTTGTTTTCATTACTTTAAACTCCATAAAACCAATGTCAAACTTTTTCGAATTTCAATTTAAGATTATAATGAGATAAAATTTTTCCTACCAATACGACCTAGCATAAATTTTATTTTTATCAAACAACTTAAAGATGGCTCGGTGTATCTGTTCTCATGGCTTTCGATGAATATATACTAAAATTGATTTAAATTTCCTTTTGTCTCAGATCAAATACAACATTTTTGGATCGTGATGACGACATAGTTACGACAGACCTATGTTTATAGAAAAGTAACCCAGCCTCGTCCCTTGTCCATCCCCTCTTCTCAAAAGCCATGGGCACAGATACACCTAGCCATCTGTAGTTATTCGCAAATTTTGAAGAAAATCGTTATAGACGTTTTCGAGATCCGTATGCATACATAACAAATATGCCTTGTATCGGAGAGGATAGTAATGTTTGTAGAGACTCCGTGTATTTTTTATGATGCGATAATACACCTCTAAACAACCACTGAAATAAATGTAGGATACAAAGTTATGATTGATCAAGTAACATTTTCGAATTTATAGTTTGATGTACATTTTGCGAGTATAGGGGAGCGCTTTACAGCCGGTGTGGTGGGTACGAGCCACTCCCGGTGACATGTTACATGCGGCGGATACGAGGCCCACGGGGGATCCGCCAGACACTGTGCACCGTGTACACTGTACACTGCACTTCTGAGGTGCATCTGCATCTGATACACTTCGTTATATCATACTTGTTAATCGGTTACTCATAAATTCCTTTCTTAGGGTACTCTTTATGAACGTGAAAACAATAGTGTATGAAAAATGAAAGGAGAATTTGGTATGAAAACTAATGTATCTTTTGTGTGATTAAAACTAGTGTTTTTAATGTCACTACATTTCAGATTCCTTTAAAAGTAAGGCTCACTTTTAAAATGACATACCAAAAAGTGAAATGTACAGTTTCTCCTTCTTTATTATTATGATTATTAATATTTATTCTTCTTAATAGTCCCCCTGTTCTCTCTCTCTTTCTTGGTAGAATGTTTTGTTACTAAAAATAATGTTTAAGGCTAAAAGTTTTTATAAGTAAGGCCTATTGTTCGATTAACAATGAACAAAAAAATGTATTTATTTCATAATCTATAAGTTCAATATAATACATAGCATTGTAATTTTCGTGCGCTAAATTTAAGTAGCCCTCTTAAATACCTGGGGATATTAAAAGCTGGGGAGGTTAAAAGACACTGCAGTTTATGAAGGCTCATGCGAGAAATAAAGAATTTTAATTTGAATAGCATCGACTTTTTTTGGACCAATTGCTTATTGTAAAACGATTTCCATGAAAAACGTAGGATGATTGTTTCTTTTCATTTGCATGTGATACATTATTTATATTTATACACAATTTATTGTAGACTAGTCTATCAGTAATCACAAAAAAAACATACGTTATTTACAGCTGTACATTAACAGATGTTTAAAATGCTCAACCCAAATCCAATGTTATTCTAATGGGAAAATTGCAAATTTAATTTGTGGATAGCGCCCTTATTTTAAGTCCCATTCTCATCAAATTTTGGCGGAAACAACTACAGACCAAACCCAATCCAACGACATCAAAAACTTGAAAATTGGTTGAGAATTGTAGGAGGAGTTCTCTACACAAAAAAACCCCTTAGATTACAAAAACAATTACTTCAGAACTGTTTATCATAATGATAAAGTACCAAACTATAACATAAAATTCAGAAAACCTGAAATTACTCAGTTTTTCAGCAGACCAATTATTGGCTAATAAATATATTATTAAATATTACACTTAAAATTTTTATTGTCATGTTTCTCACTGAAAATTATTTCCTAAACCATGAGTATAACCACCTAAGATAATTATTTGATAGTTATATCAGATAGTTATTTGAATAACTAGGGTTTTTATTTAAAAACCCAACCTACCGTTTAAAATACAAATCTGCACATAGTATATATATGTATGATAAATTTTATCATAGTATATATTGTATGATAAATGCCGATGCAATGACACCAAAAACTTGAAAATCGGTTAAACTGTAGGAGGAGTTATCTACAAAAAAGCCCTTAGCGTATTAAATAAGTATATTTATTCTGATATTCATATTTACTCATATAAAGTTCAGAGTTCTAATTCTGAACATATTTTTAGCTTGAAATAGAACGAATCCTTATAACGCACTAAACTATAGTCCGTCCACCCAGCCATGGCACCTGACGGATTAGAAGAAGGGTGACTCTCGGACGCGCACTCACAAGCGCCCGGGTCCGACACCTCAATGGCCACGCGCAGGTATGGCAGTACTGCAGCCAATACATAACTGTTAACTTTTTTATGTATGACTTCCAAACAAACAAATTTTCATTTTTGTCTTTAGCAGAAAATTCTGAGAAAAATTAGTATAAACACTACATTGTTTTTGTAACTGAAAGGACATGTTTTAAGGCTCCGGTCTACCCGAGCCCGAATGCCGCCTCGCGTCCGCGGCCGTAGTTGCTCGGTGAGTTTTATGGATGCAGAGGTTTACGGGAGTCGTGTTTTAAAAATAACTAATTAAGATAGATATTGGCTCTTAATTTTTTCTAAAAGTACCAAGACGGATCTTGTCTTCTGTGTTTTTAGAATTTCTAAATAAAATTTCTAAATTCAGTTATAACTGTCTAAAATCATCTGTTTTTCTCTAGTGGCAAGTTTTATAGATGCAGATTTTTACGGGGATCTTGTTTTAAAACTGACCAATTAAGATAGAGATTGGCTCTCAACTTTTTCTAAAAGAAGAAAAATTATCTCGTCGGCTATCTCTTTATATAGAATTCAAAAATACAATTTCTGATCTTAGCTATAACTGACTAAAATCATCTGTTTTTCTAGATGCACATGTAAGGGTTTTTTTTAAGAATCCTGTTATATTCTGCTAAATGCAGCCTAGAGCTATAAGCTAAGGTGTCATATGAAAGAAGAATAACAGTGCTAAATATCCTTAGTTACACTTTAGTAATCTCATTTTGGTAGTTTCGTCAAAACTAATTGAAAACTTCAGTTAAAAATTGAGAAAAACAGAAGATTTTAGACAGTTATAGCTGGAATTAATTTTTTTTATTCTAAAAAGATAGCAGGCTAGATCCTTTTTCTACTTTTATAAAAAGTTAACAGCGAATCTCTATCTTAAGAGCTTAGTTTTAAAACACGATCCCCGTAAACCTCTGCATTCATAAAACTCAAAAACAGATGATTTTAGACAGTTATAACTGAAATTGGAAATTTTATTTAAAAATTGTAAAAAGATAGCCAAAGAGCTCCTTTTTTCTACTTTTAGAAAAAGTTAAGAGTCAATATCTATCTTAATTGGTTAATTTTAAAACACGATCCCCGTAAACCTCTGCAGCCATCAAACTCGCCTACCGCCACGGCCGCGCGAGGCGGCATTCAGCATTATTGTTCGGGCTCAGGTAGACCGGAGCTTTAAGGTAATTTTTTATTTGAGTTGGTAATGATGATTTGAGTTCAGCATTTATACGTATGAAGGTTTGTTTCGAAACATTGCAGGCTGTTGACACGCTTTTGAGTACTTTTCTTATAATAAGGGCCCCATACTTCCATTTTCTCAATAAAAATAATGTAAAAATAATAAAAACAGATTTTAAACAGTAGCGCTCATGACTGACTAATGGTTCTGACGAATAGTTTAATGTACAAAGAGAATAAATAGTTCGAGGTTATTTCAGCAGATTATGAGTTCTTTACTCGTGATTACAAATTGTAAACATTTAGGCCTACTGCTGGAAAGCAATAATGGGATTTTATTTACGTTGCAATTACTGTAAACCTACTTAAATTAACGCATACTTCCGAAATACACTTTAATTAATTATTTTTTTACTCTACTAGGTCTAAATATTTTATTCAGACTTCAAGTACAATACAGTAATTAACCTGTGATCAATACTGTATGATTTTCGGTTTTGACGCAAAAACAAAGTTAAGCCGTTTTCATGTAAATATTATCATAATTACGTCGTGTTTGGTATCATTCTCTTTGAAATTAAATGAAGATTCCAAATATAACACTATCATATTATTATAAACACATATTACGGAATTAACAGTTCTGTACTGGACCCCCAGTGTGTGACTCATCTACCTGCCGGGCGGGTCGGCTGCATTTGTGTGCGTGTGTGAGTAAGGGTTCTATAATCCGTCAGGTGCCATGGCTGGGTGGACAGAGTATAGTAAATATTATAAATGTACATATCTTTCATCTGATTTCAGATTTTAATTTGAAATAATACAATGCTCGCACTACCCAAACACAAAATTGTTTCCTGCACCAAATAATTTTTATCATTTTTAGGCTGGAATTTCATTCATATCACAACACTCAATATTTTAATTTTACTAAACCTCACTGAAGATACTGTTAGTTTTTTTTGTCAATACGACTATTAACAGTTTTAAACGGTTTACCATTTAACACGGACTCGATTCTTATGTTTTATCGATTCGCCGTGTGGGAGCGCCGTTAGAGCCCAAATTCCGCCCGGCTCGAGTGATTGGAGCACCCCCTCCCCCTCGGATCCAAAAGCGACTCTTTTATGTAAACCGCACAGGAAACTCATTCTCACATTTTCTCTGTGTCTCAATTTCTCTCGGTCTCCAATCAGCTCCCGATACGTTTCCCTTCTTTCTTCCCTCGATGTGTGAATTAATCGGAGTTTGGTGTAGTAAATACTCGTTTCACTCTGTCTCGTACCGTTCTGTTATTGTCTGACTGCACTTTGAAGTCCTATTTCATTTAATGCGTAGGCTATATTGTTTCCTCGAAAATTTACAGCTATATAGAGGCCTATTTGAAAAAATGACTCCAATAAGCCTATTTCATTTTTATGGACTTTACATTCCTTCCCTAAAGGGTTGGTCTGCTGGATATTAATAATTTTTCTCAATGGTTTCGATATAACTTCCACAGTAACAATGTGGAGCAACTTTTTTGTACTGGAACATAGGATTACATTTAACAATAATAATTCTATAAATAGCTGAGGACATTATAGACTTGCGGCAAGTGAGCGTAGCGAACAAACTAAAACTGACGGCGAGTGAGCGCAGCGTATGAGCTAAGCTAAACCTGACGGCTATAGTGAGCGGAGCGACCGAGTTCACCTGAACGGAAAAAATCCTTAGGTTGTCATTGCAAAACGTGCCGAGTAATCTAGTATAAAAATAATTCGTAATTTTTTCTGACTAATGCTTTTCTTTTGCTCAAAATTTATACAAAAACATTACATACGGTAATGTTCTTAAGAGAATAATTTATAATTATAAAAAACCATAATCAAATAAGTCCTTGTCACATTTTTGTGACGAAACAAAATCGTGTCCTATTATGATTAGAGACAATCGGTATCGTCAGCGTCTGTAGCCAGTTCGGCGGTGCCGGTGGCCCACTGAAGGGCTGTGATGTGACTGTATGTCTGTGTCTGTTATGTATGTGTCTGCCGGGGGCTCGGCTTTGACGTCACAGACATGTCAGCCCCCGGCCAAACTCTGACGTCATACTGTACCTACAACCTACAACCACACACAACCTTTATTGCTACTTCTTACTCCACTTTAGATACCACCTTCAGTGTGACATTTTGAATACCAGTACAGTAACAACAAATGTATCTTTAAAATAACGCCAGCGTCGCCAAAACTGCCTTCCGCTCATTTCATCGGCTCTTGTGTCCCCGCAATGAAATCGCAGTGTAGGTAAACTAACAAATGTTGTGCCCAACTTATTTTGTTATAAAGTTGCTTTAAACATTCTACTCTCTTGGTTGTTGATATAGACACAATCAGTGAATAGTTTATATAGTTAGATATATTTTAATTTTCACACACACCTCTTTCAGTAATGTTCTTTCAGAAAAGTTACATGGTGCCCTTTCATCCAAGAACGTATTCCAATTCAAGCTCATTCAGTAATTACATATTCATAAAAAAACCCATACAATCAAATAATAATCTAAAATATGTATTTTATTAATATTTTTACATGCGTATTTTTACATAGTACTCGAGGCACGTGATAAAAATTTCAAAGAAATCCATCCCCTTATCCACAACTGTATCAAGAGCATGTAGTCTAGTTGTGTCCTCTGGCCTTAATAATGTGAGACGATGATATGCTAGCCAACGTAAGGGCATGTCTGATCCAATGTACAATGTACAATCACAGTAGTATGTTGTGTTGGTATTATTATACATTTAGGGCGTAATTTTATAAGTATTCAAAATGTATTTAAGTAATTTATAACTCGATATGAATTTGTAAAATAATAACCAATTAACATATTGTCTACATGAACCCATTTTATAATATGTAGGTCTGCCTATAAGAGTTCGCCACATAAAGCTGGAACGACAGGCGCAAGCAGCATCTTTTTCAGGCTCACCCAATTGTAATAATATTATGTATTTTTTGTACAGTCCTGAAATTTTTGCTGAAGAAATTGACAACAAATCTGTTTAATATCTGTAGTAATATAAAATGTTCTGACTCATCAGCTATTGATGTTATGGCTGATGTTGTTTTTTATTTGTTAAATTCAATCTTTGTATGACCAGCTTTATGAATCGTCTTCAAGCTCTGAAGACTCGGACGAGAACAGTTTAAAAATTTTGTTTCTAAGTTATCACAATAATCATAGCAACTGGTCTAAAATATAACACTTAATATGCGGCTAAATAAAAACTGTTTGTCTTAATATATTATAAAAACAAACCTTACCATGCCACTGAATACTCCGTTTAAAAATACTTCCAACATTTCAGTGTAATACCAAGCATTTTTACCCTCTCTCCTTTATCTTGGAACATTTTTTTTATTTCAGTGCTATATAAATCACGTGCTGTGAAAGCATTCCATATAGATTGGTGTTAAAGACCAGGCGGCCGGTGGTGAATAAAAGATACCGGCAGTCGATACCTCTGTGTATCTAGCAATTAGTCGTCCGGTAAATCTTTGAACGACATCACGCCACCGCTAAACGTCGTCATCGACCGCCAACTGTTTGGTACTTGTAACATTGTAGTGTTTTACATGTAAGTACTCTTCTAAGATTTGTTAGATCGTGAATCGTTAATTTTCTTTTTTTGGAAATCCAGAGTATAAAATGTTTTGAATTTAAAATTTTACAAAATAAAAGAAACGGGAAAATGGATATTTACGACTTATATCTGGACTACCTGTTACCCGTCACGGCTTCGCCTGCGATTTATTGTTATGGATTAAAAGATCCCCTTAAAATGCCAAGAAATCTTTTTATAATAAGAATGTATTGAAAATTTAAACGTCTGTGGGGCCTGAAATAATTTTGCAAAAACGTTTCTTTGTGAATGCCCAAAGTGAAAATTAGGTAATTTTTTTTAGCAAAGTGGAACGTCTATGCCAAATTTCAACCTTGCATACCCTATGATTATGGAAATTCTATGATACGTGAGTGGTATTTAACAAATATACAGTAGATTTATTAAAAAAAATCTTATTAATTTTATTACGCAACAATCAACAATCCCAACCTAAAAAGAACGAGGTAAAATATTTTATTTTTAGTGTATGTAATTTTAAAATAGCATTATTTAGGTTGAAACATCTTTCCATAAAAAAAAATAATCAAAACATAATAAATTGAGAAAGGGAAGAATTAGTAACACATCACGCTACGTTTAATACACTTGAAATACCGGCACTTAGGAAAAAATTGGAGTTGCATGACATATAAAACTATCGAACAGTTATATTTTATATTATAGTGTTATACGAGTATTTTATGAAAAACATTTTTGAACTCTTTATTAACTTTAATGTGACAGGCTTTTGGTTCCTTAGTACTTTTTACATTAGTATTGAGATAGTTTGTTATGTTTAAAAAAGTAAGTGTTTAACTGTACGATTGCAAGACCTGTACGATACGTGGGAAAACCTTTGAAAATTTTCTTAGGCTACAGGGCTATAGTCATGTGTATTGTGTAATTTTAAAGCAGGTATATTTAACCTGATTTATTCCATGTAAGTACTGTTTTATTTTCCAAGAAAATCTTTATGTTTTAATCTTCTTTTATTCGATATATAATATTTGCGTTAACTCACCATAGTTTTAAAGTACTGTAGTATTTAAAAGACGCTTTTTTTAAATTATCTCTTTTATTAAAAAAAAAAAAAAAATGGTTGAGGTGTAAGTTAGTCAATGAAAAAATTATTAAATACTTTTATTATCATCCAAATAAGTTAGATTGTACACCACATTTTAAGGATGAATTAAGGATGTATTCAAATCTTTAAAAAATATTTAGGTTATATTTCGAACTAACTCATATTGAAAATAAATACGAATAAAAATAACATCCCTTGGGTACTATAAAATACTTTCATTCTACCATTTGGTTTTGGATTATAAATTTTAATATTGCGGTAATTTCGGTTTACATGCTTGCTTGAAAAGGTTGTTACAACCTTGTAGCGTGATAATCAAGTGGCCAACCGTCACTAGAACAGTTTGTCATAATATTTCTAAAGTTGTACTCCAAAGTTTGGCGTACCATTGATAACTGTGACAAGTGCGCGCTCTATTGCAGAAGATACTGGGCGGAATCGCTGTTTTATTTTATGATACCATAAAGTAGAGTAAGGTAAACTTTAACGTGTTCAATGTTTTTACAGTGTGATTCACTATGGTAGCCAAGATTACCTAAATGAATTTTCCTCAAATTCTTTCTTCTTTGAGCTTTTAAATGTTGAATGTTTTAAATGTTCTATCACAAAATATCGGTATAAAATGGTATACATGCTACGTTTTGATGCTGGGCGAATAACTGAACTTACGAATATGTTTATGAAACAAAAATTCTCATAGAAAAAATCTGCGTTCCTTTACAATATCGTATATCATCATCACGTTTTAGATTAGACTAATATTTTTCTCTTCATTTGGCATTCCCCATAGTCGCAGGGATGATTCTATCATTATCAGCAGATTCGACACGGCATTTTATTACACATAAGGGACATAAGATGTTTTTTTTCAAAACTAACGCATTTCGTTACAACTGAATAGGCATTGGACTTATTGAAATCACGAAAAGGTGCGTCGTACGAGATTTAGACTGTCTCGACGTAGTGAAGGCTTATGAAGACATAAAAACTGATAGGAAACAATCGAAGTGTTGAATATTAAACGTAGGATGTAAATCACAGGCCGATGATTGGATTACCATGGTCCGTGTCGGGGGCCGCGGGCCGTTATAAATACTTCAACATGTGTTTGGGCAGAGGGGTTTAATTTCGAGTTTTGGGCCCCGGGCGCCCAGCCCTCATTAACAGGTTCTACGGAATCTGTTGTTAATTTGCATTCCGGACTTTGAGCTCGATTTTAGGAATTTCGGCTCTCGTTACACTGTCGCTTTGTCAGAGATCGGTCCGAGTCTTGCTGATGGATGGATACTAGTGGTTCTGTTGTATTTCATTATATAGCTACTGGATAATTATAAGCGATGGCTTGTGGTTGCGATATTCCCTAGTGGGGGGTTAACTTCCGCAATATAGTTCATCCATAAAGACCATCCTCATAATTAGACCAATTCGTATAGATGAGGTCGTCATTGTGGTTCGGATCCGACGTAAAACTGTAGGTCCCTTAATACCATTGGCTATTAATTAACAGTCCTGTCTAAAGAGAATGTCAGCCTTAGTCAGTAAGAAGACTACAAGATCGCGCCACAATCATCCTACACTCATCTCTCATTCATATTCAGGTTAAAATACCCACTATGTGAGGTCCCTGGCTCAAAATAGTGATAGTAATAGTAATCAGTGTAAAGTGCAATCAGTGTAAATTCCATTTTCAATTTTCCTATTGGATTTTCTTAGTTTCTATAAAATGCCACATTTGGTCACGGGGGAGGGGGGGGGCTGAGCACACTTGTCCCCTGGTCTTATGATCTCTTACATTTTCTAGTCATTAATACTACGGTATTATTATTGATACTATTTGATTCGTGGCGTGCTCACGAGTTGGTACACCTGAAATATTGTACATTTATACAACAAATAAAAAGACAAACAACACTATTTATAATTTGGCCTTACTATAAAATAATACATTTACTTTCTATTCCGTTGTCTTTTTTGTTATATTAAAACTATTAAAATAGCTTAATTTCTGTAAACAACTCAGCAATTTGGGCGCAGCAACGCGCGCCGGGTAACTACTAGTTCCAAATAATTAACGTTCTATTTTGGCCTCTTAATTTGAGCAGCAAATATCAATGTTTGGTTCCTTTTCAAGTGAAAACATTGCAAACGAAAAGATGCCCCACAGAACGAAAAAAATTAATGGGACCCATTTCAGAGAAGGGTCATAATAAAAATAAAAATTTAAAATTAACCTTCCTTTTTCTGTATAGAAATGGCTATTTTTTATATTCAAACTAACAAGAATTTAAAAGCTGTTCGCGTTTGATTTCTACCGAGATTTTACATCTGGTAGAACCCCCTTGTATGACCCCTTGACACGTCACATGTCACATTAAACAAATTGAATAGACACTAAATGTTTCAAAAGATATTTATACACGTAAAAAAGTATCAGCAAAAATTTACTTCTAAATTTTATTTTTAAATATTTGGCTGTTTTGAGTTTTGTTTAAATTAAACAAGCCATTAAAAGTTCTTTTCTCTTTTTTAATACATTCATGTCTTATAAGTTGTTCAACCAACACAATCATTTCGTATTAGATTTTTTTTATCTATGGCATAGTATTAGTTGAAAGTATTATACGTTGTGAATTTTTGATTTTTTTGCTTGTAACAATGCAGAGCACATAGGCCCTAACATATACAGTTGTCGCTAATTTAGTGTATTTTTCTGTTATCACTACCCCATACTTGACATTAATTGTAGGCTACTCAATAACTACGGCATTAAGATTAATAAACTAGTCCTTGAATAGACACGCAATGAAAATAAAATAAACATAAAATAAAACTCTGTCCAGTTATTTGTGATCAAATCAACAAACAGGGTCATAGCGTCTTCACCACAAAGGGACTGCGCGGGTTCGACTTGCCTGAGGACTTTATAAATGTTACGCGTTAACACAGATAAACAAACGGAGCTATGCGACGCGTAGGCCGGTAAAAATAAACACAGGCTGGTGGCGGCATTAATTATCGGACGTATCTATCATGTCCGGACCGCTGTAAATTAGGCGAGCGCCGATAAACCTGTGTGTCATCCGACCAATGTATGCAAATGGAAACAGTGGGGCTCCCAAAACCGACCCTTGCGGAATGCCAAGCATCTCCCCGTTGTAGTCCACATCGCGCCACGCCGCGCTGCGCCGCCGACGCCACAGATTATCTTGTACTCCACTACAACAACGAGTATTATTGAAGAAACTCTTACAAAACCACAAAACATACAATAAATGGTATATGCTGGAATTGGTAAGCATACTCGAGTATATACGTATGATTGAGGAAATCACTATTAGTTTTTCAACCAAATTTATATATTCTGCTAAGATTTGTTTCTTATGTTAGCTAAAAAGAGGTACAGTCAAGCAAACTCCCAAAATTAATATATTGTATAAAATGATCATTTTGCTTCTAACTTGTTAAATAAAATTACTTTTCAAGATAAGCATTGGCACTGCAGTCGTGGGAGGAAGTCTCCAATTAAAAAAAAACATTTTAGGAAGAAACTCTGGCATAATGACAAAATTATACCATTTTGTTCCTACTCGTAAGGTATGCTTAACTGAATACTACACTCGACTTATGGGATGGATCTTCAGGAGTGCCTAAACGTCTTGAAATTCAATGTACGGATATGCTGTACACCTGATTACCCAGCAATTCCCTTCAACGCCGGGATTCAAGAGTTTTTCGTACCCGAGGTTCTTAAAATTATTCGATTGTCGAATCGATAGCACGCCTCCCGCACCGAGCACACTTAGGCTTGATGAAGGGCTTAGCTCATAACTCGGGGTGCAGTTAGCCATTAGCGGTAGCATAACTTTGCATAATAGATCCGGACGGGACAGTCCGCTCGAGTCATCCATTGTGAAATTACATGAATATTTATAGCAGGTGTGTGTTCGTCTTAAGTGATTTTCATCCGTAGAGGCCAAGCAGAGACTCATGAAGTGTTGGTTGGGTCGGACCGATACATATCGGGTTTGTAGCAAAAACCCGTGTTAATATTAACTCATTCGGTTAGATTAGACAAAAGAAATATATTTTTCACATTTTTTTATATTTGCCGATGATCTATTAGCCTATTTTGGTTTTTAAACTCACGTTATTCTTTGCTTCTTCAATATTTAAATGAATGAATAAAAAATGTAGAGTAACAAGCGTTAATTATTTCTGCGAATTTAAGGTTATAAATATTGGTAATGGAAATTACATTTTAATTACCATGCAACGAAAGGGGGTCAAATAATTTTACCATCATTGTAAATTCGTAATTCCCAATTTTTTACTGGTGGGTTTAACTTACCGCAAAAACTATGATTTATCATAAGGATTACTACAACACGAATACTTTCAGTTTTTGAAGTTTTAATAGGTTTAAACTCGACTCATTGTCATATAACTGGTGTTAGTCATATGTAAGGTGTATGTGTCGAATGTTCGGTGTAACCCCCACAAGCGTCGGCCTCCGCGGCGGAGATACAATCATTACTCAGGTGGTCGTGTCCGTGTGCGGCATTTTTTAATTCAACAGTTAATTTAATTAACCGACAGGGACAAAAACGTCCGAGACGTGTCAGTCTGGGAGACGAGCGCGGCATGCGCAACGTGATCCGACAAAAACCGGGGCAGCGGGGCGCAAAAGGAAACCGAACTAAATATATGACGAGCCCCGAAACGCGGGGTGATCAATCTCAGGGGGAAAAAACAATCGGTGGTCGATCTGTTTAGCATCGACGACGACTAGTCGCTAATGTCGGACAGTTGTCGTGCTATTCGGCCCGGAGGACCAATTAACGCGGCGCATGCGCATCACTGCGATTGGCGAGGGGATTACGAACGTCCAACCAATAATTCCCACCTGATAGTTGCGTGGGTAAACCCCTAGAAGAAGTAAAGGAAAGTAAATGAAAGTCGCTTTATGATCAAATTGTATCTTGGAAGGGATTCGAAATGTGCAAGTTATATGAGTAGAATAAAATTTAATTGTGATTTTCTGTAAATACTGTCTTATAAATTTATCGTCGTATTAGATGTTTTAGTCGTAACTCCTGCATGTTAATTAAAATTATACATTATATATTGTTTATTTCGACAATCGTAATATTTCGCTGCATGTTGAACAAATTATTTCAAATTCATTTAAGTATGTCAAGCAACATTCGAGACGATCTCTATAAAAAATCATACTCTAAAAAGGAATACCTTGAGCCCATGACAACCAAGGAAACAAAGTCATGAATGAATGTGAAAACCCCTTTATATTTACAAAACTGCGGTCATTTAAAGTATACAGAAAATCGCTAAAAATTGTGACGTGTCAAAATTAGTGGGGAAGCGGGTGTAAAAACTAACAGTTTAACCTATTTTACCTTGTGCACACTTAAGCTTAGGCATAGGAATAGTTGGGTGAGAATGAAATGCGTTTCACTTTTCACCCTCGCCCAACTAGGCCTAAGTGTGTAAAAGGTAAGATGTGTTAAACTGTTAGGTTTTACACAACCCCCCCCCCCTCCTTAGTTTTTTCTCGTCACAAAATTGAACAAACCCTTCAGAAACATGTTTTTTCCTCCACCTACTATCTAAAGCCGTATTTTACTACTTGGAATAGAGTAGTAAAGTACTAATTTCTATCCCATGTGACTTGAATACTTAATCTTTCTACCTAGGGAAAACTCGAGTTTTTTCGTACCACGGGGCTAAAGTTAGTTACATAAGAATAACATTAAAAGAGAGATTAAAAAGAACATGAGCCACAGTCAGCTGTTACTTGTATTTGTTTCGTTACTCATTGTTGACTAATAGCAGCTGTAGCTGCTGCTCACCCACTGCTGACCGTTCAGTCTGCTAACATTTACTTATCTTAGTATGGCACGTACAATTTGCCAGTGTACGTGTTTGTTTACATTTTGCTTGGGTAGGCTATTAACCTAAGAAGTCCAAAACATTAGTGTAAAACTTTTGACTAGGCTTAAATTGCATTTTGTTTTTTTTTTCGTGTTCTTCAAAATTGATATGGCCTATACCTTGTGTGTTTTTTTTTATGTTGATGTGACAGATCCAGCTTGACGGAGCAAGGGATCATATGAAGGTAAAGTTAAATTATCTACGGTAGGCCTATTAGGCCTAAATTTTATTCCTGTAGGTGGAGGAAAAATGTTGTGTGCATCAAGGGACTAAAGTACTTTTCTCCCTCAGGAAATTGTCGCTCTCGGCTTCGCCTTCGGGCGACAACACTTTCCCTTCAGGGAGAAAACATTGTACTTTAGTCCCTAGAAGCACAAATAACTATTGTTCATAGTTCATAGGTGAATGGTCCATTCTAAGGACGGTGCGTAACTCAAGAAGTTCCCCAGACCGCCGCGCCGCCGCGTCGATCTTAAGAACTTATCAGATCCGCCCGTGGTCGATACACTAATTATCACGTTTTTAACATTTCCGTACAAGGATACATTTGCAATGCAGATCTCGCACAATTTGCACAGTTGTCTAATTAATGATCGCAGATGGCGCACAGATCGGGCCCTAATTAAAATAATTACCGGCGGGCCCCGGGATCAATCAGGCGCTTCGGTCATTAATATTGTTCTCGTTCCCGATGCTATCTGGGCCGACCACGGTTTTTGAGCTCTTGAGGATCGAGTCAAGGTGGAAGGTGGGTTCTCAGATTCTCTTGTCTCTTTCTTCATAGTATAAAATATGTGGATTGAATTGTACAATAAGATAAGATATACAGTAATTACTTTCAGCTCCCTCATAAAAGAGAAGTTGCCATTAATCCTTTTCTACCATTTCTAGTTTGTACTGTTTGATGTTTTCGTCTAGATTTAAAGAAAAGGGTAGAGTTTTAATTCAAGGTATTTTATGGTTTTAGCAAACAAGTTAGCCATTCAGTTAATTTATACATTTTTTACATAATACTTTGCGAAAGGGCAAGAAAAACATCCATGTTAATCAACCGTGGCATGGGAAGAATCTGTACAAATATGGACAACGTAAAAAAGTCAAGTTACCTTAAGGACTTACCGTTTGGAAATAATCATGGAATTTGTAAAAGGTTGGCTTAGAGATATCTTCAGCAAATTAATAAAATATGTAGGGCGTTACTAATCAAGTAAAAGTTCTACATACATTTTTTTTTATTACATAATAATATAATTCCCCATTTGCAATATATTTAAAATTATTTAAAACGTTTTGCAGAGAAAGAATAACATTTTTTCTGTAAAAGCTAAAATTACAATTAAAGGTTTTTATGCCACGTCTCAACATATTCAGGCTAAAATATCCACTATATGAGGTCCCTGTCTCAAAATAGTGATATGACATAAACAATTTGGGTTTGTTAAGAATACTTCAATTTTTACGGTCCCAATGTTTTCAAATATTTTGTTGTTCGTAGACAACCACCTGGAATGATAATGTCATTTAGTACAGTACAGCCCTGTAGTGTGTACAGGCATATTCTTACTTTTTTACAACGGGAAACCCAAATCGGAAGGTGGGAAGTATCGTCGAGGAGGTGCTGTAGTGGGAGTGCGGCGCAAAAACCAGCGCGACCGATTGCAACAATGCCGGTTATGATTTGCCTCCTTTCCACCTCCCGGCCCTCATTATAATGCAATTTTCTTTTTACGCAGTTTTTGCACCGGCATTATCGATGGCTGTCTTTTACTATTGTTGGTTTACCGGAATGCGGAAAGACACAGTAATGATCGGTCCCATATGGGTGTCGTGGAAACGGCGTAATCGCGAGTGATCGGCTCCGGTGGCCGATCGAGCGGTGTGCTGTGAAATCGGCCACGTGGTGAATCCGGGGCAGAGTCATACTGTACAGTGGGAGTAAAGGCAACGGCCACGGCTGGGAACAATCATTTCGGGCCTGAAACTTCGTCACTTAGTAAATGTGTTAGGAACATCACATGTTGAATTTATTTCTGTGTACATATTTTGTCGGTAGTAAAGTAGATACAAACAACCTACTTTTGAATTTGCTGAACAGTTTACCAGGATACAGTCACTCTTTAAAATCACACTTTCACTTGAATAACATGAATTTACCCGAGAATTCATTGTATTGAACTCCGTAGAAACGCATATACAGGATTTTGTTTGTTATTTGGTTCAGATGAATATACCCAAAAGAAAATAAAAGAAAACCAAACTGCCTCTATAATAT
>CM061532.1:84291120-84636268 GCA_030545055.2 Neoaliturus tenellus
GATATTCTGCCTTTGTTTTCTCGTTTTAGTCCCTTAAACTTTTAAAACATTTGTATTCCTTGGACAAGCATTTGAATGTTTTTTCTTTGCTAGTTGACTACTGTACAATACGCCCCAATAAAAATTGTTTGTTATAGCAATAAGAATGAACCTAATAAATAACCATGGTGGAAGAAGGATGATGCTAACCAAACTATATCGTTACTTTGGCAAGGAAAAATAAATTAGGCCTACATAAAGGCTCATCATTTCAGCTGCAGGTAAACAACTTACATAGGTTTAATCAGAATATAATGCAGATTACGATGATGGGTGTCTTTTGCGTATGTAAGATGTTTTACGCCAAAAAAATCGAGTTAAAGCAAAAAATACCGGTTTACTTCATAAGAGTTAATGTTAAAATCTCACCTGTAGCAAAAAAATGACGTCAGTTCACGGCAGGGATGCTGGAAATTTTTGTATACATACACCATCCTTCTACCACCATGCTAAATAGCTACGGTATGTAGTGTATACATTACTTATTATACTGTAGTAATATAAAAGACAAAGGCCCCTGCAACTCACTCATATCTTCATAATTTGTAAGGTTCAAAAATTTTTGACAGCAAGAAAAGTCACACGTTTAACATTTCCAGTAAAGGGAGCCATTTCCCTCAAAAGTAAAGTATAAAAACATATTCTAAAAATAATTTTCTCTGTCGAAGCGAGAATCCGCAGAAATGAATGTACGTATAACATAATATAGATTTATTGTTTTATTTATTCGTTTCTCCTGATCAAAATCCTAATGAAAATAAATCATCAATCCACAGGCCACACAACTCAACACCTCCAGTGCATGGAGCTGAAGCACCTCCCGGGGGCTCCGCGGGTGTTTCCCTATCATCCCGCGGCCGAGTCAGGAGTGACATATCGAGATCTGATCCTTTGTCAGGTTCATCTACGACCACATAATCAGATGTTCCGGTGCGGGATTATGATGAACAAAGGGTTTAGGTTTAGGAGGTGACGGTAGACCGGGTCGGCTAATTGTGACCGGAGCTAATCATGACAGGTGTTCTGGCGTTGCTGCGACCGCAGAGACCTTGGACGCTGAGATCTGGCTCTGGTTGATGCTGATAGTGGTGGGGTTATCAGTCCACCCGCGGACAAAGGAGCGGCGATGCCAATCAGCGGTAACCACAACGGTAACATGGGGTCCTGAACTAATCAAAGCTTTCTGGCAATTATAACATACGCATCAGGACACGATTTGTTCTTAACTGTTCTGTGCTACAACTATGCCCAAGCAAGCAACTGATAATCCCCCATAATGTAGTTTAATAGTTTCTACAAAATGTTAAAATGAAATTAAGAAAAAATTGTCATGTAGAAATTTACCACCCTGAATCCAGCGTTTTGACCAAAGGTGGGCAGTTTTCAGATAAATATATTTCCAGCAAAAAAAGATTTTCATTTCATAAATAATCTTTGAAAATATTACCGATTTTCTTAGAGTCGTCTGGTATTAGAAGCCTATATGACGACTGGACAGTAATTTGTTAGAGTTTAATTGGTCAACAAATGCTTGGTGATAGTTTGTCTAATTTAATAGCCTATTTTCAATCAATGTAGAACGGATCTAAATATTCATAACCCTACCTAAAAAAAATAAAACGTTTGTTACTTATAAAAAATGGAGAATTTATAGTTTACTATAGATTAGTGTACTTGTTGCTCGATATCGAGCAAGTCAGTTTGAGTAATTTTTACTGTTTATGCTTTTTTAATGCTGCTCGTCAACCAGTAGTATCCTCTAAGGTTTAAAACGTAAACCTCTTTGGAATTAATAGACAGTTTCTCTAATCTGAGCACTGTGTTTACTCGTTACAGCTGTTAAACTTGAATTTTTTAAATTTCCTTATCAATGTTAATCAAATGGAGGAATGCATAACTTCAAGGGCTTCTAGGGCCCTTCCGTTTGTATATTTTCCTATTAATCTATATCTATAAAAGGCAAAGCCCTCACTCACTCACTCACTCATCACTAATTCTCCAACTTCCCGACTAGCTAGAGCGCTGAAATTTGGTATACTCATTCTTTAGGCTCAAAATAGGAAAGTCTGACTATTTTCATATTAATATTCACAAAGGGCTATGCCCTAGACGTCCTCAAAGTTACCATGTTATTCTTATGGAAGCAACATTTTGTATTCTAACACATGATTATGGAAATTGAATTAGGTTTGTTTACATCTGCCACATGATGATTCATTAAAGAAAATGCTTACAAGCATAGAAGTAACCAGGTGTGAGATATAATGTTTATTTATGTTCAAAATTGTCAAGATTATAGTGATGTACTATTACTTTTAGGCTGGTGTACTTTGGTTGTATTAAGTGCAGTTTACTTTATTTCGTATTTTATTACTTTATACTTTTTTACTGTTCATAGGTACTAACAAACGGTTTTGCAAATATAGTTTTAGAAGCACTTAAGGGCTCCGCCACACTGGATTTCAAAATTACTTTAGGGCATTCACGGGGTTGAAATTTTTGACATGGACGTTCCTCTTTGCTCATGGGTGCTCACTAAGAAGCTGTTTTACCATTATAGTTTTTGAAATTGTTTAGGGCTCTACCTCAAAGAAGCTGACAATAACTGTATAGCCTACGTGTTGAAATTTGACTTGGACGATTCTCTTAGCTCATAGGTACTATCTATCTAATCTAAGAAACGTTTTGCAAATATAGTTTTGAAGCCCTTTAGGTCTGCACCCCACTGGACTTTCAAATTACTCTAGGGCCCATGGGATTGAAATATGATGGAGGATTCCCTTTGCTCATGGGTACTCACTAAGAAAAGGGTTTGCAAATATAGTTTTTAAAGCACTTTAGGGCTCTACCCCACTGGATTTCAGAGTTAATTACAACAGGGCCTTCGCGGGGTTGAAATTTTACATGGACATTCCTCTTTGCTCATGGGTGCTTACTAAGAAACGGTTTTGCTAATATAGTTTTCGACGTTCTTTAGGGCTCTGCCCAACAGGACACCAAAAACATTTTAGGGCCTTCGGGGTTGAAATATGACATGGACGTTCCCCTTACCTCATAGGTAGATTACTCACTAAGAAAAGTTTTTTCAAATATATATTTTGAAATTCTTTAGGGCTCCATCCCACAAGTCTTGAAAATTACTCTGGGACCGCGGGGTTGAAAGTTGACATGAACGTTCCACTTTGCTCATAGTTGCTCACTAAGAAACAATTTAGCAAATTTACTTTAGGGCTCCACACCCCACAGAACCACAAAATTACCACATATGCTAAGGGATTAAAATCTAACGTGTATGCTCCGTTTTGGAAATAGGTGCTCACTTAGAACCGGTTTTGCAAATATAGTTTTCGTAGTTCTTTAGGGCTCCCCCAACTATAGGACTTCAAAATTATTCCAGGGGCTTCCCCCCGCAAATCCTCAAAATTACCATAAATCCTACGGTGTTGAAATTTAACGTTTATGTTCCGTTTTGCTAATAGGTGTTTACTAAGAAACAGTTTTAGAAATATAGTTTTTTATGTTCTTTAGGGCTCCGCCCTACATGATTTTAAAATGACTGTAGGGCCTACGGTGTTGAAATTTGACATGGTTGTTCTTTTTTGCTCAATGTTTCTCATTAAGAAAATATTTTGCAAAATTCCTTCAGAGCTCAACACACAGTAATTTGTTGTTTCAATGTCATTCTTAAGGAAGAAGATTTTGTTGCTCTTTTAAAGATTTTATTACCTAAAAAATAAATTCAGTCACGGGCGAAGCCGTGACGGGAAACAGCTAGTTTATTTTAAAAACAACTTCACGCCTAGAGCCATCCAATGAGTCCAAAATCATTAAAATTGGTTGAAAACTGTAAGAGGAGTTCCTTGTACAAAAAAAGTGTTCACGTATTAAATATGTATATATTTGGTTCATATAAATTTCCTATTTCCTAGATAATAGCATTACTGTGCAATTCGGTTTGCTTGCGATATTAAAAATTAAAAAAGTCCGCCTCTGGTTTGTATGTGGTCTTGCTCTTATGGTCCCTTTGTCCCCTCTTCCGTTACCTCGCAATCCAAGAACATTCGTCCAGAAGCACGATCGTCTTGATTCCACAGATCTTATCGTGTCGGCGCGCTAACACTCGTCGATTGGTCATTTTCGGATGTCTAATTTTAAATTGAAATCAGCTGATGATAAACACTGATGGTCGTGACAGCCCGGAGTCCAGAGACCAGCGAGTCATTAGCCTATAAAAGCAATTGAAATTTTCGACTTTTTTGTAAAACGATCTCTTTCTAATTGTGAGCTAATGAGAGGTTCCGAGCGCCCCGAGCCCCGCGCCGAGCACGCCGCCTGCGCCACGGTGCTCCAAATTTATAGTTCCAAATTTGAATAGAAGTACGAACTCGTGAAATATGAAAGTATGTGGGTGACTATTTGTAACAAAGAGAGTGAGTGTGATCAATATCTTATGTAACTGTCACCCTTGTTTCATTGCACAACGATGTCTGATCTAAGGTATGTTTTTAAAAGATTTAAATATTGCTTTTGTAAAGATTTTTTTTTATTGTGTACAACGACTGAAAACATCTATTAACACCTCTAATCTATGTATGGAACCAAATGATACAACTTACATTTTATAGCTCTCCTCAGGCTGAACAAGGTTAAACATATATTTTTACCTCAAGTGTTGTCCAACTGAAAGTAACAGGTGTGAATTTGGAATAAAACTTTTCCGACTTTATTCTCGCCAGCCCAGCCGGCGCCCGCAATATGTTAGCACTCCACAACTTGGGCTAAATGAAGTATTTGAAAGTCTCAAAGTTCTGAAATCAATTTTACCTCACAGGTAATTTTTCTTTAAAGAAAACTAAAATACAGTACAGTACACACAGTACAGTATGTACTATTTAATTAGAATAGTGGCTTAAATAGTCATTTAAAAAGTTTTCAAAAAATGAAATCAAACATTATTCACTTTACTAAATTTACTTAAGAATTTTATAAACTTATACCCTGCATTTCAAGGTCTGATAGGCATATAAGTCTAATATATAGACCTACTATTGGTGAAACTTTATTAATATTTAATTTGTATTTATAAAGTCCCATGGGATTTATTATTATAATCGTAATAAATTTAGTAAAATACTGTACTTGCATTTTGGAATTTACAGTAAAATATTATTCAAAACCAATTATATAACTATTATAACATTCAAGGACTTGATGTAAAAAACGTACATAGATTTATTAAACTTAGACTTATTCAACTTAAAAATTACTTATATGAAAATATTTTTTAACGTGAACTTTTGAAGAAATTCTTTCTACATTGTATATTCCACTCGACGTAAAGCCAAAGGTGATGTAATAAACATTAAATTAAACTAACAATTGTCTTATTCAAAGCCGTAGCCAGGAAAAAATTGGGGGGGGGGGGGGTTTGACTTCCGTGGTTACAGGAAGTAACTTAACTTCCAAATATTCATTTTAGAAAAATTCCTTATAATCTAGGCATAATGTCAAAGTAAGTAAGAATTTACATAATTAAATAGTATTTATGGTAATTACAAAAAATAATAATGATTTATTATTAAATAACTTAGAAACACAGCATAAATACCTAGAATTGTTTTGTTGCCGATACGAACTAAAATTTTCTTCTTATTTTTACTTCAAGCTTTTGCTGACTTAAACATCACTGCGAGATATAACAACAACATAATTATCTAAAATGGATTAATTTTCAACACGATAAATATAGACCATACCACTTTGTAATCACTTGTTATAAGCATATTTTCACTCAATCCTCAGTCTCATGATGTAAAGGACTACTTAAGTAGTCCTTTACATCATGCCTCAGTCTATAATAATCAGTTGGTTCATAACAACATGAAAAACTGCTAAGACATATATCTTTCATCAGAGTTTCTGTCTCTCTTGTGAATGGACATCAGTGCTGTGCCGCTCACTCGCTCAGAAAGCTTTGACCACAAGAATATATTCACAATAAAAATTTTGGCTTGTCTTGTCTAAAGGTAGCATTCCTAAGCGACGACTCTAGCGACTGCAGTCGTACGGCTGTAGCCAATAGAAATATAAACATGTTTATAGGTCTATGCTGTAGCCGCGCGACTATGACTCATACTGCTTCGCATGTTTTAGCGACGGAAGCGGCTCTAGTGAGGCGGCTCGAGCCGTACGACTAAACTGCTTGCATGAGCAGTCTAGTCGTATCAGCCGCGACGACTGGAGCTATGTTTTTGTGCTATTCCTACATGCGAAGCAGTGTGAGTCATAGTCGCGCGGCTACAGCATGGAACTGTAAACTGTTTATATTTCTATGGGCTACAGCCGTACGACTGGAGTCGCTAGAGTCGTCGCTTAGGAATGCTACCTTAAGGAGGTTATATTCTATACTGGAGACAGCACACAAAAATGCTAGCCTAGTGTGCCGATGATTTGCTTAGGTTGGTTGCACTGAAGTAGCAATTTGAATTACTTGCCGAAATGAACGAGTCAGCCAAGGGAGTCAAACGAATTGAGAATCAAGTCTTTTATTTTACATATTAGTCAAAAATTAACTTTTACATAAATTTACATTAAGAGCAGCTCAAGTTAGATGCAGATAATAACAGAACAATTAATTTGGGTCCACATTTTACTGTAGAATTGTTCGTTAAATAATTGTTATAGATTTCATAGAAGTTGCAACAAATAAAATGTCAGATTGTAAAATCCCACGCCAAGTAAGTTATTTTAATTTTCGGAAATTAATTTAATTCCAAAGCTAATTTAATTTAAAACAACCAATTCCAACAACTCTATAAAATTACTCTTTTAGTACGGTACACTGCAACGAAATCATGGTTTAACCTAAACGAAACAAGGTGTCAAATCAAAACACATTCCTTTACTGTGTGAGATAACGAGCTAAATGATGAATTATGTACTTAGGCCTACTCATCATTTCCAAAGAAGATTCAAACTGCTTTACAGTACCGTTCAAAGAACAACAAAATGTTACTTCAATATGTTACCAACCCAAAAAAATTTAACAGCACGCTTTTTTGACATCAACAAAATGGTGATCCCACCAAATATAACCTCCTTGGTCTTGCCAAGTCAAATAAAAGTTAGAGCTATAGCTGTTGATGCAGGAAGGAGAAGGCATAATTAAAATACTGCTTTCTTGTTTTGTTTGACCTACCTTACTGAGCTTTTAATGTCGTCGTATAAGTCAATTAAACTGATGAGACAAAGCTTTATGAGACTAATTGTCATTGTCAATATGAAAAACTGTAAACAGCTCAAAAAACACACGATTAACGCGAATAAGTTCTGATGAGTGGATTGACAGGCTAAGGTTATGTCAAATTGCAGCTCATTTATTGTGGTTCACACTCTCCCGCGATCCCTATGATATGGCTTCCGAATAGTTAAATTACTTCATTCAAGTGTCATGACTTGAACGTTTTAATTAAGCAAATAAGTAGATTGGTATTTTCTTTGTTTTTAAGCTTATTTCTTTTCATCGTTTAATTTTCAAATTATCTGTTATGGAAACATTTTATACTTTTTTCGGGTTATTGTGTCAAAATTTCGGACCCCCGCTGGCTACGGCCTTGGTCTTATATATTTTTGAATATTAAAAGATATCATAATCGTAAATAGAATTTTCAACGAACTCTACACATGTTTTTAACGTCTGGCTCTTTTTGGGCTGTGGCTGCTTAACTTAAAAAGGTAATCGTTAACTCTTCTAATTTAAACGTAAGTTTTCTGGAAAATTTGCAGGTCACATCAGCTAAATTTATTCACATCAATAATCTCAGTACAAACCAATGACAATGCCATAAACATTATAAACTAATAGTTCCAAAAACGATAGGGTTGAAAATAGTTGACAATATCTACGATGGTTAAACAAAGGATATGAGATCATATGTTAAGTAATCCATGTAAAAAAACCATTCCAATCCATATTTATCCATATTTATAGGGGATTATAAATATATTAAAGAATCCCACACGGCAACCGACGGTAGATGTAAATTGCTTCTGATGTTGGGCGACCGAATGTTTAGCAAAGCATGTATTTATTTGCGATATCTCGCCGCCGCCGCGCCGTTGTCGGTCACAGATTGTTGCATAACTGTTACATATCCAGACTCACGTGTGACGGGTTCACACACCTCACGTGTCACGTGGACACGGGTTATTTCTTACTCACGTGACTCACACGATTTATATTTAAGTCTGGAATCTCCGGAGTGTTATATTAAAAGAATACATTCCCTTTCGGCACGGACATATTACGTAACAACTATTACGAATCGGAAAAAATATTTGTTAGTGAATGTTTTATTTCAATGGAAAGTTATTCAGAGCATTTTTTTGTATATCCATCAATACCTAAGGAATGCTTTAAACTAAAAAACAATGCTTATGTGGGTTCAGTTGTCAAGTCACTTCAAAGTTAAATAGGGGTGACCGCCTTGTGACTGCGGTGACTGCAAAATATATTGTGAGACTCTATAGTTGTTTTTTTCATATCGGGATGAATCTTTCAGTGGAGAATCTTTATTTTTCTAAATTAACACTAATTGGCTAGGTAGCTGAGTGGTTATAGTGCTCGCCTTTAAATTGGAAGGATGCCGGTTCGATCCTGAGAAAAGTAAGTAGCTTTTTAAAGGTTCGATACCGGACCTAGTTGACATTTGTCATTCGGCTATTAATTAATTATGCTATCCAACAACATTTCGATGTTAGATAGATACAAGACCGAGGTTTGGACCGTTTCCCTTTAAAACGTTATGAAATGCCTCAGGCGTATTTACACAAGAACAAAATAATAAAATAAGTTCCACAACAGATTCAAATATTCAATTAAAAGTAGAGATATCTAAAATGGTAATGGCCTTTTAATCCCTACACTAAATCTAAAAACATTACTTATTTGATTTACGGTAATCAAATCAGTTAATCAAATATTCCCCACTCTAAACCTAAAAATAATATTTATGTGAGTTAATCAAATCCAAGTAGCTATCAAATCACTTTAAAGTTAAGTAAGAGTGACCGCCTTGGGACTCTGTGGAATGTGCCTTGAGACTATAGGCTAATATTCTTGTATTTTGGGATGAATCTTTTAGCGTGGAATTTTTCTTTTCTTAAAAGGAATAATGTGCATTTCTTAGACTCCTTAGTCGAGAAATCTAATATAGTAATACTAAAAATTGGTACATTTGAAAAGAAATTCAATAAATTAACCCTTATTCATCTTTAATCTATATCTATACTTATTTAATACGCTAAGGGTTTTTTTTTTGTGTTGAGAACTCTTTCTACAATTTTCAACACATTTTCAAGTTTTTTGGTGTCGTTGGATAGGGCTTGGCCGGTTGTTGTTTCCTCCGAAAATTGATGAGAATCGGACTGAAAATAAAGGCGCTATCCACAATTGAAATCCCAAAATTTTCCATTTAAATAACATTAGGATTCAATAAAGCATTTTAAACATCTGTTAATATAATCAGCTGTAAATACGTGTAGTGTTGGTGATTAAAGATAATACTGTATTCACAATTTAGGATTGGTCGAATGTCATTGATTTAGAGCTAAAAGTAACATTTGTGTCTTGTATTAAAATAAATTGCTCAATTTCGAGCAACAAGTAGACTAGTTGATATAGATAAGATTTCACTAAAAGTGTTTTTTCTAGGTTTTCCATCACAATTTGAAATGTTCTTTTCTGCGCGAAGAAATTTCTAAATCGCCTTAAACATCCACACCACGAGGCCCCAGGCCCTGGTCAGTTTCACAGCACCAGTGTTTGATCGCCGCTGTATCCAGGTGCCAATTATGCCGGGTGACGGTGGCGATGATTGGCTGGTCACGTGATTGTCTCCCGGGTCACGACGGTGGCGCTCCTGGTGGTAATTAACGCCAACACCGCCGCCACTGATATATAGGTTACCAATAGAGGTGGCCGACACTCTCACTACTGCATGGTGCTGTGGTTTAGTGTAGGCCTATGCTACTTGCTAGGTCCGGTCTCCAGCCTAGCCACACCGTGCTTCGTCAGCCGCTGAGGTAATGGCTAGCAACCGTAGTTATAACCGTCATGAAATATTTCATCAGTATTAATAAATATTTATACACTACCTGGCCATGCTTTGCAATGCGAACATGAGGAATTTTTGCTATTCAGGTGAGCTTGATCGCTCAATCGCTGTCAGGTTTAGCTGGTTCGCTGCGCTCACTCACCGCAATATAATAGTCTATAATAGCAATGTAAACAGAACCGAGTAAGTAGGGACATCCTTATGGGGAAGTGAGAACGCCGCCCACGAAACACAGATAGCACCACTAAGACATAAGTTTTATTCAAGGATCATGCTTATTGGTTGAATGGAAACAGATGGCTAGAATAATTTTGCAGACGGTTGTTACTGTTTTGATTTTTTGGAAACAAATACGCTCATTTTGACATTTAAGAGGCAGAAAGAGCGCTTCGTGTGATAATAAGGAGAAGTAATCCTAGCATCAGCGCTTTATTTTGCTCTGGTTTTCGGGGGCAAAACTAAAGTTTTTAATATGGGATGTCCCTACTTATTCGGTTCTGTATACATTGATAATAAATCTAGTCCGTCAATTATACACTGATAATTTATTACCATTTTTTAATCAGTAATTTAAATCTTTCCTCAATTCTTTAGATGAGAACGGCTGTTTTATATAATTAATTGCAAGGAAATAGTTTTTGCCAGATATTTTTTTTATACACAACTCAGATTAAAAACTCCTAAACAACCTGACATGGGTACATTTATGACGGTCCTGGGGCTATATCACGTCCCACGGGAATGGGATACAAAGCTATGTCCGTCTTCTGGTTCTAAGCTACCTCCCCACCAATTTTCAACCAAATCGGATCTGCCATCCTTGAGTTATGAATAGTGTAACTAACTCGAATTTGTTTTATATACTAAGCTCGTTCGCTACGCTCACTAGTTGTAACGCTCGTCTTATATACAGTATATATATATATATATATATATATATATATATATATATATATATATATATATACATAGATATATATAGCGATAAGAAATCGCTGGAATACCTTAAGTTAAAATTTTTCATTGAATTTGTTTCTAAGCAACCAATAAAAATAGAAAAAATAGAGATTTTCAGATTTTTTTGCAAATTATTGTATGCCCTCTGGGTCAAAGGCCTTTGGACAGATTGCACCTAACTTCACACAAACTATCCTTGAATAATGCTTAATAATGCCTGAAAGTTTCATTTAAATACACTTGAGTCCCGCTAGTCCGAACACGGGTAATCCGAACGTCCGCCTAATCCGAACAAGCTCCGGACGCATTTTGCAAAACATTTTCATTAATGTAAAAATATAATTTACGTAATAAAAATAGAATTTTTGATGGAAAAGATAAGAATTGTGGTAAAGAAATGAAAACGAAATATTCCATTGAGGAATATACTGTACAAATATTTAGTTTATTGTGTTTTGACTAAATTTACACAACGTAAACAAAAGAATGTAAACAACAAAAAAATACAGTATACCCTGTAAAACGTATTGCACACGTAGTAGATTAATGCAGTAACACATAACAAGTAACATTAATTTATTTGTTATTGACCATAAAGTCCAACATCGTCTTTTGTTGAAGTTTAGTCAGTCAGTTTTTTGCCGCGTAGTTCCGCCATTTTCTTATAAACATCACATCTGCGGGGGTGACAGTACAGTCTCTGCTGGCAGTGGATACAGTCCGTGGCGCTAGGCGCGAGCAGCGTTGCCAATTCGAGGGTAATTACCCTTTTAGAAGGTATTTTGGACTTTCGAGGGTAATGATTTTTTAGGATTGAAGGATAATTTTACTAAAACTGTCAAGTTTGACTAAAATGTGTGAATTTTTGGGAATGGGTCAAAATAAAAAGTAGATTTAATACAAGAGTGATTGATTTTACTTGAACAACAAATACCAATTGAACAGCTGATACACTTTTATTAATCAATCTTGTACACTAACAACTTAGATTGTTGGTAAAATTATTGATTTTCCGATATTTTGGTGTTTTTGAGGGTATTTGAGGGTAATTTTGTCAAGGATCTAGGGTAAGTTGATGAAAGGTGATTGGCAACCCTGGGCGCGAGCGAACACGACGAACAGTATCTTCACGCCATGCATACAGGCAGCACACGCTGCTTGGCCGCTCTGTGATCACATCCTAAAATTACGTGCATTGGGCCATTGTGCCGTCTGCTATGGGCTGTGCAATTGTTGGTTTTGAATAAATAAGGGTAAAAGCACTGTTTAAATTGGTTTTTGTGTATTATTCGCTAATATTACAACACGTAAACCCGTTTAAATTGCTTCATTCTCCCTTATTGAATTATTTCGGATAATCCGAACAATTAGCTGATCCGAACAGCGTTCGGTCCCAATTAGTTCGGATTAGCCGGACTCAAGTGTATGTCTAGCGGTTTCGGAGTCCATAGGCAACATACATTTATACATACATACTTCCTCTTTTATATTTATCGGTATAGATACATTATCCGTGAATGTATGTGGATGAATTATTGCAGATTTACTAAATTCCCGTTTGCTCGCATAAAGGACTAGAGAAAACATATGTTCAACTGCATAAATGCATAAAGATAAAAGTTGTTTGCAAATAAGGATGTATAAAAATAAAAATGTGGATTCCCATATTGAACCAATATTGCATGCATTAAATAAATATTTTGCTGGAAATATCTGCAATTTTCAGCATTTTTATTATAATTACAATTTAGCCTAAATTAGTGATTCAGGTTTTCAATATATCATGCGATATTTACCAACTATTCAGAAAATACAATCTGGGGGTGTTTTATTCTAACTTTGTAAATTTTCTCAAACCAACAGATTAAGAAATTTAGTTAAACTTTCAATCTTTTCGTTAATAAATCATGTATAAAACATGTGTGGAAGGTTTTAACTCCTAAATCTCCAGATTTTATGTTTTAGGGTTAATTTGCATGTATATCGTTTTGTTCTTGTATAATAACTAAACTAACATCCATGTATGGCATTCGCAAAAATATCGGTTAATGCAGAAATTTGTCGTCTGGGTCTTGAGACATAGGATCTTAGAAATACCAAACCACAAACATGACTAATGAACGAGGGAATTGTAGAAACAAAACAGATGGAATTGTCAGTAATATTTGATGTGGCTTTGGTTGTTATCTGCCATTATAACAGCGCCATCGCCATTACGGCGTTTGGATTATTTAGCGGCCAGTTCGCCTGATTTGTTCCCTCTCCTTTGTCTGTCAACGCCAACTAGGTAATTGCGGCTTGCAATAATTGTCGTACAAACAAGTAATATCTCAAACGTTATTATCGTTTCAAGTTCAGACAGATAAAAGCTTTTCATCGATTTCTTAATGTTTTTGTCTCTTGAGTTTTTATGTTGTTAGTTGCTTTGATTATAAAAGAATTTTAAGCTTAATTAATAGCAGATTTCCATACTCCTTTCTTTTCCATGATATACAACTGAATAAGTTACCTCGCACTGATTAAATCACTTCAGTTTTAGTTCTTTTCCCAATAGTTTTGTTTTATGTAAATAGTTTATTTTAATTTCGTAATTTCTTTTTCAATGGTAGTTAATCACATGGCTTTTTATCGTAGTTAAAACGTAATGGTAAATTTTAATCCATTTTCACATGAACCCTTTTTATAAGATCGAAGTTTAGTCGTTACATAGACCTGTCTGTACAACCATATAATAGGTTTTGGTATTGTTTTGAAAGTGATATATATTTTCTTTTGTTCGTATTCGTTAACATAAAAAAAAAAATAATAACGTTGAAGTGACTAAACCAATAAATGTAAACGTCCTTACAAAATATTGCATTATTAATTTTACACAGTTCTTAAATAAGTATGGTATAAATTTATTTTATTTATGTCTAGGATAATCCAAAATTTAGTTGTAGTTGTTTAAATGGATACGTGGTCTTCTAAACATATGACACAAAATTATGCACTTTTTAAATGTTAAATTAAGTAATGTATAAACAAAACCCCTGCATAAGAAACCAAAGTTATACGAAAAACAATTTTAGTAAGACAATATCAATTGATAGCCGAAGGTGACAAGGTACTTTATAACCGAAGCAATAACAAAGGAAGGACAATTTTATCAATCCTACAAATCATCACTAATGAACGAGGGAGTGGAAAAAACAAAACAGGTGGGGCTGTCAGTAATGTTTGATGGGTTATCTCCGATATAACCGCACCATTGTCATTACCACCTTTAGATTATTTACTTCAAACCGTTTATTTGTTTCATTCTTTACCGTCAAAAATTTTTGACTGGAACTAAGACGTCCTTGTAGTTTTGTCAATTTTTGAATAAAACTAGCACCTCAAAATCCAAATTGTAATAAGAAATTGCGTTAGTTTATGGGCTCAAGTGTCCATAGGATTAAATTATTATTTTTTCCTACAAATATTTCATAATTTAGGCAAAACTTGGTACTAAATTATGGTACTAGCTTACAGACTTCGACGTACCTGAGGAGAGTTATTTTACAGTATCTAGAATTAAAGAATGTTTTTGCCCAAATTCAAAGTGTCAGTTATGTTATTAAAACTGTACCAAGTGGATTTTTTTATTTATTTTTTTTATTTATTTTTTTTTCTTGTGTCTACGCAAGTGGCATTTTGTTAAGAGGATAGTACAATGTACAATAACCATTTTTAGGGGTAAGCGGTCTAAACCCGATAGTCAGTGGACACCCCGGGAATCGAACCCGTGACCTCTCGACTAAGAGTTCTTTCCCGGAGCAATTCTTGGGGGGTTAACCCCTGAGGGAAAGGAGTGGGGGGGAAGTGTCGACAGTGTCGCCAACCTCGCAAATGTTGATCTTACAAGCAATGCAGAAAATTGTACTTACGAGGTCGAAAAGAGTCTTGACTTTGACTTAGAGGTTAAGCAAATAACACCAAGGCCAGCAATTAAAATATTAATTTATCTATTTTATTTTAATATTTTTAGTATTTTAATATTAAAATATTAAAGTATTAATTGTTTTGCAATAAAAATGTGTTTCATAATATTTCTTTTTCTCATTTGTAGTATAGTAAAATTCTGTATTAACGTTGTATTCAAGAAAGGAATCATAACACCAGTCCTGTAATGCATGTCGTATAATTTCTACACACAAAAATTGAGATTTGCTTGGTCCCCCGCCATTCCTTCGTTGACTTAGCCAGAGTTGATTGTGTAAATTATAAAACACCGCATGAAATAAGTTTAGGTGTTGAGTGGTTTTACTTTCCTATAATTCAATTACTATACTTTTAAATTAGTTACTTTATTTAGATTTGATTTTTGAAAATGCTGGTTTATGATGCAAGGTCAGTTAATTGTTCTTAATTGATTTAAGTCATAATCATAAATCAAAGTTATGAAAGCTTACATTAATACGATATACCAAATAAAGAAGTTATTAACTTAAAGAATAATATTCTGTCTTGCACCACAATATACGGGCAAGGGAAGGAAGTTGAAAGAAGTGAAAATGATAGTTTGATAACACGTTGTATTTGCTGTATTGGCAACACTGTCAACACTCCCCCCACTCCTTTCCCTCAGGGGTTAACCCCACAAGAATTGCTCCGGGAAAGAATCCCTAGTGACCTCTCGGACCGAAGTCCAAGACGCTAACCGTTAGGCTAGCGAGATGCCTGGACGAAATTCTAGCGAGATTTAAGTACTAATACATGTATATTATGGATGTGCTGGCGAAACATAGATTCAAGGTATGTTTGTTTATATGCTCTTTTCTTTCTGATATCGATAATGTTTTTATTGAACACAATCGATACGGTTCTTCCATTCCATTACAACTTGAACAAGCCTCTTCCAACATCATAAAACCCCTTTGTATCGAGGCCAAGCACACTATACACCATTGGCAAGCCCGTGGTGGAGTTTAAACAATCAGCTGGGCAGATAAGTGTCAAACCAATCAGATTGGAGATAAGGAGATAGCGACAGCAGACAGTCGGACGTGCGCTGGAGGTGCTGCAGGCCATAGTCTAGCATCTGGAGTGAAGCCAAGAGGAACAAGGACTGTCTCGGTGGTGAATATCAACACTCGTGTGGTATTGGCTAACGGAGTCGTCGCCTGGCGTGATTCGCATTTGAGTGATTGAAAAGGCCTTGAATAGGAAGATTTATGAAATCCGGAAATACTTCGAAATTTGTAATGAGCCAAAATGGGAATCTAGGGTCGATTGTATGAGACCATTTGAGGTACAGTCAAAATCAGAGAAAGAAAGTAGTTGGACGAAAGAAATTTATTTAGTGTCATCTTCTACAGTGAAACAAAGGTGTAAGTAACATATCAGAATGAATCATTGTCCTACATATATACTCGTAGGTTTCTTTTCTTTCGTTTCATTGGATGACCTAAGCTTTTGCTGATGAATAATTATTCCTAATGATTAAAATACTGTACTCTTGCGTATTTTAATCACCTTACCCCGATTGGCCAACAATCACAAAATGGGATTGACGTGATTAAAACTCTGATAGAGAAATCACGTAACACAACTCAGAATAATTTTCCTCAATATAACTCAATAATATTGTAATTCAGTAGACATCCATTTATTGTGGACCTCCACAACTGACAATGGACATAGAAACTATGTAAAATCATCCATATATTTTTTTGTTTATGTGTATACACGTTTGGACATTTACCGGTCTAGATCGCATCCAACACTTGTGATTCCAACGTAGTTTGAAATATCTGTATTACCAGGATAATCGCAATCCCCATCAGCACATCACGTTACCCGCACCCATGAGTGTAGGTGGTAGGTGGTGCCACGTCCCATGTACCACTACACTCCGACGCTCGTACAATACGTACAATCTCGTCTCCGCTCGTGTATTGACACTCGCAACGACCGTCACGTAGCATTCCAATTATGCTGCACGGAGATGTTGTGAAATAGGTCCAACTTGTTATCCAAAACGGAAACGTAGCATTACGGTTCGGTCGTGGGTACGTGCCCCGTGCTGTCATTACCGCTAATGGGCCGCGCGACCTGCCGGTGTAAATTGACCCTAAATCGAATGATTATCCTCTGCCTCCGAATGACCCTCGAGATTTCTCACAGATCCGAGTCCGAGTTGCCTAAAGCCCCGTGGACGTGTCTCATTACTACTCAGTTTCCTCGGATGGTAACCGGAGGGCGGGTCTGCATCACGACCGCCTCCATTATCCTCCACTTGGCCGTTCCTTCCCCGGGATCTGTCGTCGCTCCGACTCCGGCCGGTGCGAATCCTGCGCTAAGTGGGACGTCCATCATCCACAGATCCACCTCCACTCCCCTGGGCTAGGGGGTTAACCGTCCGTTGTGGAGGTTAATATAAATGGATGTCAATGGAATTACAATATGATTGAGGAAACTTATTCTGCGTTGTGTTACGTGATTTCTCTATCTGAATTTTAATCACGGCAAGCCTATTTTGTCGATGATTGGCCAATCAAGGAGGGGTACAGTGATTAAAATGATTCAAATACGCAATATTACGGTATTTCAATCATTAGGAATAAATTATTCATCAGTGAAGAAAGCACATAATACAACTCAGGAAGGCTATTTTAAATTAATTGGTGAGTAACACGACATTGATCCCCTATATACATTTTATTAAATAAATCTATGGCGACGATATTTTATACATAAATGTATTAAAAGTGACTTATGATAGAAGTTATTGACGCATCTGATCAATATATTTGTTGGACACATATTTAAAATGTTTAGTTATGGCAAGTACTGTTACTACGGTGACGTGCTAAGGCAATATGATTCAAACAGAAGCAGATGAAACGTTGACAGACAAGGATGTGTTCATGACGCGATAGTACAAGACACAGGCAGGCAGGATGGACATGATTCAACATTCCAATTCAAACACACTGGAAGTTCTAATTACCGAGTGTGTTCATCACCAGCTAGACCAGCCCATTCCTCATCTGTTGAGGACCTCAGTGCTCATCTCGCCTCCGAAACGCGAAACAAACAGCCGCTTCTCGGGCCCGGTCCTAAATCAATTGGTGGATTGAGCGCGTGGGCCCGCCCCGCCTCTCATTAATTTCATCACCACCTTCCAGCCCGATTTATCACGGAAGATGAAATATTGAAATAATCAGTGTCAATATAAGTGGCGTCACTGGTCCCCGTCTGACCTCTGATAAATGTTTCCTCCAGAGCCAAATTTGTTTCTGGTCACTAGCGTTTAGGCGATCGGTCATCGCGGCCCACCGCGGCATCGCGTCGACGGACAAGCCTCAAGGTCGGCGGACGGCGGACGGTGGAGGTTCTGCGGTACAGCACCGATGCGGAGGTGGAGGCGGGTGGAACTGCTTGGTCGAGCGTTCGTTCATAAGGAAAACATAAGCCACTACAACAGTCGAAACTCCCTTCCAACTATTTAGATTTATTATTCTCTACTAAGGTAACACAACAATTTACTAAAGGTATAACGTTTAAAATGTGCCCAAGAGTCAATTCAAGTTTTTGCAAAAAATACACAAGAAGATAATTTATAAATTATTATTTTAAATGCTCAGGTCGGCTGGGTTCGTTATATTTTGTTCTTTTTCAGTTATAATACTTAGCCCTTTTCGAATAAAATAATCATGTAGCTTGTTAAAATAGTCTATAAAATAAACTGGCTGGGGACATGAGTGGTTATAGTGCTCGCCTTATGATCCAAAGTTTGCCGGTTCGATCCTGAGAAAAGTTAGTGACTTTTTCAGTAGTATTCCAAACACAGTTTACATTTGTCATCAGGCTATTTGTAATTATGCTTTCTAACAATAGGTCGACTTTAAATATTAACTAGATCGGGGCTTGGATCGTTTCCCATTAAAACGCTAAAAATTGACATCAACGGTGTAGGAACACATAAAATAAAATTAAAACTTTTGTTGATACTATTATTATGCTGTATTGTTTGATCATTTATGTTGCTATAACAATTTGTAATATAATTTAGGTTTCTATTTCATTTTTGTTATAGTATTTCTCTTTTTTTTATTAAATGTGATAATAAATAACAACTCATACAATCAATAATAGATTTGCCAATTTAAGTTCAAATTGCGTTGGGATCAAAATTGTTAAAGTTAACTTTGCCCGACCTCTTTTTCTTTTCTTAAAACCTACTTTTAAAAACGTATTACTTCGATGATATTTATTTTAATTTTAGTTTTTAAATAAATAAATGTGAACAAATTAGAATCTAGTACCAGGGGGACCGAGCTTAAGCTCGGTAATATTATTATTTTCGTTCTCATACAAAGCTTGTTTGCTCCGCTCACTCGCCCTATTCGATTTTAAAGGCGAGCTCGTTCGCTTCGCTCACTCGCCAGGCCGAAGAGTGCTGCACTTTGGTATAATTTTCCTAAACTACAGGTTAAAGATGTAGCTCATTGGTTTATATCTACAGTTATCAGCTGATTTTTGTTCTATTTAAAATTCTCCATTAAGGATAACATGGAAACTTTGAAGGGCTCTAAAACGAAAACCGGATTTTTCCCAGACATGGGACCAGCTCCAATCGATTCTAATGGCCAAAAAACCCCATATTCAATCAAAAAATCAAAAATCCTTGGAGCGAAAAAAAAGTTTGCCGGGACAAACGGAGCTTGTTTTAGAGTGTAAGATGACATCACTAATAACAGTTACAAGTAATATAAATATGTTACTGTATTTGCCAAAAATAGAAAGAAATAATGGCTCTAAAGGTAATGTATACAATGCTAAATCTGAAACACTTATTACCATGAGATTTGACTCCACAGAACAATTTAAACGTCAACGCCATTAAAGACCGCATGAAACATGAAACCATTAAGAGTCCTCGTTATAATTCCGACCGGCACGAACTCAACGGTAACTAGAGGAAACACCAGATCAATTTGGCGATACCGAAACAATTTGCGCCGACAATAACTTGGGAATATCTCAATAGAGCGCGCCACCGCCACCGCCCGGTCTCGGCGTAGGGTTCGCGTGTTGGCTCCGATGTTTGGAATTTTTCAGCCCTTATGGCTCGAGGTGTAGACGTAAATTATAGAGGCGAATACTGGGCCACTGATATTCCGTAATTTGATTTTAAATGGATCTGGGGTCAAAGCTTTGATTATTCCGATAAGAGATCTCGTAGCATGCCGGGTAATGACTACCACTGCAGTCTAGCGGTCGAACACGGAACCACGCTAATTATGTTAATGTGTACAGGGTGAGAACTAAACTGGAGCAGATTGCATCAGTACAGTGTACAGTAGTGTATGTGACGTGCGGGGGTTGGTTAATGACATTGTAGGCTGCATTCGTAAAATAATCACCACGCAACTGGGGAGTTACAATTCTCATGTGCACGATGTAACAAAAACCCAAAAAATTTAGTTAATACTGTTTAATGTATTTACTATTCTAAACATAAGACTTACTGTGGGAGCTTTTGGAAAACAGATGAAATACAAAACGTCGAACCGACCCAAAATACGAGTATAACGATTTTATTCATAGGCCTATACCAGAGTAAAAATTATGTCCCATATAGAGTTCTTTTATCTTCTATGTATAAACAATTAGTATCCAGTTTTAATTTTTTCAAAGATATTTTATTTATAAAATCTAAAGAGTGATATAAAAATAACTGACGAATCAGTCTTGTGCGGAAAACGTAGTCATACGATTAACAAGCATTTAATCTTGTATGAGTTTGATAGTCGGAGCCCTAAAGAACTTCGAACACTATACCGGTATTTTTAAAACCTTTTCTTAGTGACCATACGTATTAGCAAAGAGGAAGGACAATGCGAAATTTTAATCCTTTATGCTCTATAGTAATTTTGAGGTTATGTGGGGTGGAGCCCTAAAGGAAATGTGCAAACAACATTTTATAGAGCACCTATGAGCAAATTGATCTAAATTTCTAAATTTCTAAATTTCTAAAAGGTCTAAATTGATCGCAGGCCCCGTGCCGTAACATCTTGTCCCAGGTAACATTTTGTCCCAGTAACATTTTGTCCTATATTCCTCAGATGTCCAACTCTCTACCTGCTCCCTAGTAACATTCTGTCCCAAAAATTAAATAGTCTGAAAGGCGAGTGAGCGAAGCGAACGAGCTTGTCTTGGTTTTGAACAAATCTTTTGCTACTTGTTACTTTAGCGCACTGTCTGTAACTGATATTACAATATAGAATTGTTTAAGTGTTTACCGAGAAAATTCTCGGCCCCCACGTACTTAATGTTTAAATAAATAACAGTTATGTAAAAGTATAAAACAACTAATCAATTTGTAGAATTGCAGTTGAATTTAAAAACAAAAGCTTTAGTAAGAATGATGATAAGGGCTGTTAACTTAATAATTAGAATCCACATGTTAAAGATTCAACATGGTTTTCATAATGAGTAACATGGTAATCTCACAAGCCCGGCTATTTCGCTGTTGTCCTGTGTTCGGACTCTCAAAATACAGCCGGCGGCAGTGAAATGGAACAGATTTCCGTGAGTTTAGCCGTCCCGTGTGTCCACGACCTTTAGCGCTGTTTTGACTCACACTACTGAATTATAGGCTATACACGGTTGTCAAGGCGTTAATTTTTGTAACTATCAAATAACACCGTACTTTTAATCTGCGCCCCTCCCAGGCCGGCGCTCTATGCGGCCGCATGCCGCTCGGACTTTTACTACCTGAGCTGCGTTCCTCAACCCTTGTCAAATTTTCGTTGGACAAAATGTTACCTCGTTAGCTGGTTTATTCAACTCTAAAAAAGATTGGGACAAAATGTTACTGGTTTTTCAAGACATTCGAGTTAGGACAAAATGTTACCGAACCGCAGGCCCTATAGTTTATAGATTCGCTGTTTTCTTAATTCGTATTGAAATTGGTCACAATCATAACATCTATACATATTTAATATGCGACATGTATTTTTGTACATGGAACTCCTACCACAGTTTTCAACAGATTTTAATGATTTTGGTACTTGAGTAGTTTATTTCCTTTTCAAACTTTAACAATGAAGATTAAATTCCTCCTGCTAAACTAATATTGTTCTCATTAAGCTTGGAGTTTAATTAGATAATAATTTATTGAAAACTGGAAGGAAATCCACGCTCCATTCAACAAAATCTTCACCTGAAAGCAAATTAGCCCGTTAACACGTCATCAATTTCGGGTAAAAATCGGAAAGCATTAAACGGCGCTTTTAACCTCATAAATCATAATCAATCGGATGCCTAACACCCCGGAAGCTTGGTTCAGCAGGCCGCGCAGCCGAGGCGCTGCAGACTGGCGAAGCGCTAACGAGAAGGGCAGGCACTACTTTCATAATAGAATATTCCTTGTCAAAATCAATCTTAATCAATCAGGCGGTTGCCACGGCAGCGCCATAATAACATGAGGCACATCAGGGCGCGTCTCCTCAAATATTAACACTCTCGGCGGCCATGTTCCCACCCCCAGGCTCACACACCCCCTCGCACATGCACATACGATTAACGGTACACTCTACTGCTAATGCGCGGGTGCAATTTGGTGTACTCCCTTAAAATCTTCCATTGAATAGATTTGGAGAATCTCATCGCAACCAGATGGTTTAATTGTTTGATTTATATGATTCACATTTAATTGACACTACGTACTATAAGTGATGAAATTTGATTAATACAAATTCATAAAGCTGATTAAGTTTCCTCCAGTTCCAATGAAATTTGTCCCAGAAATAATTATAATATATTCTTCCACTTAAGCCCTAAACGCAAAAAAACTCGGATTATTTAATGGTATTAATTGAGTTTAAAATGTCACTACTACAAGATATACTGAATATGGAATCAAATTATTAAGAATAAATTTGATGATAGTAAGTTTTTATCAAAAGCCTGCACTGTAAAATGGAAAGGAGATATTTTCACTCTTGTTGAGTCATTTCACCACTTTTCTAAATAGTTGAAATTGAGCCACTCTTTCAGAGTGAAAATTCACTACCTCAAAAGAGAAACTTTGATCACCCACCAAAAGAGTGAATGTTTTCGTCCAAATTTGAGTGAAAATCAATCCTAAAAGGAATGATTTTAATTTTTAAAGGAGTGAGATTAACTACTCAAAAGAGTGACTTTTCACTAAATAAAGAACTAATATTCTTTCATAAAAAGACTTTTTTCGTTAAACCTAACCTAACGAATCTTTCCAAATTAGGTGGTTTACAGACCCTTGTATAAATTCTTGGCTTGGCTCATCAAGCTAGTTATTGACAATTGATAGTAAGATTATAAACATGGGTTATAATTTATGTAAGTTAATTGGACAGACATTGGCATAGGCCAACTCATGAGAGTAGTTTATCAGTGAACACCATAAAGCCCTAGGCTACACGTGTGAACTGTACTGGTGCTTATTAAAAGCAAAGTAAAGGTATAGGCTCTAGTGTTCGCGTTTATTGGATATAATCTTCAATCTTCCTTTTTACCACTTAACCACTTAATACCTTAATACCTTAATACCTTTATTGAAATGGCGACCTAACTCAATAGGTAGTTTAAAGCCAAGTATGAATAAGGGATGAGTGTAGGATGATTGTGGCGCGATCTTGTAGTCTTGTTACTTGAACCACTAACCAACCACTATAATTATAACGAAGATGGCGAATTAAAAATCTTACTCCTGTGCTGTGAGAGGCTAGTCACTCATGCACGTCACGTGACTCCAGGATTCATCCAAAATAGAACGAAACTTGTTCTTTTAGGAAGTAAAATTCAGACACTCTGAACTATATCGAATTTTTATTCTTTTAATAAAAGTATATTTCATCCTTTTCAAAATACATTTTTTCTCGCTCATTTTGAGTGAAATTTCCACTCTTTAAGAATTTTTTTGAATTCTTCCACCTAAAGAACGATGTTTCAATCTTTGGATTTTAGCGTGTGGAGTTTAAAACAAACTCCAGTCACTTTTAAGAACTATTGTTTTTATATTTCAACAGATATTAGTCTTTGTGTTCCACCGTTTTAGATTTTGGAGTAGGCTAATAATAACCATTTTTTTTTTTTTTTTTTTTTTTTTACTGAAGATGTTTTTATAGAATGTACTTGTTCCTCTTAAATAACCGGTGTAAAACTTATTTTTAATTTGTCCTTGCTTTTCTAAGTTCTAGTAATAATGTACATTAAAATCTGTTACATGAGACTGTTACACAGCCCAATATAAAGTTTTTAAAACTCTATTCGTAAAACAAAGTGCTGTAAATCACACATTATTGGATATAAATTATAAATACAGTAGATCTAGTTGTATGGCGAGAGAGGTTATTGATTTACTCCTTCAAAGTCACCATTTAGGTAATTTCAAGTTACGCGTGAGGAAGAGCCATATAAGATTGTTAAGCCATATAAGACTGTTGCTCAGCAGCTAACAGCACCACCGGTCAAATCTTTGGAGTAAAAAAAGTGTTTTCCTATCAAATAATTAGTGAGCGAGATATAGTTTTTAAATGTTGTCAATCATAATGTAGCCAGTTCGTGCGACTGCTCGCGCGACGAATGCATGCTAAATGGGTACAGTGGTAAATGGGTACAAGCGTCAAATGGGTACAGCTTGGGGTGACAGGTGTTTAATGACCGTTTGACGAGGGTTTGATGCGAAGGCCATGAACAGAGGGAGTGGCAAATGGGTACACGACCTGCCTCGGCGGGGGCGGCGCGGCGACGGTAGCGGCCGGCCTCGGCCGGGGAGACACGGACACGGCGGGGGCTTACCACACATTAGAATACAGTACTTATAGTGTTTATGTGACCTAATAATCTCTTAACATTGAGTGGTCCTGACCATTCAATCGCCAAAAACCGAATGAGAAAAGAAAGTGCCACCCCTACCTCAGATACCATTTCAGATGAACTCTGACTAGTTTAAAATTCCATGAATTGCATAACGGGAAACGCAACAGTTGAAAATTCCGCGCCGCGCATAAAATACCCCTAGCGGAGCAGGGTTGCTGCAAAACAATACCGGCTACCTGTAAGGGATGAAGCTGTGTTGCTTTGTATCTGCAGAAAGACTCTCGTCTTGATTTTTACGTAACAAAACTAAAATTGTCATCAGTGAACTCTAAAAATTAAACAAAGTTGTTACAAATTAAACTAAGTTGTTGACGATATAAATTTAAACTTCTTGATTTTAATTGACATCAATACCGGGTGTCCCCCAGAGCACACGTACACCGTACACCCTATTTAAAATTTATGGTTTAAAAAAACCCAAATTGTGTTGTTATTGGTAAACCGTTTACGCTTTATCAATTAACATTTATTTCAATGTCAGGGTGTACCAAAAACAACCTATCCAGTCCGGAAGTCACTAATTTTGTAGTAATAAAAAAAGCCTCCAGATTTTATAACATTTTTTGATTATACGCATAAATTGTTTAAACCCTTAAGTCTCAATGTTCTAGAATGTAGATAGTACAATGGTAACCGAGTCTTGCTCGTTGATTCTACGTTACTTTATTCAAAACAAACGCTGAAAAGTAGCATTATTTAATTTTTGTATACCTTAAGCTGCTATTTCCTTGCCTTGATAACAATCCAGTACTATACCAGGTTAACCGAGCCTGGCTTGGTTTTAATTCAATATAGTGTCACGGTAATAGAGCTACCGTATTAATTTCCTTCAACAACCAATTATACCACTTCACAATTAACAGCTGTTTCAAAAAGTCTGCTTAACATTAATGTTCCTTAATTTTTTTTATACCTTTCGTTGTTATTTCGTTACCAAAATAGCAATCCATATAACACCAATTTAGACAAAATTTGATTTTTTCTTGAATTGAGGCATTTCTAAACTTATTTTTGGACCAAAACACTCTTAAATGCAAAGTTGAAGCAAAATCTACCCGCTAGATTTCGAGATCGTGGAACACACATCCCTTCAGACATTGCTCGTATTATACGAGTAGTTTAGGATAAACCAAAGATTAAGCAATGGCAAATTTTTAAGAAAGAAAACTATTTTTCTGGGGTTGGGGCTGTTTTAAACTTGTTTTTTGATGGAACACTCTCAAATGCAAAGTTTAAGCAGCATCTACACGCTAGATTTCGAATCATGGAAAATACATTGCTTTAGACACTGCTCATATTAATACAGGGCATATAAAATTCAAGACGCGGCAAAATATTAGTTTCTTAATCTAGTCTGAATTGTATAGGGAGTGATTCACGATGAAAAGCAGTTTTTTCCTTCGTTAGAAACACTGTTAAATAGCCTTGGCATGATTGCTCTAGTATAATGTTCTTTAAGAAATGCTAAAAATACTTATTAGTATACATCGTCCGCCAGTCTGAATCGGCGAAAGAGTATAGGCCTAATACAAGGTGTTTCTTTTAAAACACAACCCACGATTTGATTTGAAATCAAATATAAAACACTTCTTTGTTACGAATTCAGTGGTAGATGTTCCACACGGTGTATCCCATCCGGACCGTGGTGTAGCGCTGTATCTCTCTGTTGAGATAACCGGAGTGTTTCACCACGCGGGGCGGGTGGAAAACCGTGTCAGATACGTCTTCTTAAAAAAAAAAAAATTATCACTAGAATAAAGTAAATAGAAGAAGACTGTATAGTAAGTGGTATGAAGATAACTACAATAGCCTACTTAACAAAATTTTGCAGAACTCGCAAAATGACATTATATTAATGTTAAGAGATTATTAGGTCACATAAACACTATAAGTACTGTATTCTAATGTGTGGTAAGCCCCCGCCGTGTCCGTGTCTCCCCGGCCGAGGGCGGCCGCTGCCGCCGCCGCCGCGCCGCCCCTGTCGAGGCAGGCCGCTACCGTCGCCGCCGCGCCGCCCCTGCCGAGGCAGGTAGTGTACCCATTTGCCACTCCCTCTGTTCATGGCCTTCGCATCAAACCCTCGTCAAACGGTCATTAAACACCTGTCATCCCAAGCTGTACCCATTTGACGCTTGTACCCATTTACCACTGTACCCATTTAGCACGACACCCGCGCGACTATGACGTTGAGCATTACACCCATGGGCGCCGAGCCGAACACAAATTACATTAGCCAGTCGTTTCTTATCTCCAGAGCCAATCTCGGTTACGTAAGTCAGACAGTAATCCGGGTACTTACTGTCCGGGGTGACGAATCCGAGCGTTTCTCGCATACCACGTTTAACGCCGCAGTAAACCACCGGCGATAATTGACCGGCCAATCGGACCGGCTTAATTACCTTTCGGTCGGAAATCGAGCGATTCCACTCCCAGGACTGATCGAGGACACGCAGTCGACGGCCTTGGCGCCTCAACTCTCCTGCTTTATGATTTAAAGGGTTTTAATTGCTATTTACTAATGCATTCATCTTATCAATTCGGTATGCCGATTAATGAGTCTGTTTGGGAAATGAGAGCTATAGTCGAAGGACGCTTGAAATCAAATTATATGTTTCATAATACCGAGTGTTTACAAAATACCTAGAACTTAGAAAATCTTCATAGATTGGAGTAAAACAATGTGTTTTGGGTTCACATTGTTCGATGGTTCAAAATCATACCAACATTTGCATTAGCCTATAGAAGCAGTTTTGTCAAAATGGCTACACCTGAAAATGAAATGGATTCTGGTCATCTACAGGACACTCGCGACCTTTCTAACGGCATGCGCGGATTGATTCTACGATGTCATGCTGAGAAAAAAAACTAAACAGATCATTCTCGCCTATCTTCATATAGTATTTGATGTTATTTGTTGTTGCTACGTATTGATGATATTTGGTATGCTGGGCCGGTCAATGAACTCTGCTTGACATGAACAATTTTAAATCTCAGGATTTATTTATTAGAACAGTCATATACAATATTTACATATTATGTTGACTTTTTGCATCCCAAAACAGATAAAGCCACCAGTTTATTCAAAACCCATCAAATGATTCGGCAAAGCGCACTTTATTTAGGCTATAAAACTATTAATTTAAGTCTAAGTTTCTCAGGTGTTTGCATGGGTATGATTTATAAACTCTACTACACTATAAAACGCATTATTTATTAAATATTATCTTAGTTTTTTTGTAAAATAGTTTGATATCACTGATATTTTTTATGCGTTCAGGGAGATGGTTAAACAGTTTAGCTTCCAAGTCTGTGGAAATCAGTTCTGAATACATTTTTATTTCTAGTATTATAGTTCACATTTTGTGAAGAAAATTGTCAGATAAATATATAAGCCCGCTAATGTTAAAATTTCCATACTATACGAAAGGCTGATCGGCATGATTCTCTTCTGCCTATCTTTGCTAGGGTTCGTACAGATTTCTTTTGTAGAATAAAACCCTTGAAAATTTGCAATCAGCACAAGCCCCCCATAGAGGTAATCCATAGGATAAATGTGGCTGAATTGTGCCATAGTAAGCTGTTATTAAAGGTTTTGTTCCGCAATATTTTGAAAGTCTATACGCACAAGAAATATTCCCGAGGAAATTTTTCTACAGACATAGTCAATATGGGGTTCCCAAGTTAAATTTTGTTCCATGTTTAAACGCAGGACACACTTGACTTATTTCAAAATGAGTTCATTTATCATAATTACTGGGTTTTTTCTTCCATCCACATTTATTAAATTAAAATTTATATAGTTTGATTTTGAATAATTTACTCTTAAGTTTAAACTACTAAAAAACTGGACACAACAATAAATTGACCTCTGTGAAAGATACACTCTCTATATTTTCAGTTGAATCAGCTGTAAAACTGAGAGTTGTATCGACAGCATATTGTGTGATTTGTTCAACATTTATTGTTTCATCGAAATTGTTTACATAAAGCAAGGACAATACGGGGCCAAGAATTGAGCCTTGAACACCATAATATGCTATATTTTCTCTACCGGACAATTTATTTTCCATCAATACTTGTTGGGTTCTTCCTTCGAGGTAGGATTTAATCCACTTAAAATAACTTCCCCGAATACCATATTTTTTCAAGTTTATTCAGAATTAAAACATGATTGCAACGCAATCAAATGCTTTACTGAGGTCCAAAAAGACACTTGTTGCTTTATGGCCCTTTTCAAGGCCAATTAGAATGAATTCAAGGAATTTATTTATAGCGTACTGAAACCCTCTCTGAATCCAAATTAAGCTTTTAAAAGAATATTGTTATGATCCAAAAAAAGAGGTAAGTCTAATATAAATAGTTTCTCTATGATTTTGCCAAAGATAGGCAAGAGAGCAATCGGTCTGTAGTTACTCATGTCCGACGGATCTCCTTTTTTAAATATAGGTATGATTTTTGCCAATTTTAAATTATCAGGGAATATACCTTCCTCAAAAGATAAATTAATTATTATTGTTTAAAATTGACTAATACTTGAAATTATCTGTTTTAATAACCACATGGAAAAACCAGTGATATCAGTAGATTTTTTTGCAGAAAGATTTTTGATAACATATATTATATTAATTCCTCCTTTGTGACAGGACATAAAACATTTATTTTGTAATAATTCTTTTACATTTTATTACTTCAGGTTTAATGTCAATATTAACAGCTACGTTTGAAAAGAAAGAATAAAATATTTGGGCTATACTTAAGGGGTCTGAAATATATATTCATAGTGTTTTAAATTTTTTTCTTTATGACCATTTATTATATTCCAAGCAGTTTTAGAAAAATTATTACATTTTTCAAGCTTTCTGTTAATATCATATGCTTTTGCTGCTCTGATTACCCTTCTTAAATTTTTCTGTAGGGGGTACCGTTTGTAAAAAGCTTCAAAATTTTCGTTTTGGGAGCTATAGAATATTTTTGAATACATTTTAATGTTTTTCCTAGATACCAATATTCCCTTTGTTATTTACTATCTATTTATCTATTTTTTAATCCAAGTATATGTATTCCTAATGATCTATTTTTTGGTCTTTCAACACTTGTTCGTAAAGGACATGCTTTGTCCAAATGACTAGTAAATGTTGATACAAACTCAGAAGATTTTTCCTCGACCAAAATTTTTCTATTAACAGATAGTAAGGATTCATTTTGTAAAGATTCCTTGAGCTTCATAATATTTTCTGGTTAGGTGATACGTTGTAATTTTTTTGTTGACTGTATTAATTCAGGACAAAAAATTTTCAGAGTAACCAAAATGGTCAGAGACAGCTGTGTTTGTGTGTCTCAACATCAATGTCTATGATCCTTACATTTGAAATAACATTATCAATTGCAGTTTTAGAATTACCTTTTATACGTGTTGGATAGTTTATAGACCATTGTAAATTAAATGAATGTAAGAAATCTTTAAATTGTTTTACCGCTTTATCTTTAATATTCAGTACATCTATGTTAAAATCACCTATAATAATAAATTTTGATTTGCTTTTGATTAAGAACAAAGGAACTCAAATTTTTCAAAAAAAATGTGTTGATAATACTATTCGGAGAGCGGTAAATACCAACTAAATAACGGTAAAAACAGGATCTTGTTCCTGTGATACTTCTGAAGATAATCTGTTTGAAAAAAGTCTACTTCAAATCCTTACAAATTTTCAAAATCTTTGAAAAAATATCAATGACTAAATTTGTAAAAACTCTCGTAATGAGTTTCAAAATGATAAAACAGCCAAGTTTCTGTTTTGGTCGACATCTAACCACAGTATACCACAGTAACATAATACGATCAGTACGGCACCGCGGCAGTATGGCAGCCCGCGCGCGTGCCCGCACAGCCGCGTCCGTCTGCGCGCGTCCACCCACCTTTCACCACGAACGCTATGATTTCTCTGTTCCTGTAATTACGAATTATGTTTCCTATGCAAATATAATGGCGGCGTTTACCCGATAATTGGATAATTATCCGCGGCTTCACGTCGCTCACGAGATTCAGACGCAGGTCCGATGGCGATGGCGGTCCGATGTAACCTGTTAACGAAGCCCTCCGCATCTGCTCTTCGATTTCTGATAATTGTGGTCCGAATCTGGCCCGGGCCCGGGGCCCCACGCTACAATGGGCCCGCCTACGACATTACACCGCGGTCCCGTTGGCCCCCACCCTGCCCCCAACCGCTCCGGATTCCGGGACATACTGGGATTAATAAACTTACTGTATTCTCTAGGTTGCTTTTAATTGCTGTCCCTTGAGCACTCAATACGTAAACTGAAAATGAATGCACTTACTTAGTGCATTTTCATAAAATGCGATACCCCTCTCCTGATTCAATATTTTGTATTTTTTAGAGATATGTTAGGAAAATATACGGATTCGACATAGTGTTAATTCACCCGAGAAATTTTACTAAGATTTTTAAATTCAAACATTACCGGCAAAGAATAGGTTTCTTATAAGAGTTCTGTTCAGTTCTTCTACTGTTCTGCACTTTCAATTATCGTTTGGAAACTTCAGGAAGATAAAACTCCTAGACGATAAAAAAATTAACGTCAGAATTATTGTAGCATTTCAATGAGATGCAGGGATCATTCTAGTAGGCCCATTCCGGTCGCCGGTATAGCACGGCGCGGCACAGCGCGGCGGCGCGGCGTGGCGTGGCACAGTCGGCGTCGTCGGCGGCGGAGGTTGGAGGTAGCCATCTGACCTTTGAATGTGTGTCACCGGCCGAACCAGTCCCACTGTGACTTGTAAACGCAATAATTGTCATTCCTACACCAAGGAGTGTCTCCGCCGAGACGAGTCACTTGCTGTGGACCCCGGACCCGGCCCTGCCCGCGCCGCCACGCCGCCGGATACACCCCGCACATCCTGCGTCGCGTGTCTGAGTTGTGTTCTGTTCTGTTGTTATTGATATGGCAGTACAATTATTCATTTGTATAGGGAAATCATCGTCATCGTCAACTAACAATTTACTACGCCTTCCATGTTGCCAACTCTTTTGAGGAAAATGTATCATAATTCTTTGCAACAAAACAATTAAGTACCTATTGAAATGTTATAATTCACGTCAAGAAATCTACGTCAAGAGTAAAATTTTTCTATATGGAGAGTTGTTAAAATATACCACGTCCACAAAGACTGGTCCTGATTTCATAGCTTTGCTGTACGGACACCATTATATCCATACGCATCTTACATTTCTTGTTATCAAGGGAATTTATTTAATCTAGTTTCTTCTCATTAATTTGTTAACACATAAATTTAGCTGATTGACAACAATACAGTTTACTTAAATGCCCTACAAAAACAAAGTGCGATGGCCCGACTAAATTGCCACCTCGTTCACCACGCTTGACCTCTCTGGATTTCTTTATGTCCTCTAATTCGTCGAAGATTTAGTTTATTCTTCCCCAGTTTCTAATTTAGAGAAAATAATAAATGCAGTGACGTCCATTATTACGGACATGGTTGTTAATAAAAAAATAAAAAAAAACTAACTAAAATGTTGCCTAGAATAAGCCTAAGCTTTGCAGGTAACCCAGGGACCACACATATAAATGTATTGAGTTTGTGCATAGCTGTAAAAAAACCTAGGAAATCACTTGAAAAAAAAACTGAAAATAAAACTATATCTTACTACCAATTATTTTCGTACTATTCAGTTTCTTTATCAGGGCAAGACTTTATGGACACGTAAATATATTAGTGAGCTGTTGTTAATCAAATCCAAACAAAACAGTCCAGTAATTTTTTTAGACTGAAGCATTGCCTTATTTTTAACATTTTTATATTGATTCTGAAGGTCCGAGATTTGAGCACAGTGTTATTAAAACTTTGTAAAAAGCTCTAATCGTGGTGTTATTGTCACTAAAACTTACCTTGTTCGGTAACAAGTCATAACAAACCACGTAGAAGTTGTTTAGGAATTTGAATATTAATTGCGGTACCCGGGAGATGCTTATCAATGGTCGAAGGTTATCTATGAATTGACAGCATTGCCCTGTCCGGACTGTTATTGTGCCATTGTACTACAGTGTTATTGTAGGAGCGCCCGTGGCTGGCTACGGTGTACAGGACAATGTGTGCAGTGAGTAACGGCAAGAGTGACCCTGCATGTACATACTCTTCCTAGTAGATAACCCCAAGATATCACTTTGTATCACTTCGATGTCACTGCTGGAAACGTTGTAAATAAGACTCTCGTGGCCTGAGTGTTGGGAAATTAAATTAATGACAAGGAATGCGTTTATGATATCTTAATCGTTACGTAACAATTCTCTCAAGCAAAATATTGAAGAAATATATTTTATCATAACGAATCTAATGAAACTTACGAGGGGAAATAGCTTTTTACTGCTTTGTAAGAATTGCGGTAAAAAATATATGACGAACGTCCATGTCAAATTTCAACTACGTATAAAGAGTGTTTCTTAGTGAGTACCTGTGGGAAAAGAGGATCGCCCATGTAAAATTTCTACCCCGTAGACCAAAGAGTGATTTTGAAACCGGTGGGGTGGAGCCATAAAGAACTTCAAAAACTATTTTGCAAAATATTATCTTAATGAGCGAAGAGGAACGTCCATGCCAAATTTCAACCCTGTAGACTTTATAGTAATTATGAGGTTCTGTGGCATTTTTTCGTGAGCCATAAAGAAAAATGTGCAAACAAATTTTTTATTGAGCACAAATGAGCAAAGAGATAACTTTAAATTTCAACTGCGTAGGCCCCAAAGTAATTTTAAAGTCCTGTGGGGCGGAGCCCTAGAGAAGCTTTACAAAAGCGTATTTTAGTGAACCCCCATGGAAGTGGATCTTCCATTCCAAATGCCAACCCTTAGGTCATCTGGTTTTTCAGATTTGTTGTTTCTATAAATCATTTTTTAAATTGACCAACATTAGATCAAAATGAAATTCCTTTGCGGCGAAATCCTGTCCTGAAGGAATTTGCACAAGCGTTTCTTAGGGAGTAACCTACGAGCAAAGAAGAAGACTCAAGCCAAATTTTATCATTGTAGTCTTAAGAAAATTGGTCTTAAGAATAACATTAGATAGACATTTTGAAGTCCTGTGGAGCGGACACTTGACGGTATTTTGCAAAACCTTGTCTTAGTAAGCATTTTTCACCAAAGAGCTTAATTCGACAGATTCCATCCAAATATCAACCCTCTATAGTCTATGGTCAAGGAGATTCTTTGGTCCGTGAGTGAGAAGTATTTGACAAATATAGTAGATTGCAATTTAATTTATTTGCATAATATTTTTTATTTAGTTTTACAGTTGTTCTTCTTGTTGTTGCTATTCTTGTTGTTGTTATTGTTGTTATTTTATCGTTGTTCTTGTTGTTAACACAGTTTTATTTATGGTTGTTTTTGCTGTAATTTTAACAAAATCATTGTAATATTTTTCACTTGTTTTTTTTCAGTGTACACAAGTGATGTCGGACTAAAATTGCTATTTTATGAGGACGGTCTATGAATGAATTAATTAAAAACTAGTCTCCATATAAAATGTGAATATTTCTTGTTAATATTAAATGCTATAATAATATAATTGGCCTAGGCTGTAAAGCATTGCATAACACAGCGGTTAAGATTATAACAAGACACAAGAAAAGTAGTACTTTATTATTGTTTTATTATTTATTCAAATTTTTATATTTTTATGCGGCAATGTTTACACAGTCACACACGTCAATTGTCATTGGTTTTACTTTAACTCACTGAAAAGTGCTGATTGTAAAACAGTCCTTATCCCAGGTTTTCAACCTACAATTTATGAAATTCGAAGATACATAAAGGAAATACCTAAAGACAGGCAAAAAAAACATAAATTACACATTCAAATCCCATACACATTATGGATCCTTTCCAACTCTTTAACTCCAACGCCGACCTAACCGACCAAATCAATCACTACAATTAGGGCGAAACATTCGTAGAAACCGAGGAAACAATTATCCAAACTACCGAACCCTCACTTAAAACCGAACCTTCCCAATGTAATCTGGCCGGACAATGTAATAACAGCTAGAGGAGGCTTCGTGGGCTCGCGCATGGTGGAAAGATTTTATTTGTTTTGATTAGAGGTTCGATAAGAGCTCGGTTAATGATACATTAGCGGCCGTAACCACCGCACTTTGGAGAAAAAACATATTTAAAACAGATGGTCGGCTGCAATTAGCATTGTTAATTAAGTTAAGCGGCTCAGTGCAGCCCCTGGGGGTGACACGCCCTGATCTGCGATACGCGTCCAGTGTCTAGGCTGGGGAGCGAACGTTACAATGCTGCACCGCTGGCTGTGGTGTACTGCACAACACGTTGTGGGACGTACTTGTATAGTGTAAACGGTATTTTAGCACTTTTCAGAGACATGCTGGTATACAACTTCAAATTGTTTTCCTATCCCTGATAGTTAAAAATTTAAAGACGGTAAATATTTATTAATAATATTTACAAATAGGAAAGTTTCTGTTTTAACTAAAAAATCCTTTTTACTGTTTCATGAGAATGATGTAAAATATCCTACAGTCTGGAAAAATCGTTAGCATTCAGAACTTAAGCACTACTGATGTAAGACTTTTTCACACCCAGAAAATATTAGTAATCAATGTTGTTAATTTTCCTCTAAATAACCCCTGAATTACCTTGAAAAAAAAAAACAGATAAGCCTTTGAATTACGTATTAGTGTCATTGGCTTCTTGATATCTCTTTACAATACAAAGGGCCTTTGAGTAACGCCAGTCAAGCTTCTGTCACAGCCACTGCTCGCCTTCAGTGCACCCACCGTTAAAGTCTTTTCTTCTCATCTGCCTTAAGTTTTACTTTTAATCCTCAATATCGCCTTCTCTGTTAATTTGAATTCATAGACTATCCTTCTAAACTATGTTTTCCGATAGGAAAATAGTGTTAGACGGGCTTATAGTTAGTTTTACTTTATCAAGTTGTGCTCTGAATGTAGTTCATCTAGACATCTGATTTGCTGTAAAAAGGTCTGCGTCTCTCAACTTTACAATTGTAACACCATATATTCGTCATACTTCTCTATCTAGTTTAATTTATAGAATGCTTGTTTATTTTTGTATGCCTTAAGGTAGCTACATCTTCCTCAACTACAGCTTTACTGACAGAAAATGTAACTCGAAATCCTTTTAGTATGTTTTCTATTGAGCAATGCCTATCCTAAAATTGTTAGGCCAGGTTAAGTTTGTCAATGGAGGGAGGCTCTACTTCGCACATTGCTAGATAATCAATGGTTGATCCTCTGGCCAGATCTAGTCTTTACTGCCAAGCAGTTGCTTCTTGTAGATGGGTCTTCCTCTACACCAAGCTCGATAGCCCAGCCCTCTACAGTCTGGCCTCTTACACTAGATGACGAGTTGCTCTATCCTGTTTTGTTTCCCTCCACCCCAATGGTCACCACTGCTGCCCTCCAGTTCGTCGACATCCTTGAACCCCACAGGCGCCTCGGGTACATCACCTTCCCCATTCCCTTCTCGGCGCGAACAACGTGTTAATCTGGCAGTAGTGCTCGCCGAAATTGGCCAATTTCGAGTTGCGCGCCGCGCTCGCCGGTGTATGGCATTCCTGGTGGGGATTTGCATAGCAAAATACACCGTGCAGGTCAACGTGCGGCGCGACGGTAATGCCCGCAACGGTCGTCGTAGCCTCTGGTCACCTCCCAGATCCAATCCCGTCCCACTGCCATGCCGGGGTCAAACCGGGGAGGGGATTTAGAGCTTTAACATTTAGTAATCTAAGACTTAACGGATGGCATATCACGAAAACAAAGACGGATTTTTGCACTACATCTCCAAATCGTCGTATTAATAGCAAAAATTGTCGCGCGTATTATTTAAATGAATGAGAAATTAAACACAACTAACTATATTCTCTACAGATCTACTAATATAACTTAACATTAACATGGTACCTTTTTGAGTAGTTGATATAATTTGAATAAGTGATATTTTTCAAACTGTACATTCATTATGGATTGCACCCATTCTATGTTTTATACTCAATTTCCGATGCTCATCTCGTACACTAAACTCCAAATCGAATCAAACCTCGGATCCGAATGTTGATCGCCTATTCAAACCGCGGTGTTCGCTGACAGCCACAAATCATAAACACTAGTTAACAGCGATCACGCGGTGTAAGGTGTTCGCACATAAATAATCTATGAGGCTGTGTTTATACCATTAGCCGCTGCGCTGAGGAGCGCTCGCATCGGCTCAGCGTTGCCTCATCTAATTACCAGTTAATTGGTGTAATTAATTGGCCGCTGGAGCGTGAGTGTTTGTTTCTATTTAATTATCCTGACCTTCTCCATCATCTGCAGCGGCACGACCGAGACTTCACACATCGTTCCAGGTTTCTTGTACGTGTTTTTGTTCCTGGGTTGTATAGCCTCTAGATGCTGTGCGAAACAGATGTTCTCTACTCGAGTGTTGTTTTGTTTCTTGTCAAATTTGTTTTAGTATATTTTAACCAGGATTGGCTACACTTTCTTTATATTTAAAGCCCTATATGTTATATTTTCCTCTTGATGTTTGATAACTAATAACAATGTTCACATAAAAAACTTCTGCTGTAAGTTCTGTAAAAATCACAATGTACCTATCCTTACGCAGGATGTAATGACATAGATTGCCAAAATAACAATTGGAAGGATTGAAACATGTTTCCAAATGTGTTATGTTTCGTATAAATCGCTATGTTATATAGAGTACATAGCGATTAATACGATCAGTATATTTGTCTCAGGCAACCCTCAATGAGGGAAGATTGTTATTCTTTATTAAATAGAGTTATATATCCTACTTGGAAATTATATTCATATGTTTATTAAAAATTTGATTTTATTGTAGTTTCAAAACCGTAGCCTACAAACTTATAGACAAAAGTAACATCCACATCAATAAAATATTCACAGTAAGTGATTATTCATGATGGCGTATCAAATGTTCTTTTTTCTTGCTAACTGCCTCATCAAAGCTGTTTATAATCAAAGGAGAGTTGTGATGGGGCAAGTTCACAATACAGCATATGATCGAGATTTCGATAGTGAATATACAAATTTTGGATGCAACAAATCCAGTTAAAATGTTTCTAATTTTTACAAGTAGACCCTGCACGTTACAAATTTTACCTTACGATAAACTTATTTCTACGGACACTGATCCATAAAATGATGTGAAATTTAGAAAGAACGATGGGGGAATTAATTTGTTACGCTAAAATGCGAAATGTGTGTCAAGTATTTCCCAATTTGATCAACATTTCGAGACAATGAAAGCCCCGATTTTTCGGTGACAAGAGGACAATGGACACTGCGTTGTAACACTGCGTAATCCACGAAACAATGGACTCTTGCGTACATCTATGCAATTAGATTATAAACTGTAACAAAATAGCATTAAATTATTATTTCTCAGTTGTGATTAACATTTTTACATTGTCCTAACATTGAGTATTATATTTGTTTTAATTGGATGGATTGAAATTGTTTCGTAACTAAAAGCAGTGAGATATCTTATAACATAAAGGAATTTAGTGTACACGATTTGTTTAGTAACGTAATATTGCGGGATACAAAACACCTTCTATCAATGTTTCCAAATATAACTTTCATTCATCATAACAACTCTTACATAGGCCTATAATGTAATAAAATTAAAGTTACGAAAAAACTAAAATACATTTTCGTAACCTGTCAGGAAACACTGATTCCGGAAGTGCTTTTCTCGTTCCACGATCACTAATTCAGCTGTTGCTGTTGGTAGTTTTGTGGCGGTTATTCTGTTGTCCATCATCTGTGTATCCAGCTTTCTCTTCCCAGCTCATCTGTCAAGTCTGCGAAACAATCATTCTGATTGTGGAACTCTTCTCCCAAAATGTCGGTTTTCCTACATTTCACAAAAAAAGATCCCTTCACCTTTCACCTGAAAATATATCTTTCGCATACATATGAGGTGGTTTCAAATTAGTTAGATTTAATTGTTGTTGAATTTTGATATAATCTTTTTTGGCTATGAATTGGGTTCAAATTTTAGTAGCTATATGTTAACCATTAATCCGTAAAACTGATAAAAAAAAATACTTAAACAAGGCTTTAAACAAATTAAAAGACAAATTAAATTTAAAATTTATTATGTTCCCTGAGAGGTGAGGTATTAATGGTTGAATGACTTCGTCAGCTAGACCTAAGCCACGGCAAGGTACAAGATTGGAGCCAGGGTTTCCTTTTGCAATTAGCCAAGTCAGTTTGGTCATTACCCCGGCCTCAGCAGCGCTCAGCTCTGTTCATTAACAATTATTACAGCGGAGAAAGACACAGGCTCACGCATCGCCGCCAACCTATCATTTCCCGGCCTGAAATTAAAGTCAATAATAACAGCTGTGGCTCAAAAATTATCAAAGAACAATAAAAACATGACCGCTCATTAGACTTGTGGTAATTATCACAATCCGGGAGAGCGGTGGATGGTGATGGTGGCTACCTTGTGGCCGTGTGTATCATTGTAGCACGACCTTGGACACGAGTCGCTTCAAGGACATTCCGTAAAAATCTTTTGTCCCTGCATTTGTACAGGTTCTACAGAGTAGACCCCGATCTGCTCCTGATATACCTTGGGGCTTTATACTACTTATCATTTTAGCTCCTTGATCATGAATAGCCTCAAGGACATTTTCAAAGTTCCCTTTGTCCCTGCATCTGTAATTTGTATGACTACCTTTTTTCATTGCATTATATGAATAATTGCAGCACGTCCTTGAACAATTATGGCTTCAAGGACAGTTATCCAAGATCCCCATTTTCCCTGTATCTGTATCTGTACCTTATATGACTATACATTTTATCATTGTACTCTACAAAAATTGCGTGGCTTTCAATATGTCTGCTGATTTCAAGGACATTTCGTCAAGATTCCCTTTGTCTGCATCTGTATCTGACATTGCAACCTTTTGTAACATTATATCATTGTATTCTATCATTGTAGCCTGGCTTTTTAATATTTTAATAATTTTGCAGCAGGTTCCAAGACAATTTAGTTAAAGGAAATCGATAGTCCCTTTATAAGTATGACTCCAGAGTTCTATTACTCCCAAATATGGAAATTTTTATGTCAGCACAAAAAAAAAATAAAATAAAAAGTATAAATTAAAAAAAAAACACATGACTTTCTCTACTAAACACAACCACAGTTAATTACAACATAACAAGTTATAAAATTATTATACATTTTGATATTTTGTACAGTGTCTCAAACTAATTTTGATTCTAAACTTGACAAAGGGACGGGTTATTTTCCAGTTATTTACACGTCATCAGTTGCAGGAGTTGTAGAATTTTCTATTCATGACACATTTAATAAATCTCACAGCACTAGAATGCTATGGGAAAAGTTCAACTTAACTTTTATTCTCTACAAAGTTGTTAGAACGAAAATAGGTAAAAAAATTTAATATTTGATTACTAAAATCTATTCAGTGATTTTTCTTTTCTTACCATGGTGATACTCCTGATTAATCACCCAGTTGTACTATTAAAGCCACGACGTTTTATTATTATATTTACACAGCGTCTTGTACACAGTATAGATAAATACAAATAAAAATTAAACTTCAATGATATTGGATACTCATAACCAAAATGAAATAGGCGTTCCCAATTATTAAACTAGACTGGTCAAAAGTTCAACGATAAAGCGTTCCTTTCACCCCGCTCACTCACCATAAAATCCGCGACGGAACCCGAAGAAAGCCGGTAAACCTGTGAGAGGCCGCAAACAAAATATGATAACAGAACCGCCTTGAGAGGTCCTATTGAGACATGCTATCATATATATAATTACCATCGGCCGGTAATTATTATTCCTTCTGATGGGTAATTTTGTACGATTACCCCTCCCCAGCGCCCGCGGACTTCACGACCGCGCGTCATTAGAGTGTAGGTGGCTGCTAAACTATTGTTCCCTATTTAGATCCTATCTGACCGATATCAATTAATGTCCCGCCCAAAGGCCAACGAAATCTCGTGCCGGGCGAGAAAAATCACGTTAATTGTAGCAGCTGCGATACGGCGTACGGTGGCGTGGCGACGAGTGGCCGCGGGGTACGAGGTGGGAGGGTGGAGGGTGGGAGGACAATGGGAGGCAGGCTCCTCGAGGAGGATCCAGGACCAGGACCGAGGGCATTATGATGGGTGATGGAGAGTGATCGGCAACGGATCCTCGCGGAATCCGAGGGTTAGGAGCTGCATTGTTTTTATGAATTTTCAATAGAGATCCACCATTGAAGACCTCGGGGCTGCTGGCGGATGATGAGCCGTTCATAATCTTTGATGGTGCAACAAAGGGAAGACGGAATACACGTTTTAGATGAGATATCTGATGTAGATAGGAGGGAAAGTCCTACTTACTCTCTCTAAATTTCTATCCCGTGCTAAAATTGCTTAAACTGTTTTTATGGCTCCAAAGTAGAAAAACTGGGTGCTTTTGATAATATTAATTGCTTTTTGGTTTACACTCATAAGCACCAACATCGAAGGCGAATGATAGTTTTCATTTATAGAACTTTTTATCTTAAAGCAATCTTATATAATAAAAGAGTGCATTTAAGGGTCTAGAGAGAGAACTACTGAACGGATCGAGGCCGTTTTGGTGTCAATGGATTTCTTATGACCCCTAGATGATAGGAAAAATATGGTATCCCTCGGAAAATACCTTACAAAGCCGCAAAATGAAAATTAGACCTTATTTAGACCAATCTAAGACGTGATTTTGTCGATTTGTTTACTGCTCCAGGTGATCCATATCTTACCTTGAAATTAGACACCACTGCTGCTTTACAAAGTGTTTTTGTAAACATACCAGACAACTTTTCAATTCTAATATAATTGACAGATACAAATACAAAACAAGGGCAAGTAATGTTGCAGTGGTTTTTAAAGCAGTAAAATAAATATTTAACATCTGATGCTTTAATAAAATTTGGGTTGTTCTACTATAAAAAGAGTTTAATTAACATAGATGATTTAATTTATGTATTTAAACTTACGAGTTAATTATTAATATTTGTTTACACATATGTTTTATATACTATCAACTAATGAGCTTTATGTTTTAAAATATATAAATATAATCTTTAGATATTAAAATTATTCCCACCATATTTTAATCCATTGATTTTTGTTATATCTAAGTCATATAACTTACTTATATTCTTATTTTTTATCCTTTGAAGGTCGTGTAGGCTTTTGATTCTACATGTTTAACAGTTAGTTTATTGTTACCACTGATATAATGGAGTACTAAAATGTGAAAATATGGAACTATGAACTGGAAGAAATGAGTCTTGAAATGTACAAGAAGAAAGATACCAAGAATAAGAAAAGGAGATGGAAATATAGTGGAAACAAAAAACAGAGAATAAACATTTTGATTAGTGTTTTAGTGAAGGTAAAAAACCTACTATACGATTGTCTTAGAGGACAATGCAGTAACCCTTAGTACACACTTGAATGTACTTCCATAACATTGCGTGAAAAATTCAAGTCAGAACTTGCAATGTTCAATCAGATGCATAAACGCTGTGGAAGAGCCCACAGTATGGTCAGTGATGTTGGTGATACCAAAACCTAATTGGGACGTTAGACTATGCGTGGATCTAACAAAATTAAACAAGAACGTAAGGAGGTAAAAATGCAAGAGGTTGAAGACAAACTTATTTAGATTGGTAACAGTATTTCCATTTATTCCATTACAGCTGTATGGCCAATTAACATATGGGTATAATTTAGAGTCCATTTAATTTGCCAGAATTTGGAATTTGTTTCTGATTTGTAAAAACCTTTAATCATTTTTTTTAGTCTCATAGGCCTACTGTGTTGCAAAACCAATGATAGTAAGTATTATAAACTATTTAAACTTATAAACTATTAATTATATACTAGAGATCAAAATCCTCCTGATCAAAATTAGACGAACATTTTAGTTGATCTGGATCCAAGACGTAAAAAAAAAATTATAACTGAAACATCTGTTCTTCATGTTTTAGCAGTTGTTTTTACAACAGCTGTCTAACGATTCAATCAATTTTCCTTAATCCAAAAGACTAACATTGATACTTTGAAAGCCTGTGGGGAGTAGCCCTAGAGTCCAACGTAAATTAGAATAGGATTCTGCTCATCTACTTCATACCTTTCTAACGGTGTGCGCGGATTTCTCCTACAATGCACATGAGCTGAGAAAAAAGGAGGAAAAGAAACATGCTTGCCTATTATATAGAGGACTACAAAATCGCCCACTGGTCGAAATTCGACAAAATATTTATTTGATCTTGAGCTAATCAGTTTTAGAAAAAATTATAGATAGAACAAACTGTTTTTCCTGATTTCCTATAATTTGTTATTAGGTGCAACAGCTGTTTCATGATCATTCAATTATCCTCCTCAAATAAGATTAACATTGCAACTTTTAAAGCCTGTAAGGCGTAGCCTCGGGGGGCCGATGTGAACTAAAATACCATTCTGCTCATGCTACCTTTCAAACGGTATGCGCGGGTTTCTTTTACGTTGCTCACAAGCTGAGAATAAAGGATTAAAAGAAACATGTTTGCCTATTAATATATAGATAAATGTTTACATTGCTAAATAAATGAAAACATTTTAATTTTAATACTATGTTGTCTGTGTATTAATAACTTCTGTGACCATTTTAAAACGTAAACATCAAATTCATGAATAATCATAATAAAAATTACCCGCCATTTTTGACGGGCTATTTGCTAGTGTATATATAAATAGTTGTTATATATACATACACAATTATTTGATGTATCATTACTTGGTGATTTTACGCTGTTTTGCGTGTGTATTGAAACACAATTTTATTTATATTCAGTATTTACCTTAACAGGACAATATTAAGAGGAAGTAAGAGTCAAAGTAGAGTAAGAGCCCAATTCGATGCCTTCCCCATAAGAGCGGTACAAGAAATAATGCCTTTATGTGATACCGGTATGTAATGTATGGCTTATAACTCTAAATGAATGGTTTATTAATACCAATGCCGTTTACTAGGGGTATTTATATATATATATATATATATATATATATATATATATATATATATATATATATATATATATATATATATTTTTGATGGAAAATAATAAGTATGAATAAATGCAGTTTTTTTTATGTTTACAGACTTTTATAAAATTGTTCCGGAGAATATTAACAAAAGGAATGGCAAGTTTAAGAAAAAATCAACCCCATCATATTGATTTTTAACTAATTCATTACAAAAATAAACAAATTATATAACATGCAGCGAGGAGTGGTTAAACCTTGGCTCTAATGGGAAATAAATCCAACATTGTTACACAATATGATTTTTCCTTTCTTGTGTTGAGATTGATTCTGCAATAATTTTGCAAAAAATATTCGATTATGATAATCATCAAATCACAAATTTTATAAACCTCTAGGTGGTATTAGTTGAAGATTTCAAAATTTCTTGCAAAATTTTGTAGAATTTCACAGCAATGTCGAACAGTTAGTAAAACACATACTGATACTTGGCACATCAGGTGATATCAATTTGATTTTTTTATATTTTATTATAGTTATCTATCTTATTCTATATCTATAAATGGAAGTTGGAAGGATGTAACACAATTTATTTAAGCATTCCCAGAAGTAAAAACCATACAACCCTCTACAACCATATACTTGATTGAAAGCTCTTGCTGTGAAAACTCTAGAAAAATTGACGTAAGGTTACCCTTTTCAACCGTTTAATAAATAGAGAACTTTAACAATTGGTGGTTGAAAGTTATGATTGGTTATGGGTTCCTTCTATATTTTTTGCAGTCTTGGGGGCTCAGGGGTGTATCTGATCTGAAATCTGATGGGAAATCGTTGGTGCGGAATTAAATTATCTGAAACTTTTGTATTGGACATTTTTCTCTCTTTTAACGTTTTCACACTAAATCACTTTAAAGTTGGAAGTTCGATTTTTAGTTACGAATTTAACACAAATAGCATTCCCAGAAGTCAAAACCCCTACAACCTTGTACTTGATTGAAAGCTCTTGACGTGAAAACCCCAGAAATTATATCCTTTCAACCTTCATAGGATTGGACAGGGTAATTTTAGTTCATTTTTTAGGGAAACTAATGCGATGGGTATAAATTTGCACCAAATATCAGTAAGTTTTATTATCGAAGGCAATCAACCGTCAACTGGCTTAATTTGTTGCTATCTAGAATGATAAGTTCGATAACTTCTTTTACAGTTCAATCTTCAAAAATTGGCGGTGAAATTATCACAGGGTAAGGGATGCATATTGTTGTACAACTTGCAGAGTAAACGTTCTCGAATACTTTGCGAGGCGTCATTAGTAAGAAGCCGAATGAATCAGTTTTACTTGACTACAACACACCATAAGAAAACCATACCGTGTTTGGTAATTCTATCACAAAAATATCGAAGCGTGACATCAAAGTAAAATATTTCACTACAACTTTCTTAGTCAGCATCTCCCCTTTCAAATAGAATAAAAATCAAGCAAATCCCCACGCACGCGGCCGAAATCCCTTTAGCAAATATGACTCAGCTTCCGCTCTAATAAGTCCCACGGCGGCGGCGCATGACATGTAATGCTGAAACAATGAGTTTGGCGCCATCCATTCGCATCGCACTTATAACACCATTTACAATTAGCGTAGCTAGGTGGTGGTGGCGTCGCGTCGGCCGCGCCAGACGGGGGCTAATAACGGGGCACAATCAAAGGCGCCCTCCCTGCCCCGGCCACTCAAATTGCTCTTAATTGCAACAAAAGATCATTCCGGGGCCGCCGAGTATTGTGGTTAATGAATTTCTGACCGATTTGTCGGCTCCAGTAATAACCGTGGGCCCAGGTTTGGGAAACGGACGGATCTCGAAATCTCTCTTGCGTGCCCTTGATTTGGAGCCAGACGACCGATCATGTATAATAAAGCGCCTCGGTCAAGGGATTGTCATTCTACAGTTTACTTTCTAAAATTTTGCATTTCAAACGTGACAAACTCAGCATTTGTAACATTGTTCTTATGTTCTGTTCTATAAGTTTATTAATTTCTATGACCAATTTTTGTCAGGTTGAATAAAATCATCATAACCTCGACCTAAATATAATAATCGAATTTGATTCAAGCCTTGAAAAAAAACACCACAAGCGTAATACTGAAGATAAACAGAACCTATCTGTTACGGACACCAGCAACAATGACGAATTGGTGCGGACTATATCTCGAAAGTTAAAGACATAAAACAAGAATTTTATGATCAAAAGAGTTTTGCTGCTAACATATTGTTTGATTCACTAATAGAAATTAATAATAAAAACATTCAACATTATCAAACACCTAACTTCAGCATATCAACCTCTATGGATTGATAACAGCCACCTCAAGTCATAACCACAATCTTAGCACATGTGCTAACCTTATCATTCAGCAAGTTTGAGGTTAGGTTGTAACAGGCTAAACCATGGTGATGCCAATTAGTAGTGTCATGTGTCAAGTTTTATTTGTGTTTGATGTATTAAATGTTAACTTTTTAACCTGTAAATATCTTCAAATTAAATTAACAAAGTCTGCTCAAGAGAGACGACAAAAGCAAAATGTAGCTTAAGCCTGAAGTAGAAAGGACTGATGATTGTGTTTCGACACTGAAACCTAGGTCTCCATAAAACAGACTTATTTGGATCATAAGGTAAGCCTAGAATATACAACATAAAAGAAACCTGTTATATGTCTTTGGCTGTTAGTACATCCTTCTTTAATGCCAAGTTCAGCAAAACATTATAAATAATTATAACTATAGGATCTTTTTAAAACTCAATAAATTCCACAACACATTGTCCAATAAATGTAATAGGACCACTATACTACTCCAATGAAATTTGAAGACGACGGTTATAGGCTATGCCTCAGGTACAGCAACCGTAGAGCTACATATTTTAGGTCTGTAAAGAATTAGGCTATACCTAAACTATTGTTCACTCTTTATACAAAATAAAGACCGCATATGTATATGAAGAACCATGTCTATATTGATTTTCTAACCATGTACAATGATCCATATACTTTCATAAGTTTATGCTACTCTCAAAGGAGTGCTCGCTTGTCTCAGAATTATAACAACACAAACGAATGGGTTAATGGCAGGGACTGAAAGTGAAATGATAAGAAGATTTCAGCTGAAACATATTCAGTTTTTTAAACAAAAACAAACATAATTTAAAATTAAATTAAAGAAATCGTTTTTAAAGTGAAAAATAAATCCCAGTAGAAAGTGGCTGCATTTTTTTCGTGTTTTGTCATCATATTTAAAAATAAACATTAATATGCATAAACTAACATAATCAATTGAATTTCCGAACAAAATTAAAAAATATATATTAATAAAAGGATTTATAAGCTACAGTTTGAATGATATTTTAAACATTCCTTTAAAAAAACACAGCATTAGGTACAATAAGTTTCAAAATAATCCATGTTTCTCTACTAAGAATGCGCTCAGTTCTCATCTTGGAGGAATTATATATATATAATTCCTCCAAGGTTCTCATCTATTCGTCTCTTTGGTGCAAAAGTTCTTGATCTTATCCGAACTTCACACTGCAGCGTAAAAACATTAAACCTCACTGCTCATTACATCAGTTAAAGGTGAAGAGATAAACTGTGACATAAACGACTATGTTTATATATATTTTAAACCACATTTAACCCCCAACTCACGACTGGGCTGGTGGTGGTTGGGAGTTATCAAGACAAAGATGTAGTCGTTATCAGCAGTTGTGATAACGGTCACGTGGTCTCGTGTCCATTACACAAGATGGACTCCGCAGACGAGCGCCACCACAGTATCAGCATCACTACCAGCGCTGCCGTGTCAGCTCAGCAGTCTAACAACTCAACTGTCCACAACTAATTATTGTAATTAGCAGTCATATATTATTTGCTTATTGACACTGAAGCATTTGTATATTATCTATAATTAATATGATTTACATTAATAATGTTTGCAAATATGTACATTCATATTAGAATATAGACCACCGAAAATATCTCGCAATGTGTCGTGATGTTTTGCATAAAATGGTTCATAAGCTGGTAGTGTGGTAGTTCAACATTATCTGTACTATAAGAGGATAAAGTGGTAAAGATAGCTGTAAAGAGAGAATTTCAAACAATAATTTCAATTGGGGACTCAATATTATACAGGGTGTCTCTGAACTCCCTACCGACCTTTTCAGGTATTATTCCTGGACCAAAGACAAGTCAAAATATCATATTTAAATTGTTCGGAAGTCTTTAGTTACTCACACAGCCGCCATTTTGTTTTTTACACATAATAATTTTTATTTCCGTAACGGATGGTTGTATTCAGTTCATATTTGGTATGAATCTCTATCATACCAATGTACATTTTCAAGAAAAAAATTAATTTTTTTCACTTAATATTTTCAAAATGGCGGCCGTTTTAAATTTTCAAACTGAAATATCTAAAGATCGGTAAATTTTATAAAAATTTTACAAGACACAAAAAAGTTGACAAATTAAATTATCTAACCAATAGTACCAAGTTTGTAAGGATATGACAACAAATAACGGAGTTATTGCGATATTATCCATGAAAAACATTGATTTTGCATTAAAATCAATGCAAATTAAGGCCATTTTAACAGAAAAATCAATGTTTTTCATGGATAATATCGCAATAACTCCATTATTTGTTGTCATATCCTTACAAACTTGGTACCGTTGGTTAGAAAATTTAATTTGTCAGCTTTTTTGTGTCTTGTAAAATTTTTATCAAATTTACCGATTTTGAGATATTTGAGTTTGAAAATTTAAAATGGCCGGGATTTTGAAAATATTAAGTGGAAAAAATTAATTTTTTTTCTTGAAAATGTACATTGGTATGATAAAGATTCATACCAAATATGAACTGAATACAACCATCCGTTACGGAAATAAAAATTATTATGTGTAAAAAACAAAATGGCGGCTGTGTGAGTAACTAAAGACTTCCGGACAATTTAAATATGATATTTTGACTTGTTTTTGGTCCAGGAATAATACCTGAAAAGGTCGGTAGAGAGTTCAGAGACACCCTGTATGTACAACCACAAAAATCAGTTTAACATGAAGGGTCGTTGGTTAGTAATTATTTATAAGTGTTTTAAATGGGACTGACGATCAAGGTTTCAAACTGGAATGGCTGTTTGTTACACTATATAAATATTACAGAAATATTTAGGAAATGACATTTTCTTTAGTATGGATTAAAAATCAGCAGTGTGTTTGGCCGTTTTAAACAATAACTTACGAAAAAATCTGAAAACTGTTATAGTAGTTTGTGTTTTTGTCACCAGGGTTTTGTTGTTATTTGCTATGTTTTAAATGTTAAATTTAGTTTATTTTTTGTACATGTTTTTCATCAGTTATTTGATCCAATAAGTGATACAGTATACAATAATGTATTTTTCTAAGTAGCTATTCAAATGGGAAACAACAGTGTAGTCCATAGCCACAACTTCAAATCGTAGTATTTTGTCCTAAAGAAATACTTTATCTATTACTTGAAATTAAACGTTTTTGTGAGCAATTTAATTTCTCCATGGTAGGTGTAAGGGCAATGTCTTGATATGAAAAATTTAAATGTGAAATGTTTCCTCAAGTTCTTAAAATGAAATCAAGTTTTATATGTTGCCTTTGAGAACTATTTTCAAAAAGATTTTTGTACAGAAGTATTTGCGATTAGATTTTGTTCACAATATGTAAATACTTTTTGTTAGTTTAACTAACTAAATAAAAAAATAAAAAACCGTTTATATAAAATACAACAAATAATATACTGTAAATAATTAAAATTATTGCATATAGCCTGCAGTATTTTTACATCATTCATTACATAATACCACCAAAAATAGTACCGTAGCTATTCATCATTTATTCAATAGTTTTCAGCTCTAGTAAAATTTAAATATCAAATTCTTAATCTGAAATCAGTCGCTGAGCAAATGAACATTACCGTGGCAATTGTAGGTTCGCCGTGGTGGGGTGGGGGGTGGGCGCTTGCGGCTTATTTAATGTTTATAACGCACATTATCGTAGATCATCCCCCAAAAGGGCCGTTTCTGTGCCGTTCTCGCCCCGGCAAAATTAAAAACGTGCGTTCAGACGGTCCGTTACTGCTCCGTTATTTATATTAACGGCTGCATGACCCCAACACACATTCTTATAGAGTCGTTATCATTGGGCCACTCGAGTCCCTGCGATTCTGCTGTTGACTTCCCGCAATACTCCCATGTGTTGTGGGTTGTCGAAGCTCCCTGCAGGAGCGACAACTCTATATTATTTTACCAATTTTCACTGGAATGTTGAATTTTATAACTTTTCTTTCTTGTCAAATACGTATTTTTTTATCATTATTATAAGTAGTTTGAGAAGATACTCTGTAAAACCCTAGTTTTCATTTTTACGAGTACAATTATTATAAAATGTCATTGCATAAAAGTTTTAATTGGAAGTACATTTCAATGGTACGAAATTTTTACATTATCTACACACCATCAAATTTATCCCACAACGGAAGTTACGTCACAGAACAGTATAGATGTAATTAATTTCATTGTCTGATTTAGAAATGGAAGAGAACCTTTCTTAATAGTTTTAAGACACAGCCAACAACCTAACATGTTCCATCATTATAGTAAAAATGAATGTTTTTTATGAACTGTGTTTTACAACATTCTTTAACAGTCGCAAAAAGGGTGGAACACAGAAGTTCGCCATAGCTATTAAGCCCAGAATTCTTAGGTCACAAATGAAGTAGAAAATCTTTTGAAAAAAAAATAAATGGACTTTTAGCATTATACGGGAATTTATAAATCAAAAGCTACATATTTGAAACAGCGTATTACAAATCATATTATAGTTACAGTAGGCCCTACCACTGAGCTTCACCTCGACAGCCCGTTCTCTCTTAACTGGCAAACCAACAAATCTATTTACCGGGTGGTTTCGTGTAGGCTTACATACACACTTAAATTAAGTTATATTTCCCGGAGTCAAATTTAGCACGGCTATTCATTCCTGCATACGCGTTGCCCCGGCGTACCCTGCGCACTCCGGAACACCCAAGAGCCCATTGCTCGTATATAACGCGGACCCGGTACATGCACGGGCATGTGGCATTTTTATAGGCCGGGTCCGGGACAGTCGCAGCGCTGTTTTGACACCAGAGCCAAGTCTCGGTCATAATCCGCCCGGCTAACTCAGGCCCCGGCTTAATAGAATCCGAGTAACTAGTGACTTAATCATCAAATCTCATTTAAAGCCTGTCAATGTATCGCCTTGTGTTTAGTAAATACCTTCTGGTGCCTGGTGAAGAAACATATAATAGTCCTAAAATGGCCAAGGAATATGTCAGTGAGAGTGAGGGTGAATTATATGCAATATTGGTGACATCATATAGTGAAAGTTAAAAACAATATTGTTGAAACACTGTATAAACTTTACGATATCCGGTAAATGGGTTTCTTGCTTGTATTTCATTATCTTCTTTCTATATAAGATTAAACACATTATGAATAACAAATGTATGTTACCGGTATAACATTTTTGTATAACAAATTCAAAAATATTACAAACATATAAATAGTTCAGTTACATTATTATGCATTCATCATTAATAAACAAATAATTTAAATTAAGCCTATACTGTAGTAAATTTTTTTTAAGAGGCACTGATCAATAGAAAGATGAATTCCTAAACCTTTCTCTGTTGATAAAGTCTAATTGTAGTAAACTCGTAGACTATTACGAAATAAATATTTAAAGAGGTTTTATGTTTATGCTTGAAAAACATGTACGTGCAAAATTACAAACTATAGCCTATTAGAAGCCGACCCCGAAGATGTCGCGTTGTATTCAAGTTGAAAAACTACTTCAAATAATTTAAGTCGAAAAGCAATACCGTGGCGAGAATGTCACTCCGTCTAAGGGAGGCCATTTGAAGCGAAGGGCGAGAACTTAGGGACAACGTAATTACGTAGTCCGAATAAAGGGCGTCGTTAGTTGCCCTTGAAGGGCCGGGGGTGGTGTTATGCAGGGCTAAAGCCTCCCCTTCAAATATATTTTCTTGTTTCCAGATTCAAAGGCGGTAAAATGGCGACCGAGCAGGAACTGTGCGCAGGAACGGTGACAACTCCTGGCTGTTGAAAATGCTTCTATCAAACCTTATCTGCAAAACCATAAGAAAATCTGTTAGTAAATTTTTGGTAAAAGTTAAATTTTATTCGGAACGCAAAAAAATTACAACTATAAGTGCATTATTTCATGCAGTATTGAGACAAAACATTGGGGGTTACTGTAAAATACACATTAGAGGTTCATGTTCACTCTGAATACGGCTATTATAAAATAAAAATATATTAAATTTATCTCTGCATCATTAATTTATGATACTATCTATGTATAACATAATAAACTATTAAAAAGGTAGTAAAGTTGATTGCAATTCAAAAAACCTAATAAATAGGTCCACAGAAATAATACGCTCTAAGAAATATATTTTACTTATTGCTTAGGTAAATACAACTCCCACAGGAAATGGCCATCAGTACAACACCATAGTTCACGGAAGGGTGATGGAACAACACCGATTAAATTTTTACAAAAAGAAAACTCACTTCATAGGTAATAAATTTTTACTTAATTTGACCAGCCACTCTTTAGAAGAAAACTATTTATTTTATTTCTTCTTTATTTTAAAAATGTTATTATTAGTAAGTTTAAGCGCAGTTGGAAATATCAATATTTTTGCTATGACGATATTCAATGTACTTGTTGCATTATTAAGAATAAAGTATGTCTGACTTTGACTATTATATTTTACACGTTACAAGTAACACAAAAAGGTAAAGAGAATATAATCATTAAAAAATAGAACTAGTAGCATGGCGAGTAGATGGTATACAAATACATTATACAGTATATTGTATGGCTCTAGCCACCAACCAAGTTTTAAGAATAGTAAAATAAATTCTGCAATACAAAGTACCTTAGTCAATATAGTAAAAACTTGACTCTAAAATAAAATGTTGATCTTTTTTATATAGCTAAATAATACAGTGCGCTAAGCCATTGCAGCCCAGCTTCAATTGCACTATGCAGATCGATCAACCCTTCGGGGAAAGCACTCCATAGTTTGATACTCCGCTCCACAGCCGCATGAGTCGTCTATCGGTCTATTGTTATTCCCCATTTGTATTTTAAAAAAAAATTACATAATCCCACTCCAGTGCGGAAACGATTGAATAAAGTCCACTGCTTCCGAGGAAGATCTAAATATTTGTTTCAACTTTCGAAAGAGTCCCAGGAGGAAGTACTGGATGCGGAGAAGTTTGGTCCATCAACTGGCGACGACTGTAAAAACAACAGTTACAAACGGATTCGAATGTAGAGAAAAATATAGCAGAAAATAGTTTTGACTACAAACTAGAAAGTTATTGGTGCTAATGAATTAATGAAAAAGTGAAAACCTTCTCAAACCCCGATTCACTTGGAGTAGCAACAGATAGCAGGCATTTGAAATTTGAGAGTCTGAGAAGTGGCCTACCACATTATGCAAGGAAATCAGAATGACTAGACCTAATGTTTTTGGTATCTCGAAGAGAAAGTAAGCTAAATGAAATAACTACAACTCTATAAAGCAGATGTTTTTGTCAGTTTCATAAACATGAAATTAGTACGATCAGTATTTGTATCTTTGTTTAGTATTTTAATATTTTAGTCTATGTTTTATGTAAAATTTGTTGACTTGCCAGCAATTAGTGCCTTAATGTACACAATTATCAATACTGTACCTGTAAATCGAAAATAAAGTTTTAAGTTTGTTAAATGTAGCAAAGTAACATTTTGCAACATGCAACGTGGATGAATATTTTTAGTTTAAAAAATATCTTTTTAAGTTGCTTTCAGTCTTATGTTCCTCTCGACCAAACCACTAAATATTTTCATAAATACAAATTAAATAAGGTACTACTGTACATTATTCGTTGCATTGATTATGGGATTTGTTGAAAGATTTTTTTTAGGAATTTAACTTACTCTATTTCTACTAATCTGCAGCCCGACTAACTTATATAGTCTAGAAAAGCACGACCTTTCCAAAATTGTATCCAGAGTTTTATTGGGCCAGACTTCTATTTTATTTCTTTACACGATGAATATCTCATTATGAGATGGACACTCCAATCAAACATAAACTATTTCTAGTGGATATTATGGCCTTCAATTATCGTCAATAAAATCAACCTTGCACAGACTTATATCCAACATTAGAGTATAGAGAAACCAATAGCACGAACGAAGGATATATTTGACACTTTGTTCTGTAATTACAATACCTATTACTTTTGCTTTATGATATTTTCATGCCTCCACCTTGCTTATGGAATAAGACTTTGGAGTAGCTGCGCTATAAATACAGATTCCAAATAGTATTTAGATTGCAGAAAAAAAAACAGTGAAAATCCGTCTGCTACCTGTATCTAAAGGAATCTTGCATCAGGGATGCCCTCAGGGAACTCAACTTGCTCACTCTCCCCTGCCTCTATATCTTTGAGGTGACACTGTACTGCAGATACAAATTGTTCACTCACATAAGGCATCAGTCAAATTCACTAGTATGATACTAGGGGCAGGGATAGTTATCTATCGCCTGCAACAACACAGAACTATGAAGTTTGAGCATTTACCGCCACAGTCTGGCGAAAATGTTTTAAATAACTTACTGAAGGTATCAAACAATCCGAAGTCCAAAATCAATTCAAAACCCTATCCTGACAAGCCTTTTATCGTCCAAAAAAGTACTATACGTTGACTAGTTCATGATGAGCCGTTGGGAAATTTAAATTTTAGGAATCGTCATGATTTCAATTCCGGCATTGATGGTGTGTAAAGTGAAAATCTCTTATTTTAATGTGAATGTTTTGTGTTGAAAAGAAAAAAATGTACAAGGGTTGTTGTAACTGTATACTGAAAACTATGGCAAAAGATTTAACTGTTGTATAGGCCTAACTCTTATGTATTTTGACGTTTGAAATGCAATCGTTATCGTTGACTGCAATGAATAGATTATTAATATGTAATATTAGATTTCAAGGTGCTTGAGGATCTCTCTATTCTGCTGTTGGGTGAATCTTTGCATTTTCTTCTTATGAGAGCAAAAAGCTTCAGCTGTACTCATAAGTATTATGAGCAAATGAGTAATGAGTATGAGTCTAAAACTAAACGTTGAGGCTAAGTTTTATTTTTCAGGAAGGTGTGCCAACCGAACCTGGAAGCATTGACAACAAAGCCAACCGTACAAGGAACGCGGAGCGCCGGAGGCTGCGGGCTCCTGCTGGAATGCAGCAGGCACCGAGCAGTCTGCTCCTCAGTTGCGAAGAATGTTTAATTTGGCACGCTCCCCCCCCCCCTCCCCGACAACCTACCCTCCCCCTACCAGCAGAACTTGCATATTAGAACAGTTTCTTGTGGCGGACTGCGGCGTCGGCGCGCCGCTGACCACTGCTGCGCACTCTATGTGCGGATATCCGAACTGAGCCTCTCGTTTCAATGGAACAAAAATAAATAACTATCCTTATCTTAGTTATCCTTGGTTAACTAAAACTATCCTGGTTTTATTCAAAATTATACTAAATACAAATTGTAATGAATCATCCAACTTGAGAAATCCATACTTAAGTTCACTTTACTTCATTCACTATGACAATATATAACTTAGTCATTCTCACTCATTCTACAACCATTCTTGTTAAAGTTAAAGGAATACTTATCAACGTATTTTAAATCAAAGTTCAAACCCGTCGATTACAGTCTTTAAAATACCATGTGATGTGTATTTCTTAGGTTTGGGAGCTGAGAGATGAAGGGAGTGAGGCAGTGTAGGGGTAGTGGTGAGGGGAGGAGGGGGAGTTATAGTTTCTTGACTGAGCCTCGTTCCGTAAACGACGTGTCATAACCCCAATACACTCCTGCAACGAGCACCAGCACCATCTTCCGGCCTTCTCTTTCTATCAAACGATAGTAAAAACTCTGACTGGCACACAAATCTCAGGATTTATTCGGTAAAGTGGAGTACGAATAAAATGCTACACTCGATCCAAAGTTGTGTTGATTTTCTGGAAACAGCGAGTTTTAGAATTTATATCGACGGACACTTTCTAGTACTTTTATGTAACAAGGTTTATAACATAATTAAAACCCTTAACTTTTGTCATCCTTAAATTTAAACTTACAGTAAATATTGCTAGCAAAATTATGTAAATGATGATGAAATGTTTGCAGGCCATGTGAAAGGACTATGATAAAAGAGTGATATTTTACTTTTTTTAAACTTCTAGCCTTAGAAGCTTTGATAATCAAATTTTTTTAATACACAACTGTCTGACACCCTGCAGGACAGCTCTACCAGTGTAAAAATTTGAGTAAGCTCTTACAATTTCTCGACAAATTTATATTTTAAAGAGCATTTTTGTGATCTTGTATATACCTTGTTATCAAACCAGAGTACAGTAGATTTACAAAGTTTTGAATAAGAAACAAGATTTTGTTCTTAGATTATGAATCCTAGCCTAAAATAGTAAGTGGCGTCAGGGAACGAAGGGAAACTGAATAGCTATGACAGAGAGAAAACTACGAAAGCAGTAACACCAAGTGTTATTCCCTGATTCTGATGCTGTCACCAGTATACTAGTATACTTACTGCCTGTGGAGGTGTAATGAAATATCAGTTTATTTGTGGTTGATTGGAAAAAAATATTTTACGTTATACAAAATCATATTCTGAAAATACAAAATCAATGAAACTGTTAATTATTTTTAGTAATGCGTACATACTTCCCTTCTTTGAGTTTGATTTAAACTAAGATAATGTCCCATAAAGAAGGTAATATTCCGTAAAAGAAGATTTCTAAATTGATCTAAATAAATATAATTAAAAAATTTTTAATTCAATTCATTCAATAATTCGTAATATATTATAGGCGAATATATTTGAAAGTCGGCGAGTTGAAGTCGAAGTCTGTTAAGATAAAAATTAATTAATTGTGCTCTAATGAAAGTACCTCTTGTTCTAAATGTATTACTTTTTATCCTTTAAATAAAAATTCGTCTGGTTTGACGTTTCAATTAATATAAAAGTAACTTCGCAATACAATTCAAAGAAAGACTTTTCCTCACACTCGATTCGCTGGGGGGAAAGTGTCCCCACATTTCAAACTTAAAGCACGCCATAAAGAAAATTCCCGATTCAACATCACACCACGGTGTTAACATAAAGGCATCGTAATATCCAAAATGGGCCCCCCCCTTCGGACGGGAGCCGTGTGTATCGCACCGGACCGAACATACATCATGTTGAGGATGTGTTTGTGTGTGTGTGTGTGTGTGTGTGTGTGTGTGTGTGTGTGTGTGTGTGTGTGTGTGTGTGTGTGTGTGTGTGTGTGTGTGTGTGTGTGTGTGTGTGTGTGTGTGTGTGTGTGTGAGTGTGCGTGTGTGCGTGCAGGGTCCAGAGCCTAATGTTACCATAGAAACGAGAGAAATCTTACTTTATTCTTATAAGAGGGTGGCGGGTGGGAGCGAGATCGTTAAAATGCATAACCTATTCACTATTGATTCCTTTCTTGAGATGCGCACGGGGACTGCCACAGCATCACTGCCGCTGCCGCTGCCGCTGCCCTTCATCCCTTCCGCCCGACCGTCTCCGAATTTCGGATAAATTAGGGCCCTTTTGTACTTGCAAAATGAAATATTCTTCGAACAACGGATTTGTTTGAAGATTGCCCGATGGACTTTTACGCTTGGGGGGTTTCCCGTGGTCCGTTTATTTGTTCGATGTGAATTAGATTAACTCATTTATAGTACTGTATGCCTATAGTACTTATTTAAGAAGAATGCATTATAAAAAGATACCAACAATTGTAAAGTATATTCCTTTCACTCCCTTGGTCCCACTTGAATTAGTTTACCCATAAGGATAAAAATACGTTCAAGGAAAACAAAATAATATACCTTAAGAAAAGTTCAGTCTATTGAGATGCACATAGAAAATGTTATATTATTAGACTTTTCTAATGCTGTATAGATAACATCTACATCTCCGACCTGTATCAGATTGACGATCAGTATGCATTGTAATATAGGAAGGGTTGGAACATAAAGTGCACGTTTTTAATGTATTTTGATATAACTGGACTGTATTAAAACTACTGTATTATACCACTTTCTTTATCCATGAACAATAAAAAAATCATGACTATAGACGATTTTGGATGGTTCGTTAAAATCTATGAATTTCATAAGTATATTCTCCATTTAAATAAACCTTTAAGATTTAATTTATTCAATTGAAAATATATAAAGAGCGACAGCAAAAAGTATGTAAGTATCAAAATGCTCTTCAAGTTGCAAAGACAGAAGCCATAATCCCAGATGGCACAATTGATGAAATTTACATCAATGCAACTATACATGGCATTGCAGCGTGGATGAAATAATATTGTTTATGTTCAAACTCATCGGGATATCCAGAATGTTTTATGTGTATCACTTTACAACTCTGCCTGTAGCTTGTCCTTCTTCCTCCTGTATCCACAAAACGTTTCTTGTTGAGTATACATTGGACAAACAAGTTTTGTTATTAACTTCCAAAGGTTATAAAATCTTTTAATATTCTCCACAAGTAATTTTAGCTATAAAAACTTCAGATGTTTTTAATTTTGTTGACATACAGTAGTGTTTTATTTCAAATGCTTATTAAGTGAAAATTAAAAACATTAACTCTTTTTTAGTATGAAAACCCAAATTAATGCTCTAAACTTTATAATTTCAATAAAATTAATTCACGGGCCTGAATTAGAAGCTGCATTATGAAACCTCAATGGAATGAAATTGCTCTTCTTTTGTATATTTTTTTCTCCTTAGTTCTGATAAGATGTTTGTATACATTTTTATACTCATTTATAGTATAATCGTTGCATTTGCTCTATACATATGTTATACTCAGTTTACAGCCTTTAAGTCGACATAATATTGTTTAAAAGATTCTATTGAGCTAATTAACCAAGAACCCTAACATTTTCCCCGCAATCCTGTATTTTTCATTACTCCTCATCGTGAGTTTCGATGAGGTGTTAACCGTCGGAGAGGAGGGACCCAGCGATCCATCCTCACCTCGCTACAGCCTCTCCTATTGCTATAATTACACTTAATATGGTTTTAATCAACATCTCTGATTTTCATGCGCAGTTAATTACGAGCGAGAATGCAAATGCCCCGCGTTTATCTGCTTATAACCGGTGAATCTCGCCACTGCATCAACACTTTTTATAAACAAATTACCCAATAATGACGTACGTTTTTGCTCGTTTCGAACTGGTTAATATTACCCGTTGTATCGGGATTCCTCTTGTATCATGTTGAAAATAATAGTTATATGATTCTCAACATGTGAACGTAAATACTGCATTTTAAACTGTTACAACACAATGTTGTGACAAAAAGTAATAAACATATTACTATTTCTGTTAATTTTCTCTCTCGACATATATCAATAGTAATAGTTCATACATAATCATTTTGTCTTATCGAACTACACCTTTACATCAACTAAATACGGGGTGAGGTACTACATTGAGTGATGGTGATAAAAGCAAATCTCCATACATTGACAATACATAAATGCGTAGATTAATGTTCTTCATAATGTGTGGATATCTTGGTGAAATATTTATTCATTACAAGATTCTGGCAACTTTAAGAAACTACTGTATAAAATAATCAACGAAATAATGCACTTTTTTACGTAATTACGTTATTACAGTCCGTTTTTTTAAACCTGATCCTTCTCTAGAAAACTGGGGTGGGGGAGGGATTTAAACTGTAAATAAAACATTTAAACTGTAAACAAAACATTTAAACTCGTGACAAACGTGTATCGAGTATCAGATTTCCTCAAATAACGTTTTAAGTAAGTTATAATATCTTTCAGTAACTCCTAGTCAGCTGTTATATTTTCAAGCCAAACCTATTCCTTGTTAAAAAGTAACAGTTCTAAAGTAAATGGATTAAAAAGCAACTGCTACCAATAATATTGTGAAACTGATACACATTATGTTGTGATGTATAGTTACCAGCTGGTATGCAACAGTGAAATAAAACAAAAACAACAAAAAACCAACAAAAAAACCAAAAGGCTTCAGCCAATGAGATAGTAGCAAGTATAAACAAACCCCCTCCACCACCTCTCCCTTGAAGGATCAGGCTTAAAAAAACGGACTATAGTTACCACTTTAGCATATTTTATAAAATAAATAATGTAGGGAATTTATGTTTTGCCATTTTTTAAAACTGAGTTCTTTATAAACTTTGAAACAAATAATAATTTATGGGTTCCCGAAAAAACCCATAGTATGTAGCATTTTATTAGCAAAACACTTAAGCGGTTCCTTTTGCAGGACTGTACACTGTACAGGCATGGCGTCGCGTCGCAAACCAGCTTAGGTTTCGATCCCACATCTTGAAAGGTGTTTGGCTTTCATCAAAAAGGGATCTCTCGTGTTTTTGAGGGCCAAGATTTGTATACAGGTTGACGGCTAATGTTATTGGAACCCAAAATCGCCGAAGAGTTTGTGAAGAGTTAAATCGAAATGGGTCTTATGTGTCAGTTTAGTGTACTTAAATTTTAATAAGGCTTATATCGCTTAATGACTTTTGATCGCTATTGATTTGTTTGTCACTAATTCTAAGGTAAAAACAAGTTCTAATTTTTTTTTCAATAAGTTGTTAATTTTTCGTGTCAAAGGTTTCTTTATAAGACCAGTTATGTATTAATTTGGCATTACTGATTTGCATTGCATACAATACATGACAAAAGGTAGTAAACATTTAAGTAAAATGAAGAAAAAACATTTCTTATAGCTATGTAGGCTATCAATGAAAAAAAAAAGTATTTGAAGAAAATTTGGGCCAAGTTACTCATTTTGCATTTGCGAACATTTATTTAATAGATTTTAAATGACATATAGGCCTACACTTACCAAACATTAACTTTTTACATGCGGTAGCTAATTCTCAATAAAAATAAAAAGTTTTACTTTCCCACATCGTGATAAATTTTCCTATCATATTTATGATAGGACCATAAGTATGATTTAAACGTGTGAATCTCTCGCAGTGGACACCTCGCGCTCCGTGTTGTCTGTAGTGACTGGGCGATGTTTTATTTAGCAACACAAGAGGGCCCCCGGCTGATATCAGTGTATGCAGAGATGGGTAATGCGTCCCACGAGCCGCCAGTGTCCGAGCTTTCCAATTCAAAAATGGAATAATTTCCTACATGGACTATTTTCATCGGAGTGTTTTCTTCCGTTATACATAATACACTAGAACGACGACATTTGCCTATCTCCTCGTGCCATCGGCACATGTAACGTTTATAGTGTTTACGTACATAATTGATGGAACAGAGTTAGCGTCAGTGTCCAAACTATAATATTTTATAAATTACCATTTTATATGAAAACTCTTTATGAATCGATCAAGCACTTTAGAAATACCACAGAGTAAGGAACCTTTAAGGTAAGGTTTAAGGTTCCTTACTCTGTAAAAATACTGTCTGTAATGCCATTTAGTAATATTCCTTAGACAGCGTATAAGTCTCGAGATTTACAACTTTCACCGTCGCACAAACACATTTTATTGATCCAATTAGATATTACAAATGAGACCCATAAAGAAAAAACTTAAACATAAAAAAGCCCTATGCCTAAATGAAATCTCGTGGGATTTAAGTAGGACAAATACAAATGACCATTTCACTTTATAAATATAATTATTTACCTTTAAAATTAAATACTTCTCTTGTTACCTTGTCAAATATTCAAATGCTTATTTCAGTGCAAGCAGTTTCAAAAACACAGATTAGTATATAGCTTGGTCTGCTAAAGAGTTTCAACACAAAACGAATATCTTCTTGTAAAGCTAAGCATCCCCAAAACAAGGAGTACCCGAAAAATGTAGTACATTGAAGAGTCAGCAGCACGATATCATAGATAAGGTAAATATAAATAACAATAAGGTAGCTCGCCTGACGAGCGGCCATAGCCAGGATCACCTGCGACATGGAAGCCCGAGCCGGGCCGTGACGTACGGTCTGGCGGGGGCGGAGGGTACAGGGCGAGGAGGTGAACTGTTGCGGAGTGTCTGGCCCGGGCCTGGAGTTGGCGAAGGAAATAGAAACACTCCCTAGCCTGTAGCACCACTTGATGATATATATGAAGTTAACTATTGCGAGAAAATCCGTTTGAAAAAAGTAATTGACCTACATTTTGTTTTTATCAATACTGTAGCGTTATTATAATATTCTCGTAAATAATAAATATGGTACCCTTTGTCTGTGCGTATGGAGATGAACTTTCAAAATATAGACAATTCTAATTTTTAAGTTGTTTTGCTAAATAAATACTCATTATATCAAGTTAGGCTACACATAATATAGGTACTATGTACATTAGAATCAAGTTAAAAGTTGTTTTATTATATATTTTCAAATTTTTAAACCAGGAATTCTAATTATGTTATATTTATTACAAAAATTGCAAGGTTATCTTTGGCAAAACAAAATATGTACCGTACCGTATATACCTTAAAAAATATAGTATAATATTTTAATCAATTTAATTAAGAGTGTCCTAAAACTACTATGCTACACTGCATTTAAATTATTCGCCATATTAAAACAAATAAAAATTTCCACTCAATAAACAAAAACCCTAGTTTAGCCCTTAGACCCATGAACAAAGAGAAAGCACATTATCTTACAACGAGGTTATCTTGATACACATAAATTACAGAATGCAAGTACTACAGTACAAAAGTCTGACCATCAAGTTACCTAAATATTAAATTATTCTTAATTGAAAAAATATTCGTTATATAAGTATTGGTTTTACATAGTATTGATCTCTATTTATTGCAGTGTATCTGTGTATTTAATATATGTTTTTAATTAGGGTACCTATGATAATCGTCAAACTCATCAAAGAATGCATAACATTAAATTTTAATCGTGAATCGTGCATGGTATAGTATTTCCTTAATTGAAATAAAAAATAATAAAGATGTTTCATAGCCATAAGAAAAACACTAACTAGTTCCTCTAATTCCACATAAGGTGATAGTACCATAAGAGGTTTTTTCTCTTTAAAGCTATATCTAATATGATCTAAAAATGACTTTATAAAAAATAAGACTACTTGTGTATTTAATTTTGTCGTAAGGAGAAAGTAAACATTTTTCTTTTTAATTTACGTATTAAATCGTTGTGGACATACTTATACTCATATTCTAAACTATATCTCTTTCTATTTGAAATTCGGATTTCCGTATAAATTGTCGTTATAGCAAGTGGAAGATCAAGCTAAAAAAGTTCAGTTATAGTTCAGTTAAAAATCCAGCGGCGACGCAGCCAATCTCGGCGGAAGCCCTTATTTTCAACGGTGTTTGGATTTCATCAGAAGGGATCTTTAGCTGTTATGAGTCTTTTGTTTGTCAAAGACTAAATTTCATATGCGGGTTTGATGGATAGTGTTATATGCCTTTATGACGAAATATGTAAATAGCGCCCTCCCAAGAGCGGAAATTTCTTAAACTGATTCCCACAGTTTTGATTTGTATGGGTATTTTTATAATCATTCAAGGAGAACTATTTGCAAATAACATATTATATCCTAGCCTCAAAAAATGTCTTCCGCCAATACAACACCGTGAGAAACGAATTGGATCCAAGAACAACGCGGATATCGTTGGAATATTCTGTATTTAAACATAATATCGCTTCTATGTATACTATCACAACATTTAGAAAAGGACTAATTCGAAAAATTTTGAATTACTATTAAAAAATATATCAAGCGGAAAATATCAATAAAATTTGTTGTTTGTCAAATAACTGAATGGTTTTCATGTTTGGGATTGTACCGGTGTTGCTGTTCCCACACTCGCCTGTACTTCCCGTTTCCTTATATGATTTTTTATTTTTTCGGAAATATTTTCCTCTTTTAATAGAGTTTGAATATTAGGTATAAACAACTTGTAATAGTGGCAAGCCTATACCGTCAAAAAGTTATCTATAATTAAAAACCACGAAAGTTAAAAGTTTACGTTCCATTTTGTTGAAAAAAACAAAAAAAACAATAAAGTGATATATAATACTTTAAATACTCGTTTGCATGGAAAGTACATATTTTCAAGTTATGAAAAACATGTTAAATAATATTATCAGTCATATTAGTTGTAGAAAAATATGTTAGATGACCCATTTAAATGATCTTAGTTTTACATTAAGTAGGCCTACCAGGTTAACCGAGCCTTGTTCGTTGGTTTTGATTTAATTTTAATATTTCCACCAACAACCAACTATACCTCTTCACAGTTAACAGCTGTTTCAAAAGGTCTGCTTAAAATTAATGTTCCTTTATTTTTGTTTACATTTAGTTGTTATTTCGTTACCAAAATAGCAACCCATAAGACCAATGTTAAAAATTACAATTTTTAAACTTAAATTTAGATCAAATTTGATTTTTCCTGGGATTGAGACTGTTTCTAAACTTACTTTTGGGCCGAAACACTCTTTAATGCAAAGTTTAAGCAAAATCTAACAGCTAGATTTCGAGATCGTGGAACACACATCCCTTCAGAGATTCCTCGTATTATAGTATAGGATACCGGTGAAAAATATTAGTTTTATCACTAGGGGCAAAAGTGGCTTTTTTTGGTGCGCCATCGTGATTTAAAAGGGAGCGCAGTCGAGCTTTTAAAACCGATTAAACACCAAAAAAACACTTTTGCTTCTAGTGATGAAAAACGTTTTTTTATCATAATTCGGAATTAGATTTTAATCTTTGAAAATATTAACTTTAAATTTTTGTTACAGTATTTACAAACAATACAACGTGTCGTAATGGACGTTTCGTAGGCCTACACCGTGTATGCTGTTAGAAAACAGCTGACTTTTTCGTTTTTGGACTTAAAAACAAATCATAGCTGATGTTTATGTCCTAGGACGAAAAAGTCAAGTTTTGCGTACTATTTATAGAACAAAGACAGGCGGATTTCATGCAGAATAATCAAAATTACTTTAATTTTACTCCATTGTTAAAAACTAGTAAAGTAATGATCGTTCCTGACTAATTGGTACAGTAATGAAGTTTAAGTAAACTAAATGAATTACTAATACGATTGCGTGGTAAAAAAATCATCTAAAGCAGCAAAGCCTTAAAACCCTTGCAATCCTTAAATTTTAAGTTCACAGAAAAAAACTTTTTTTAGTTAATTTTGCGGAAAAATATTATTTTCTCACATGACGAAGAGAAACAATAACTGAGGTAGTTCCTGTGGTTTTCGTCCTAAATCTAATATAATAGAATAAATGCAAATTTTGGTGTGTAGAATGGGGCAAGTTTATTTAATTTAAACGTAATATAGGGAATGATAAGCTCTCTTTAATAAAAGTACGATATTATATAGGACAAGTTCTATATTGTGATATTAAAGGGATGTAAAGTTAATATTTCTTACCTGGAATTTCAACGTACAGTATACATCAGATCGTTCTGTCATTTTGTTATGAAAACAATACAAGACTTATTTATGATTGCCACTCGACCAAGAACTACGTAATTTGTCTGAAACATTTGAGAAGATTCTGGTGACCAATTAACACAGTTGGCACAAACATGAGTTTGTGTTGTGCATTGGCCAACAACATTAGCATGGTTTATAATTATTACACCTCCAATTTTAGAACCTAGAAATTTAATTACGCTAAATTTAGCATTTAATTTTCAACTTTTTTTTCATGTTTGCATTGTAAACGTGAAGCAGTTATAAAACCTATGCGAATCATTTATATTAATTTCTATTAATGTGTCTAGGCACATACGATACGAGTATACGATGTTCCGATACTAGGCATATACGATATAAGAGTATACAATTAACTAAGTGCCCTAGCTATAAAATAAATAGAAAGATGTAAGTTACTCAGTTTGCACACGATTTAATTTATGTATAATATTTTTGGTCATGACATTCTTTTAGACATATTTTGCGTTGGTGACGATGTGGTAATGATAACTCCTCACAAAAAATATTATTTTGAAGGCGTGCCTCTATTTTTACCGTCTCTGTTACCAATATGATCCGAATTATTCTTGCAAAAAAGCATGATTTAAGATACAAATAAACAAAGATTAGTTCAATACAAATCATAACCTCATCAGTTATTTCTAAGCATACCCAAAGAAAATATATCCAAATGAATCCAAAACAAATAAAATCCGTTGTTTATTGGAACACTTTATCTGAAATTCCGATTACACTGTCCAATAAAATATTTACTTTAAGAAGACATAAGTCGAGAAATATGCAAAACCCGGCATTAATGCCACGATAATCCTTGGCCAGCGGAACGAGTTAATTAAACGTTATGTAAAGTTGGCATGATTGTCGATACCCGGCGAGGTTGGCAACAATGATAATTGGTCTCCGAGTCAGCTGTTCGTCAAACAAATCAGCTGACATCGGATGCGTGGGCACCGCTACATCGACCATCTTTATAACAGGATTTACGTTCTTGTTTTTAATTGGGAGTTAAAACAAGTAAAGAGTTTTATTCACAGAAGGGGTGTTAGATTAAAATCAATGTTTGACTTTTCCTCCAACATTCAGCAGCTTTCACATTTTAAACAACAGATCTTGTTTGTTTTTTGCTGACTAACGTTAACACGAGCAAAATCTAACATACTTTAAAGATACAGTACACATTTTTCATACATTTTTGCGAAACATGTTCTCTTTTAGTATTTTATATGTTTAAATGCTTTAGTTTTTAATGCATTGTACATTCTTACACGAACGTGTATAGGAGAATCGACTTTGAATTCCAGTGTTTATTGCTGCGGCTGCGAGGTGGCTTGCCTACCTTCCCATAATGCAACAGTGAGATTACGTAGCGAAACTCGCATCAAAACTTACGCCTCCGAGATCCCTTCTTGATGAAATCCAAACATGGAGGGATGTAAGAGGATCGTGTCTTAAGAAGAGTTTGTAAAACTCATACGCATAATAAAAATATAGGCCTGAGGCATTGCTACAATAGTTAATAGCATCGTGATCATTTATAAATGAGTGTATTACAAAATATTTTTACGTTAGTTAAACTTATAGCTGTTGAGTACTTAGTTGGGTAAATACATTCAGATATAAAATTTGTATTATTCTGGAAACATCCCGCCGCTAGTCTTGTCTCAGACGCTGGGGACATATTAGTGCCGTATCCGAGATTGTCTTGACTGAATACACGAGACCAACAACATTTACTGCATTACGTGATGATAAACATTAACTATGGTATATCACGGTTACATTACTTATTTGATTTCCATAACTTTTTATGAGGTAAAGTATCAAAAGAAACATTTAAGAGATAACAGAAAAATTACTATCGGTATCTTAGTGTAAATCAGACAGACTGGTCCTGGAGTTTTATCAAGATGATAAAACTAAAAAAATTGAATTTAATTGCGATGGCAAATTAAAAATTATTTATAAAATTAAATCATTAAAAGTCGAGGAGGTTACCCTAGACTTTAATCTAAATTGGGCAAATCATGTCTACTGATGACATTCTAAAGAAAATTAATAAAGGAGTATACTGCCTGAGAATATTGCAACATTCTATTAGAGAGGATCTCACATTCATTCAACTCATAATCATACCACACTATTATGGAAAAATTCAATTAATGATATAAAAAATTTCAAAGCTCAGAAAAATCAATAAGAGTTATATGTGGTGTACAAAATTAATGTAAACAAATATTTATCCAATTAAATCATGGCACTATCGTCAATTTTCATATTTCAAAAACTAATAAATATAAAAGAATATTTTAGAATAATTTAACTCAAATTTGTATTTATAATATGAATGACGAGTTTTGTAACTTAAATTACATAACTAGTTATATGTAATTTCAAAACGTATTGTTTTTGTAACATTGCAATGTCTAAAAACACCAATGCAATAAATTTAATTATTTTCTTCTAATAAAATTTAATTTTGTATTGCATCAGTATAAAACTGCCATTTTTTTTAAAGATATTATATTACAGACAGTTTATAAATTTAATGATTTATTAAGTAGTTTAATATTTAATGATTACTGATTCTGTAAAAATGTGCTTAGTTAAAAAAGGTGTTTAAAATAATCAAATTATTAATTAAAATTAAAATTTCAATTATAGACTTTTTATTTCTTTTCTAAATAAGCCCCGTAATATACTAATTAGAGCAATAAAGCTAATGCTCAAAAGCCTTTAGTTTGTACATATTTTGAGAAATATAGTCCAGGAGCAAACTGCACGTATCCGACTTCCGTGGGATTTTTTTGAAGGGAAGATGTGACTATGTGGAAACTCTTTATTCTATGTCACATATTGGTGTAGTACCGGGTGTTTAACTTCAAATTGCGATGGGTTGTTTTTATGACGTCGTAAATCCAAGATGGCTGCCATGTGTGACATCTATTCATTAAATTAATAATAACTCTTTCCAAAGTAAAATAATCTAATTTTAGTGTACACCATTGAATTCAGGTTGAAAAAACAAACAATTTGGTATTTTGAATCATTCGTCTATGTCCATTGGTTACCGAGGTATTGAAAGCTGAAAACATAGAACATTGTCCCCCATGTTATCCTTAAGGGAAATAAGTAAAACTCTATAACTCGCTTATTTCTCAACACATCCTAATAAAACTTGGTATGTGGCATCATCTAGTTGAGATCTACTTGATTATGGCTTAAAATCTCTAATTTTTACATTTGCGTGGCAGCAAACCTGCATACTCATTTCCCATGTTATTCTTATGGAGAATATTTTTACATGCTTATTTATGAACATACAACGACAAAACTTGATGTGAGGAGAACTGTCTCCGGTGCACATGGAAGTACACACATAACAGGAGCAAATTGGTTGATATCCTCTTTTAGTTCCTAGCCAAAGTGTAATGGTGATGGCAGATTTGGGAAGGGCTGATCAGCGCAGCACCACTCTATGTTTTGATATCGAACTCTATCAACATATTGTGTTAGTGATGCTCTTGTTGGTTGTCTCTTGACAAATGAATTTTTCTATTAAAATTCTATCATTTTCAAGAAAGTTTTCCAAGCTTCCAAGTTTGCTAATAGCTTCAAGAATGTCGAAAGAGGTTATTTTCAAGTCTTTCAAGTTTTTCGAGAGGGTTCTCCAAGTCTTTTACCCGGGCACTAACTTATCAAACATTGGAGATCTGAGGTAGTGGATGTTCACTAAGAAAGATTATCAAATTTAATTATATGAGGAGGTGATTTGACACAGAATGTGTCAAATCTGCCATCACCATTACACTTTGGCTAGGAACTAAAAGAGGATATCAACCAATTTGCTCCTGTTATGTGTGTACTTCAATGTGCACCGGAGACAGTTCTCCTCACATCAAGTTTTGTCGTTGTATGTTCATAAATAAGCATGTAAAAATATTCTCCATAAGAATAACATGGGAAATGAGTATGCAGGTTTGCTGCCACGCAAATGTAAAAATTAGAGATTTTAAGCCATAATCAAGTAGATCTCAACTAGATGATGCCACATACCAAGTTTTATTAGGATGTGTTGAGAAATAAGCGAGTTATAGAATTTTACTTATTTCCCTTAAGGATAACATGGGGGACAATGTTCTATGTTTTCAGTTTTCAATATCTCGGTAACCAATGGACATTTACGAATGATTCAAAATACCAAATTGTTTGTTTTTTCAACCTGAATTCAATAGTGTACACTAAAATTCGATTATTTTACTTTGGAAAGAGTTATTATTAATTTAATGAATAGATGTCACACATGGCAGCCATCTTGGATTTACAACGTCATAAAAACAACCCATCGCAATTTGAAGGTAAACACCCGATACTACACCAATATGTGACATATAATAAAGAGTTTCCACATAGTCACATCTTCCCTTCACAAAAAATCCCACGGAATACAGATTGCCCCCCGACTAAAATAAATTAAACAATTTTTAAAAATGCAAATAAAGTATAGTATATGGTTCATTTTCGTGATTCTACAACGTAAAATTTTTATTGCATTTTCGAAATTTACCAAGCAATAAAATAAATATTTAGTAGACTAATAAAAAAGTTACACTTTGAGTTTGAATGATTAATTGGTTAAGGAACTGAAATCCTTCAAACATTTTTATAGATGAACGAGTAAAAATTCAATTTTAATGATTAAAATAGAGTCTTTGTATAGATAAAAATGTAGAATAAGTTTTCAAACAAATGAATATTATGAAAATGTGGAGAGTATGGCATGCATTATGAATGTATTGAAACGCGAACATGAGACACTGCATCTTGAGGAGAGGGATAAACTAGAGGAAATCCTGCATAGCTCATGGCTAGACGTAACGAGAGATTACCGGCAATGTGGGACGTCGGGGTATTGTAATGTGCAGTCTTTTGCTTGGTTGGATGTCAAAACGAGCTGGCATATTATTATTATTATTATTATTGAGATACAACACTATGTATCTCAACAGAACACAAAAATGATATTGAGATAAAAATGTTTGAAGATATAAATTCGTGTATACAATTTTTTTCAGAAATTAATTTAAAAGTAAACTTGGGAAAAACTAATTTTGTCAATTTTAGTGCTAACTCAAGAATATACAGCAATATCTCTGTCATTATAGAAGATAATATAATAGAAGAAATTGAAAGTGTTAATTTCCTAGGAATACAAGTAGATAACAGACTGAATTGGAACAGTCATGTCGATAAAATTTGCTCCAAAATATCTTCTAACATATATTTATTAAGATATTTAGTTAAATTTTGCAATGAAAACACTCTGCTTATGGCATATTATGGACTTATAACAACACATTTGTCTTATGGCATCATAATCTCGGGAAAATGTGCTGACAATGAATTTAAAAGACTATTCAAACTACAAAAAAAAGCTTTAAGAATAATGTTTAAATTAAGAAAAAATCAGTCATGTAAAGACACCTTTAAAAGGGTGGGGTTGTTAACACTGCCCTGTATTTATATTTTGGAAACAACAATTTATGCCAGATTTAAATGTAAATTAACTAAGGGCAGTGATATCCATCAATATAATACTCGATTTCATCAAAATTTCAGACCTCAACAACTTAGATTGAATATCAGTCAAAATTTACCATGTAATGCTGGTGCTAAATATTTGAATATATTACCAGACTACATAATAAATGAACAAAACTTAAGACCATTTAAAAATAAATTAAAAATTTTTTTAGTTGAAAACGCTTTTTATAGTGTTGGTGAATTTATGGATCATTGTCAAAATACATAAACCAAATTTCTTTTTAAACTGGGTTAAAGTATATGGCAGGTATTTCGGAGTTATGGAATTAAACTAGGTTAAACACATAAATTACTAACTTATATTAGAAACATTTGAATTTGTGTTTGTCATAACCAAATTATTGTATCGTTAACATTGCTTCCAACTTATTAATTGTTGTAATAGCAATAAAAAAAGATTATTATTATTATGTTGCCATTTTCTCGCTCAAACAACTAATTAATTGCAAATAACGTTAATAAATTTTATAAAGTAAATTTTATACGGTACCATAATACTGTATTTTAATAAAATAGATTACTTTAAATACTTCATTACATAATATATCTAAGTTTTCAATGTCAATCTTTGACAGCTAAAAACAATAATAATATTTTTTATCTTATATTACTTATTTGCCTTTTGTGAATCACTGCAATTCCAATATTTGAATATGTTTGGATAGTGAAATATTTTATGCTGGAAATAGTTTCTTATATTCGGTGTCAAAGAGGCCCTTCAAACCCCCTGAATTTTTTTCAAAATCTGCAGATAACGAGATTAAGTCTTAGTGACCAAAGCGAAACTTTAATGTGTCAAAATGTTCAACCCCCACGCAACCCCCACCTTCCTCCATTCCATAATTGGGGTTTTAGGAGGTAAGTCAAAAATGTTTATTGTGTTCACCCCCTTGATAAAAGGCAGGAAAAATTAAAAGAATAACGAAAATAAGAGGTCGTTTCTCATATTTGTCTCAATCCTGTGAAGAATCAAAAATAATCAAAAGAGATTAAGATTTTGAAAAAAAATTCATTTTTGGACCACCAAGAGTTAAAAAAATACAATTTTTTAACTGTACATTTTATAATTATGTTGAAAGCAATGTTGAAATTTTTAATATTCTTTTAGTTTTGTGAAAAAATCTCAAAACTAGTAGAGGCGAGTGAGGTGGTGGAGATCGTTCGATAGGGGCTGCTGTGCTAGCCGGTACCACAGCACAAATATACCCGCCCCTAGCACTGGCACTTGTCGCCCGGGGGCCACATGCCGTGGCAACCACCCGCTGCTTCTATGATCCTATTTTAGGCTATGGTGGTTTTAGATTTTCATTAAATGTTTCATTTCATACAAGTGCCAACTTATAAATAAGATGAGACAAACAAATAACTTAAAAATAGCATTACCGACATTCATTAAAGAAAGCTCACGTATAAAATATTCCATTGAATCTAATTTTAATAATATGTATTACAAAAAGTTACTACTATTAGTATTTCAAAATACTTTTTTCACACGCTTTATTGCTTAAAATAAATCAAATCAATCACTTTATAAACTGATACTGCTGTAACTTACAGCATTACAGCCCTATCCGAATAAAAAAGTAACTTTCACTAATCCATTAAACATTTTAACGAATTTGAAGGAAAAAAGAGTAAAAATAAATAGTATATTATATTGTCGATTAAAATTGAGTTTTGTATAACAAAAAAGACACGGTTGTTACACTGGTCACAATTATTTAGGTACCACACGCAGTATGAGCAGCAGACCCGTGCGACACCGGTCGCCATCAGTTAGGAACGGCTTGTAAGCACCAACCACACACGGCAGGAGCAGTAGACCCATACGACACCGGCCGCCATCAGTTAGGGACGGCTTGTAAGCGCCAACCACACACGGCAGGAGCAGTAGACCCGTGCGACACCCGTCGCCATCAGTTAGGGACGGCTTGTAAGCACCAACCACACACGGCAGGAGCAGTAGACCCATACGACACCGGCCGCCATCAGTTAGGGACGGCTTGTAAGGCTCCTTTTATTCACCGCGGCATGTCGCAGCGGGCTCCGGGCTGCCGCAGCGATTTTGTAAGTGCATTGCTCTAAATAGGGAAGTTTATTCAGAAATGAGCGGTCTCAGAAGTAGCGATGTGTCGCGGCGTTTTGTAAATTCTGTCGCGTGCACTTAGAAATCGCTGGCGACGAGCGGTTTCTATATGCATTGGTTTGTATTGGGCCGTTTATTCAAAGCGGCAGCCCGCGTTCACTCTCACAGTGCTGCCAACCCAAGCGGCCTCGAACATCACAACACGTGCTTGCCTTTCTGTCTGAGCGACTACCAAATGTAGTTGGCAGCACTGTTACCCCTTCCACACGACAGCGGTCGACAGCAGCGACTTGTCGCGTGAAAATTTGGCACAGCGATCGGCCGCAGCGACAGCCCGCTGCGACATGCCGCAGTGAATAAAAGGAGCCTAAGCGCCAACCACACACGGCAGGAGCAGTAGACCCGTGCGACACCGGTCGCCATCAGTTAGGGACGGCTTGTAAGCACCAACCACACACGGCAGGAGCAGTAGACCCATACGACACCGGCCGCCATCAGTTAGGGACGGCTTGTAAGCGCCAACCACACACGGCAGGAGCAGTAGACCCGTGCGACACCGGTCGCCATCAGTTAGGGACGGCTTGTAAGCACCAACCACACACGGCAGGAGCAGTAGACCCGTGCGACACCGGTCGCCATCAGTTAGGGACGGCTTGTAAGCACCAACCACACACGGCAGGAGCAGTAGACCCATACGACACCGGCCGCCATCAGTTAGGGACGGCTTGTAAGCGCCAACCACACACGGCAGGAGCAGTAGACCCGTGCGACACCGGTCGCCATCAGTTAGGGACGGCTTGTAAGCGCCAAGCACCAACCACACACGGCAGGAGCAGTAGACCCGTGCGACACCGGCCGCCATCAGTTAGTGACGGCTTGTAAGCGCCAACCACACACGGCAGGAGCAGTAGACCCATACGACACCGGCCGCCATCAGTTAGGGACGGCTTGTAAGCGCCAACCACACACGGCAGGAGCAGTAGACCCATACGACACCGGTCGCCATCAGTTAGGGACGGCTTGTAAGCGCCAACGCGCGCCCACCTCTCCGTTTTATTTGATACCGGACATTACACATTACAAATACAGCGCGGTCTGGCGCTGGTCTGACGTCTTGTTTGGGCTTTGGTTTGGGTGAGGTTGCGGAGGACGAGGTGAGAAGGTCAAAGCCCTGCTGAATGTCATCTGCCTAAATCTTCCGGTTTTGTCTAGAGTATAGAGCTATATACAGTACATTCTAATTGAAATCTAGTTCAAAATAAAATTTTTTGTGTCATACAATGCTTAAGTCTTCTAACAAAAATTTTGCGTCCTTATACTAATAATATTTTTTGGGATTAGTACAAGGAAATACTGTAATAGTATTGTATTTTAAACAAATCGTCAAATTTTGTTTACAAATTGGTTATTATAAAATCTAAGCAAATTTTAAAAGTTTTTTTAACCTATGCAACTTAGACTTTATAGAATACATGCTTTATATTTTACCTAACAACTTATTTAATTGTAGATGGCAACTGTATAGCATGAATTTTAAAGCCTAGATACCCTTACGCAATTTGGTACTGACCAACATAGGCGACTGACAGTATATTTCTTCAGCTGTATTTACACAAGAGCGTCTTTGTGCGTCTATTGTATTGAACGTCTATGTATTTGTACTAAAGGTTATCGCATTTTTTCTCTATGCTATATTTTGTGACAAAAGAACTTTGACTTGAACATTAAATTAAATTTGGTCAATCCGTTCTCAATTTTGATTTTACTATCAATTGTTAATACTGTATAAGTAGAACCTCGATAGTTGGACACTTTGTGGACTAAGAGGGTGTCGAACTATCGAAATGTCGAACCATAGGGAGAAGATGGGAAATTTTAACACAGGGAGTATAATAATAATGATTTGAATTTAGGAAACACTAAATTTAATGAAACCATAACCTAACTGAACTTTAACATAACCAACATACAAATTATATGCTACATTGTTACATTTCGCCCTTGTCAGTCTCCAACATGGACACTATCAGTCGTTATTAACATGTTAAGTTATCATGGACCATGTCGAACTATAAGGAGTGTCGAACTATCAAGAGTCGAACTATCGAGGCTCTACTTTTGGAGATGCAACGAATCAGGCTTCTGCCCTTTGCCTAATATAATTAAAAGAATTAAAATATTACTTTTCGTCGCTATTAGTAATATACTTTAACTGATATTACTAAATAGCTGTATAATGTTTTACCACATGACGCATAACTGGCACGATTATTTGGGAAGCTACATTCAATTTAAATTGGGTATTAACTTGTAAAAGAACAAGTATCCCTAAGACGGTTTTGAATATAATTGAATGATGGTTGTGAGCCTTTCATGCTGGCTGGGGCTGAATGAATGATTCCTTTTCATTATCATAGAGGATTAAATTATAACTGGATAACGAATAACAGCTTAGTTGGCTTCGAAATACACACACTCAATGGTTTGACTGTCATAGAGCTATAAATCACAACTTTAGGTATACAATGAAGTACGCTAGAAATATTTAATTCAAATTCGAATTAATTTACTAGTGTAGTTGTTGCTTGAAATTGAGCAATTTAATTTGGACTATCATATGTAATTGTTAAAATGTTACGATTAGTTCTAAATCAATTACACACGACCATTAGTAATTACGAAAAACTACACTTATTTACAGCTGTAAATGAACAGGATGTTTAAAATACTCAACCCAATCCAAGTGTTTATCTAACGAGAAAATGTACAATTTAAAGATGGATAGAGACGTTAGTTTAGTCCAAGTCGCAAATTTGGGCAGTAACTACTAAAGATTATTCATTATCCAAAACACAAAAAAAATGAATATTGTTTGAAAATTGCTGTAGGAGTTCCAATTTAAAAAGAACCCCTTCGCGTATAAAATAAAGTATACGAGATTACTTATGTCTCGTAGATTAAGTAAATTGAGCAATATATTCAAAATCGTGGTTTTCAGCACTAGGAATCAAACGGTTTTAAGCTCTGTACTTTGTTTAATTTAGGACACTGTACTCAGGTATTACCATCCATAAAAATAAATAAAAATTGTATTTGCAATTTATATGGATTTTATATTCACGTAAAACATTTATAGAACTGACATTTTAAAAGTCCAGATATAATATTTACAAAATGTCAACAATGATTGCATGAAAACAACTTGTTTCAGGTTCCAACACTTGTTTGAGGGTAATTACTTTAGAACCGATGGCACATGAAGACATCATGAACAGCCTCCAACAGAGACGGGTCCGAGGAGCCAGCGTTGCCACGTACAATGTACCCGTCACATCTTGTGCTGTGGGTCCCGGCCGGACAAAGATGTCCTAAACCCACACGGCCCGATCGACGCACCCAATACATACATTTGGTCACATTAGGTACTATACTCAATTCTTACCTTGATTCTTACCTTTGATTCTTCTTGATTCTTGGAAAATCTTGATCTTACCGAAAAATTACCATTTAGTTTAAAATATTCATTCTTCATAGTAAGAGTTACTTTTGTACATTAGTCACGGGCCTGTTTTATAAAAAGTGACAGGTTTGACAGTTCCGACAATTTGACAAAATTGTCAGAAACAATTAATTATTTGTAAATTATACTATTTTAAAATTTTAAATTGTCATATGTTTTATATATCTTTTAAACAAGTTGACAATTGTCAGAAAAACACATGTTAAGAATTGTGTTTCAGAAATTAATCTGACAAATGTGTCAAGACATTAAAAATTATTTGACATAAATGTGTAAATTTTTAAACTTATATGAAACAAAAATGTGTAGAATTGTAGATATGTCAAATTTACCTGTCACCTGTCACATTTGTCACTTTTTATGAAACAGGCCCCTGGTGATTCGTAAAAACTTTATACCAGATAAAAACGTTTCATAAAATTTTTGAATAGGCCCACATTTTTAAATGTTATAATAGCATATGGTGTATGTTTTGCTTATAAGGTTATTAATATGGTTTATGTAAAATTTCACTCTCCAGGTCTAGTATAAAAATACTTGCTATTGTAAATGTTTCCAAACCCAAAATAAAGCGCCCGCCGGGCGACAAGTGCCAGTGCTAGGGGCGGGTATATTTGTGCTGTGGTACCGGCTAGCACAGCAGCCCCTATCGAGCGATCTCCACCACCACACTCGCCTCTACTGCTTTTGGCTGAATTGGATACGAAAATAGACGAATAGACGATAAATGTAACATTTTAAACATCTGGATTCTTACGTTGAAAAGCATTCGTCCATGTCATAATTTGGATATTGCTATAGTATATTGTTTACGTTATTATCGGGACATTGTTAATGGTTGACCTTCCTGATTAAAGTTGATCAATGTCTAGATAAAGACCTTATAAAAAGGAAAGGAAAGGATCATGACTCTCTTTAAACTATGATCTTCCTTTATTCGTTTTCCATTGCAAAATTACTATCTTTTTATTTCCTTTTTCTAATTTGTATTTCTTTTTAATTAATTAGTAACCAATTATTAGTTGTAATTTTATAAAAATACACTTACAGTATTTTAAATAATGGATAAAATATTCTAAATAATGATAGAACCATATAAAACCTTGTATAACTTTTATATCTTCACACTTCTTATGTAAAAATTAATTAGTGATTTAAATCAATTTAACTCGTGTTTTCATTAAACTTTACATTGTTTAAGAATAAAACCTTTTAAATATTTTAATTCAATTCTAAATATGTTCCTAAACATTTACTAAGTTATTCATTGTTAATTGTTTAGTTATAAATACAAATTCATAAATACAACGGTTGGCGTGAATAATCAATTCGTCCACATGAAGGTTTCTATCATGTGGTCATTATTCTATCACACTTTCGTAGAATCCTGTTATGTTGCTTCCTCAGCTGGTATAAGGAGATAAGGTAGAGCTTGGTTGCAGCATAATGCCACAGCAATATCACCTTAGCAGAACACATGCAACGTGTCGCGCCTCCATGATGAAACGCAAACATGGGTGTCCAGATGTGCAAACTGGCTTAGTATGTGGAAACAAAATATTTAGGAAACTCAAGAAACGGGAAATTGCTCTTAGTAATATTGTATAGAGATTATATTTTTCACTTATCCCTTAGGTGCAATACACTCTTAGTTGCGTGAATCCAATGAAAAGCTGAAATTATTTGTAAAAATAGGTGATACAGTAAATTACTATATTAGCTTTTATAAAATTAAAATAAATTGAGGACAGAACTAAAGTTACAGGTAGAGAACATCTGTTTTGGGATTTGGTTTCATAGTATAAAAGGATAATATTATTCGCACTCCTACATCTTGAAAACCAACTGTAACTTATTCTAATGGGGAAATAAGTTAAACTCCAATTAATAACCTTTGAGTGTAATAGAATACAGGTAAGTTAAATACAAATGTATGACAGTACAGAACTCTCTTAACATATCTTATATTTTTTATGTAAAATAAATGTTTTAGTTTTTTTTATGTATACCTATCAATAAATGAAAAAGGCTAAGCATCTTACAAGAGCTGATGATTTAATAAACTGTAATGGTGCATATTTTTAATTTATTTCCTAAAACTGAATCACCCAAGTAATTTCCTGTTGCAACTCTCACTTCATTATTGCAAGCATTGCATATTGTTATTTTAACACGGTTGTTTAACATTAACATATGTAAATCCACCAGCTCGTAGTCTCTAATCCTATTATATCAAACTAGAAAGTTCCCCAAGCTTGATGCGTGTGGGATTTATCCTGTTGAAGAAGGAGTCAGGATTAAACATGCAGGTCTAATATCCGATACTTGTTGTGGGGCCGGGCGATTGCTTGGGAATTAATAAAGGAAATCCATAAAAACGAAGAGTAGGTAAAAAATCCTATACTAATATTACTATAACAAGCGTGTAATAAGCCTAATGTGAATTGCAAAAGTCAATGGAGTTCTGCTGCTGTGAGTTATCGAAACAGTAGAGCCTAACAATAATTATCAACATTAACATTACTATATAACTGCAACGAAACTCGACGCGTTTACAGCTGCTGTACATAATAAACCTTCAGGTTTATCATCGTTTTCCTGTTTTGTCTATATTAAATATATTAGGCCTAGCCTATATGGTCCGCAATTCGCATCCGCAATTCGTCCAAAATCTTACACTGTATGTTGTAAAACTATAGCCTAATTTTTCGTTTAGTTATTATAAATATACTATTATATTACTAAATTGATAGGATACACTCTTTAAAAAAACTGTTAATTATGTTCAACAATAAAGATTTAGAAACGGAAGGTGATGTTTGTATTATCAATGAGAAAATTCTTGTATTTTATAATGATGTATGTAACAACCTTAATTCTAATTTAATTTTTAAATATCAATGTAACAATTAACTATAATACATGGTGTCCTGGAACACTCTGGATAGCGGTAGGCCTATATGATGTTATTGCTTAGGTCAAGACAAACACATTTCACCATATAGGATATGGGGCTCTGGTGCCTAATTTCCTGTATATTTGTCTGTATGTGTTTTACAAAAAAATCTTAACGCCTAAACAGTTTGAGGTAAGCGCTGAAATTTTGAACAAATAGGCAGCTACCTTAAAACCCTGATGTTCGGCTGTCCGCTGCAAAATAATGGGTCAGTACTATGTAGCCTAAATACTATTTTGGGTACTTGAATTAAACCACAATAACAGGGGTCGAGAATCCAAGTCCAAACTAAAAAAATCAGAAAGTAAGAAATGTCTGACTATTTTACCCCTTTTTCCTGTATTTTACAACTACACTTTCCTTCTTGATCCCCCATCATGCCTCGCAAAACCACCACCTTTTTCTCTATACAATTCTACTTATAAAATAAATACAATAATTTTCTTAGACCCTATTTCTCAAACCTTTTGCTTAAAAAAATATCAACCAATATCAATTATAGTGAATTATTCTTTTCCACAACAATTTATACTTCGAATCTATCTCATTACACATTCAACAAAAGTCATCACGTTGACAACATGGAGGTTATTCCCTGAAACCAAACCAATCCACCAAACTGGCTTTCTCTTGAGGGACCCAGTAATAGAAAAGCAATATCCATCGCTGATATATCGTCAGCCGGAGTTAGTTCGGTCATTGCGTTGTGGCTTATCGTATAATAACACAGAACCATCATAGTTATGTCAGTATATGACTGATATAATAATGGAATCTCATACAAAGTTTGCTCTTCGTGTCCCGAACCATGCCGTTCCTACGGCCGTATGTTGTCTCCACTATAATATACTTATTGTTTTTGTTTGGAAATGCATGTTATATATCACTAGTTTGTATAAAATGGGTACGATATCCTGTTATCTGACAATCTGATGAATATTTTATGGCAAATATGAATGTATTATGAAAGTAAGGTTTTTTAAAATTATCATTAACTGTATAAACGGTTCTTCGAGAAGAGGAGTTTTTGGGTTTCAATAAAGTGAAAGGAGAACATGCCATAAGTTAACCTCACTTAATGCTAAATGAACGAAATTAGCAAAATTTAATAAGGATCTGATGCCTAAACAAAAAATTCAATGTTTAGCCAACATTCTGCCATTGTGAAACATTTTGCTTTAAAGCATTCTACCATTGTGGTTTAAGACTCATTAGATGATTTTTTTCCAGATAACCCACTACCTTTTGTACCTGCGTTGTAAAATGAGCGATTATTCGGTTCCATCAGTTACAGTCAGGGCCGATTTTGTAAATGGCCCGTGGGCCTGGGCCCAAGGGCGCAAGAGGTTTTAGGTTTGTTGGGGGCGTAAGAAAATTTTTTTTGTGATCCAAAACAAGGGAGAAGTGGCTCAAATATCTCTTGGGCCCATAGCGCGTCACATACAAACCGCGGGCCTGGTTACAGTTTTATGCGTCCCCATCATCTGCCCAAATGATACCATAGATTATCAGAATTCTTAAAGCCTAGGCACATGAATTCAAAGACCTTAATGCTTAGCCTCAAAGTTTCTCAAAGATTTTCTTTTGGTAGGGTCAATAAGCCTACTAACCTTTTCCCCAAAACAAGCTTTTTCAGACATGTATGTTTTTGTTCGTAATTTAGCAGTGATTTGTGGGTAAATATATGTAATATGGAGTGTACATGCTAACAAACTATATGATTATCAAACTAGCTGCTTCTTCAAAACCATACACTAACAGCAGTCATGGAGTTTTATTTTAAGTAAAATGCCATGTTAACTATAGAAAGGATTTTACCTCCGAAATATTAGCATTATACATTTTTTATCACGCATTAGCCTTGTATAAAAATAAAAGCCGGTTACGAAATCTTAACCCTGGAAATCTTAGCCGGTTAAGAATCTAACTGGATGTGATTCTTATATGTACGAATGATACTTCAGGACTTGGGATACCAATAAAGAGTTGTCCCATAGGTGGATCTTTTAACTTGTGAAAGGCACATCTCGGCCTGGGCAATATTATACTCTGCTCATATCCCAATTTTTCACTAAGCTTAATTTGAGTTGGCTTTTAAATTGCTAGACTAAGAGTCGTTAATGAATTTAAAGTTTATACTCGTGTAACCACTCAAATGTTCACCCCTTATAAAGCAAACACAGACTTTTATCCTCCTAAGAAAGCAAACAATACCGTTCGGAGGACACGCATCCCATCAAACTGCAGACGGCCTTCGCGCCCGGTTACCGGTTACCCCACGCGTCTAACTTTGAAAAATATTTAAAATTAATCCGGCCGCCAGATTTATCAGCTTGCCGTACAAGCCGGCGGCGCGCCGTAAACCACCTTAATTATTGTACCAGTTCTCGGCTCACGATAAATTGTGTTAATTATTTTAGAGTCACCCGATTTTATTGTGCAAATAAAAATATTAACGGCGCTCGGAGCGGATGCCCGCTGCGCCCGCCGGCCTTAATTAGGGCGCTCGAGGTGCCGTATGGGCTGGCCGCTGCCCTGGGAGACGTATGGTATTGGCTACACACGGCGGGCGGGGGCGGAGGTTGTTGCGACCATGGGCAAATTGTTTATTGTTTACTAAGATTTAATAAAAGTTAGTTCATGTTCATCAGTAGTACCAGAAATCTTTGGCCAGGAGACTATTAGAGTAGTAAAAAACTAAGCCAAAATCTGGATTGAAATGAAAAATCTTTTGGACAGCTAATTTTTGCTGAAATAAGTTTTATGTCAGACCCTCACCTACCTCAGAAAGATTCCTGAAATCCCCAGTGGGTAATATAACTAAAATTATGGATGGTCCACGTGTAGTCAGAACTAAATCTTACGTCGGCTGATGGGTTTGTTATATCAAATTGAAGGTGTAATTCAATTTCACAAACCCTACCTACAAAGGTTGCCTGAATAAAAATCTCAGCCAGTTAAATTTGGAATAAAAATAAAATTTTAACCTTACTTTACCATACTTCACCTTTCGAGGCCCCGTTAGCGGCAAACTTTGCCATTGCAATTACCTTAGAAGATGCGAATAGATTGACATAATTCTTATCATTCTAACCTCCACAAAAGAGGCAATCTTACAAATTATTTCTTAGTCCAAGGCTATGCTATACATAATTTTAAAGGTACAGGTAAGAAGAGTACAAAGCTGCAAACCAGCCCTAAAAAAGTAAAATGTATCGGAAATTAATGCATTTTTAAATTTTGATAATATGTTTAGTTCCAAACTTTGAACGTCTGCCACGTTACTCCTGACCATTATACAGTATTGATATTGGATTTACAGCATTGTATTCCAATATTGAAGACCTATGTGTAAATCTTGATATTTAAAGTTGGTAGGCCTATGTGTAAATCTTCTGGAATGTATCTAAATTTGTTATGCTTAATATACAATGTTATAACAATTTATAACTGTTTTATTGTTAGTCCTACTTGGCTATTCCCTCATTTTGAGCACGCTTCAATTTGGGAACTTCAGGGGACTTTTCGGAGGAAGGTTAGGGAATGCCAAAGAATGAAATTAAAAATAATTTGGCTCTCCAAAAATTTTTTTTAATTTCCCAAACTAATTTTACCTCTCTATATAGATGATTTGGCACCCTCCGTAAGCCAGGAACTTCATCCTACATACCCACATAAATAAAAAATTCCTAATATTGATTTTTCTTAATGATATTGATTTTTCTGATTTTTTCTACATTCTATGAAATTAAACATACCTATTTTTTTAATTAATATGATAATAATAGACATTTTTACATAAACAGTTTTTTTTAATATTTGTATTGCCATTTTTTATTTTCAATAGTTGCTGGTGATATGTTGCTTTCTTCAACTACTTCAAAGAAAATATGTCATATTTATAAGTATGAAATAAACAATCTGTGCAACTAAAAAATGAGCGGAATGAATTATTCTTATTTTAAAAGACTGTTCTATGAATATAAATGTGTTTTACCTGTTGATATTTTTGGTCTGGTCTGGTAACTTTCTATTTGTATGAATATATTTATATTTATTTTAGTCACTGATCTGACAGAACCAGCACTACCAAGTTTGGTCAATGTGAGATATCTACTTTCCAGTGTCTGTAAGAGGAGGTATAATATTGCACAGCAATCTAGTTGAGAAAGTCTGGATTTAGATATTTAAAATGAGACATCAAGAGAAAAACAATCATCTTTAAATTATTTACTGTGTCTGTGTATCAAGTCTAATCTCTACACTTATGAGAATAAATCCCTGTAGTAATCGAGTTTTTGCGTTAGCCAATACGATGTATATTGTAAAAAGAATTTACCAGTTGCTCAAATGATAAATAAATAAATAATAACGCAAGAAAGTTACTGATTGAAACCACTTCACTGCATATTTAACTGCTATTTTCATACGTGTCCAATACGTCTAATTTATCTTATTTACATTCAACATCCATCGTTAACTATGATAATTCATGGTCCTGAAAATTCATAAATATTTCGTTACAGGCAAATCGTCTTTTTTAATGTATGTGTTTAAATTGATTGCAACATGATTTTATATAAGAAAGTTCGTGTAGGCCTACAAAAACGATAAAGTGTAACTCCCTCCTTTAGATAGATTTGTAATAATTTGCAGCTTCACTGGTGTAGGTAGGGGAGAGTAGGGTAATCGTGCGCGGCGGGTAAAGGTGCGCATCGTAGTTTCTTATGAATGAAATGAGTTAAAAAGCTTCAGTATGTGCTGCAGCCTACCGGGGGACTCAACAACTAATACCCGACTTCGTGGTTTTCGATACTGAAATTTTTTAGGTTATGAGAGGCCAAAATCTAAAAGTCGTGTGTGTCATGTTATTTTTGCGCCTCAGAAAATAGTAAGGTTAGGGCAGATCTTTAGATAACTTAATACTTATTTAGTATTACAATTAATGGTAGTCTTTGCTTTATCGTTTGAACCAATTAATTTATGGCTTCATCCCTTCTTAAGATAGTGAGAAAATAAAATACTTTCGAAAGCAATATCGGGTAATGGTGCGCGGCAGTGGACTCCATGTAGTTATAGGTAAGAAAAAAAATTACTTCCCCCTTTCACATTCTTGTTTACAGAAGCTCATAAACTGTTCGTCCTAGAGTCATGCAGGCAGCTCAGGTGCAGACACAGCAGAAAATTAGCCTACGTGTGTTAATTTTGCATTATCCCTTGAACAATTTTGTAATTTTAATCAAAACTTTTGTTAAGTGTGTTGTAGAGCTCAAAAAAAGTATTGTTTAGCTTAAAGACATTTCATATGTTATATTGATATTGAATTTATATTAATGAAACACATTTATTCTAATTATTTCAACTCATACGTCCCTGCACACCATTACCCACCCCCATGCGCACAATTACCCGATGGGTAGGGAAATCGTGCGCAAGTACATATTCTTATATAATGGTGTATATTTAATCAATGTTAATATATATGATAATGATAATTTTTTATAAGAAACTACATTAAATACCAAAGAGTTTGACACATGTATTGGTAATTTTTGCCCGCATATTTTCTGGGAAGAATTTTTTCCCCTTAGGTGCGCACCATTACCCTTCTTTCCCCTACGCCTAAGACTTTCCGTTACCCTTGCAAAGTAACAGTACTTAAATATTTTCCCTAGAACCATTTTATGTTTAGCTGTATGTATGTTTGAAAATTTGTATAACGCTAAAACTGAATAGTTTATGTGACGGGAAATAAAATTTGTTCCAAATTTGTCTAGACATGTGGTAGAGAAATTAATTTCTATGACTATGGTATTTTCAATGGTTTAACAAATTTTCTTTTATGATTTTTTTTTTTTTTTTTTTTTTTTGTATTATTGTGTATTTGTGTTTTCAACGCCCAAAGCATATTTAAACATTTTAAAAGATAACTGTTTAAAACTTAGTCCTGTAACTATGTAACATCTACTTTATTTTGGATAGCAGTACCGGGGGATCGACCATTGGCTCGCTTTACTTGTATATATAGAGTTTTAAAACTTATTGGATGCGAAACTGAATTTTCCCCAGCGTTTCCAGCTCCAATCGATTTGCTTAAGCCCAAAGACCACATTTAGAAACAATAACATAAAATTTATAACCATAACATAAAACAACATAATCCTAGAACGGAAAAATGTTGCCCTTGCCCAGTGCTTGTTTGGTATGGCAACTGGTTCAAGAAAAACCTTTATCGGGGATCGAAGTGGCAACTTCAAAATCGTGAGGCGGACAATACAACCACTTGGCTGCCCAGTCAGCTCAAATTAAAATTCTATTAATAATTTATATTTTTATTAAAATTGTCCAAATTTTGTTATGTATCTTAAAAAGAAATGCATTTTCTGTACTTTTCTTTTAGTATGTGTTGTAATGTAGTTCTTGTAATGCAGTACTTTACTGTTACACTCTAAATAAGACTTTATAAATAATTAAGGGGTTTATCAATGAAAACAAAGGTATACTCATAAACTAGTAGTTTATTACCATTTATACAATGCAGATAGTTCTTTCTGGTACAATATGGGCAGGCTATGTTTGAGAAATTACATAAAAAAAACAAAAACATCACCAGTCGTTTCGTGTAAAATAGTTGTTTCGTTTTGTAACCTTTTTTAAAATGTTTAACTGACATCCACGCACACATTCGTTCTCTCTCACACACGCGCACACACTCCCCTATGGAGTCCTCAATGTAATGACCCATTGTCAGGAATATAGAATAGATAACTGATAATAAACTGTATATACATCACAATCAACGACAGGAAAAATAAATTATAATTGTTCGTATAATAATATTAATAGTGTAATAAACAATACTAGCTGAGGCGTACAACATGTACAAAGCTAAATAAATATGAGTGAGCATGTACAACAAAACTATCGGAGAGTCAAATTTCTGTCTTGACTAAAACTAATATAAATACAAAAATATTATTAACAATAGAAATGCGTCGCGGATTAACTAAACAAAAATACAGTCGAACTGTCTCGGGTGGGACTTTCAACTAACAATACTAACTTATTAACAAATATACAATATGTACAACGAAAAACACTACGGGCTCTACTAAATAACATAAATAATCAAGGTCAAAAACAAAAGCACAACTGGGACAAAAACAATAACAGCATCCAAGGTTCTATGTAAAATAAAAAATAATAGTAAATTAAAAATTCAAGCAAAAATGAAGAAAGAAAATAGTGCATCATCGGTCGCAAGGTGTTGTATAAAGAACAATAAATTAAAAAGATGAAATATATTCTTGTAAAGAAATTTGACAAATGAACAAGTTCTGAGATCGAGATGAAAGAAAAATTTGTAGATTATTTATTTACTCCCTGAAAATTAAGATAAAAAAGCAATGTTGAGGGAACATTCAGAAATAAAAAATACCAAAAATAGTAAAAGAAATAAATATTAGGAGAAGAAACAAACAAAATCACACTCAAAGGAAATATCATGCATCATGCAAAAAGTTACAAAAATGTTAGTATTGTTAGTTTAAAGATGTTTGTGGTGGTTTATAATAGGGAAACCCATGAGAAAAATCTAATTGTCGATTAAAACAGCATTATTCAGAAAGACGTGGCTTTTATAAGTATTCTTTTATCGTTTTGAACAATAAGTTATTTTTGCAAGAGTAATTTTCTAACGCTTTTTATTAACTCATGAACAACACCCACCAATAATAATTTAATACAAACAGTACTGAAATTTTCCTTCCGAATGAAATTTGATTTATTTAGAAGTTAACCGAGCATATTGTGCTACTTCACATGCTAGAGTTTATTTCTCCGGGTAAGAAGTATAATAAGGTTTATAATTTTTTTAATAATGATGATAATGATGGCCCACTTCAGTAAACTGTTATAAAAATACAATTCGTGCTCAATAAAACACTTCGGATATAGGCCTACTGTATACATTCAACAACCAAGCAATAAAAACAACGACCTTCTGAAAAATGGTGGTGAAGGGGCAGAAATTTGATCTCGGAGTGAAAGAGGTAGGTCGTGATGGCGCCGGCGGGGGCGCCACCTAGGAACTGAGATACCGAGGAGATGGGGCGAGGCGTAACAACGTAGTATAGGAACATGATGAGTCTTGTGCCATAGCATTGAGGATCAAGATCCGATCCGTGCAGTGTAAATGAACAGTGAGCAGTCGGGTAGACCTCCTATGCTAAAGTAACGTACTATAGTGTCCGAGGCCCCTTACATAACACTAACTGACAACAACACCTGTCACACTTAACTAAGAAACAGTACAATTAAATCTTATATTATAATAATTATTATATAGAAAAGCATTTGGATCAGGAACCTTAGTAAAATGTTAGCTAGAGATAGGAACCTTGGGTGCTGGGAGGTTTTACAAAAAAATGTACTTTTGTTTTTGAACCCTCGATAAACGAGACGCTGTAACAGTCTTGAATGTAAATCTGCGATCGGTGATATGTGATTGTGACGTGTGAACTGCGAATTTGTAGAGTACATTTAGTTGTGGGACGCCGCCGGCCGGTCCCAGCGCCGACCGGCGGCGGAGGAGCCACTTTTGGTTCCTTTAATGCCAACACATAATCAAAGGGAGCAAAACTGGCCCCCGGGACCCCGTCCCTCCCGGGGAGCGGCCCTGTGTACCGGTACCGATCAGTGTAACGGAGAGTTATAAAAGTGACGGCCGCAGCCGTTCGGGAGGGGGTCCGGTGTCGGTCGCGAGAACCGGAGAACGAAAAAGAGATTTTGGACCCATCAGCACCGCGGTGCTAGGGGGAACCCAAAATGTTAATGACAAAACGTAACGTTAACTCGGAACGAAACCGAAAACAAAACAGGAAACAAAATTTAGACAGCTTCGCCCTCACCCGCTGCCACCGGGCGAGGGACCAACGAAACATACATTTACACATTTAAAAACACATGCTTATATTATTTATAGATAAGTAGATCGGCTCTGGCCGCTTATTAATGATACCGTATATAATATTTATATTATTAAAATTGCCAACGATACAGCAAATTAGCGAGGTTTGGGTTGCGGCGGCGGACGCGCCACAGCGACGCCCGCCGCGTTCATTTACTATAATTAATTAATAAAGATTACTTATATACAAAGTTAACGTTGTAGAAAGTTTGTCGCACATTATTAGTCACATTCGGTGTAGGAACACGGACACTTCGTGGAGGAACTCATTAGTCTTCGTCGGTCGGAACAGAACAGAAACGGAACAGTACAAAGCGGTTACGATACTACAATAGAGGGACGCTATTCCCTCTACTACAGACATCGGACATCGAGTGCTCCAAACGATATCTTAGAGGTGAATACATCGGTAAGTTACAAACAAGAATTCATTGTAAGTCTGAGTCGATGTTGAGGTCCGAGCCGGCCGCCGTCGCCGCCAGACACTCGTAGCTGTGTACAAAATAATAGCTTTCTTATCCGTATATAAATTCGATATCACAAAATAAAATATATATGTATATTGGTAACTCTACGCGGGCCGAGGTGTAGTGACGTTGGCGGCGGCGGCGGCGGCGGAGGCGGCGGTGCTGCGGTCTACTGCCCCGCGCTCGGCACCGGCACGGAGTGGAACATCTGCTTGGGCTTCTTGGGCTCGGGCGGCGGGCAGAAGATGTTGGCGTTGGGGTCCGGCGGGCTCTGGGCGGCGGCCTTGGCGGCGAGGGCGGTGATCTGGTTGACGACATCCTCCATCTCGTGGCTGAGGCCCGGGGACGGCGCAAGCGCCGCGGGGTCCGAGGGGTGCGAGCTCTCCAGGTGCTGCTGGAACTCCGTCGTCGTGTCGAAGGCCTCACTCTCGCACCGCGTGCACGAGTACTTGGACCGCAGCAGGCGCAGCACGCCCTCCGCGCCGCAGCTCTTCTGGTGGGTCAGCGTGGCGGACTCCGTCGCGAACACCAGCCGACACGCCTTGCAGACGAACCCCGCCTCGACGGCCACCTCGACCGCACCCAGCACCGACCCGGGGTTCAGCCGTATGTTGATGGTGCCCGAGCCGGAAGTGCCGCATCCGTCCAGGACGTTCTGCAGCGCGCCGGGCTCCAGACCCATCTTGCTCAGAGGGGCTCCGCCCCCGCCCCCGTCCCCTCCTGCAATCAGACCACACACACTGATTAGCCCTGGAGGCAGAACTACTGTAATTACAAGTGTTACTACTGTAAATAAATTGAAAAAAAACATTAATCGTTACAATAAGACTTATTTTAAAATCCAATCTTTCCATGTTGTGGATGTTTCTATAACGACTTATAAGAAATTAGCTAATAAAATATTGTATTGACAAATTTTGATAAATTTTGTGTAATATTGAGGGTTAAGTTTAAGGTTGTAGGGTGAAAATCGTAAATTCGAAATTAATTGGGTCACAAGACATATAGGCCTATGTGTACACAAAAAGCCAGAAATATAGGCCTATACGTTAGTCAATCAAAAACTTTTTCATCAAACTGTATTATCTCGACCATTTTAAATTGAAATAAACAAGCCTTTTGGCCTTGTGTCAGATACGCACGGCCGTAACGCCAAGCCAATTATAACCTCGTAAATTGAAAAATAATTAACCGTAATTATCTTCCATCCGGCAAATTGGAATGCGAAATCGTCCCAAATGAGCTATAAACCGCAGAAACCTCTCGGAAAAATTACATAGAGGATGAATATAAAGTCGCAACCCGGGCGGAGCGGCTGGCCCATTACGTCAAACGAGGGGCTAGGTGACAACCGCTGATTAGAACAACATCTGGTCACCGATTAATGGCGGAATCGATTACCAACACATCGCACCGTCTTATTACAATCGGATCGAAATTGTATAAAATTTTCAAATTCGACTCACGTACCGTGTTGGGCACAATCAAAACATCGGGAGGATCATTAGCTGGACTCATTTCCATAGGCGCGCCCACCTGGTGAGGGTGGCGCGTTGTGTCCCATCTCTGCTGAACTGAGGTGGGATCGAGCGATTTTCTTAGGTAGGCTTCCAACAGAGTGAGAGTGAGAGTTGAAATATAAACGAGAAATTAGCAGTTGTTGCATAGAGATAGGTTTGATCATATCGCTTGGCGTTGAGCAAGCGGTCCAAAGGTTACTTTGCTTCAGGCTCCCGATGTCTGAGTTCTAAAATAACTTCTTAGAACATAACAAAATCAAGAAGACATTCAATGAAATCTCGAACCATAAAAATGTAAGCATGTTTCAGACCAAATTAAGTACGGTGTATAGCTAAATCACGATGCGAAAAGCTAAGTTCCGAATTTTCAGGATGCGTTAAATATATAAGTCACCATCATTAATATTCGGATATTTTATGTTGTGGTTTTAGTTAATGTATTATTTATCATACAATTACAATTCAAGTAGGTACCATAGTTGTGGTTCGACAAAAGAACAGAACGCAATATTTAAGAGATTTGTTATATTTTTATAAATCAAGGGGAATTTTCTTAGAGCAATTCTGGCACCAGAGTGATAAATATTTTAGTATAACGAGAGCTGAGAGGGGCCGCGCTAAGCAGTTTGTCGCAGGTCGTTGTCAAAGTGTGGACGATTAGCCGGACAAATGTGGCGGCCAGCGCTACAGCCGTCTCTTGTCAACGGGGTTAATGAAAGTTTCCTGTTCTCCACTGGCATCCATTGATAGCTCAACCGTTGATTTACCTTCAGCCGCTCCAAACATACCTTACTTTCAGATATCATTTATACGAAGATTGGTATTAACTATGAGAAAAAAACCTTTGTAGCTTATGCCAAATCTCCCTGCGACACCAATAAATAGCAACCGAGTTGGTGACAAAAGTGGATCTAGAATATTCACGCACCAGAAACGCATTGTTGCCCAACAGAACCGTGACTTTCTACATTTACACCGGCTAAGACAAACAGTAAAATCCGCGTGAGAACAGGAAACGATACCGAATCAGTTACAATGTAAACAACGCAAATACAGGCGTGGTTGGGAAATACCCGACAATGCGATAAATTATGAAAGACAAAATTGGGAAAGCAGGAGAAATCGACAAACCGTACGTAGAGTGAGATTGATGGATTAGATATATCCGACTGTTACCGGCAGTGTAACCAACGGAGACAAACTGTGACAGGCGGTTGTGGAGCGGTTGCAACGTGTCACTGCGGGGTCACGGGTCCTTCAGATTAAAGGTTTCGGACCTAGTATAATACGTTGTTTTTGCTGCTGTCTAACAGTCAAATGGCGGCTGTTGTTTCGAATGCTGTAGCAAACCCAGTAAATCCAATTGTGTTTTAGCGAATCGGTTAAAACCTTGCATTGTTGAGCTAGAAATTAATGCTTTTGCATTGCATAAAACTGAAAAAATTTAAAATAATTGTACTGTATTATGGTTTTTTCTTACACCCATACATCGAGACACACAATTTTGTATTCGAGTTAGGATATTTTTTTTAACGTTAAGAAATATTTTAAAACGCATTCTCCCCCCGTGGTAAAATTTATGCTTGTGAACAATATATTTAGAAGAATGTTAGAAGTTAAGAACAATTGCAATTCGATAGAGACGGTTGCATTTAAGATTCAAAGCATCGCTGAACCCGTCTCGTTCACGACCGTGGAACCTCCTACGGTCAAACTCCCTGGACCAGCACGATTTAAAAGCGAATTCCTCTCCGGGTAATTTATAAATTAGAGTGGACAGTTGTTAAATTGGTAGAAACCCATTAGATCTGGAGGCAGATTGGGGCCGATTAGTGCTGGACAGAAGGATCCGTTACGTCACTTCCGGTCACCGCTTTGTTGTTACACGCCCGATTGTCACTTCCGGTTTTGGTGACAGTTTAATGGCCCGGGCGGGTGGCAATGGGCTTAACGAACCTCCAATCACGCCAATCTGGCAGCGGTGGCAGCAGCCAGCCGGTTACACGGCTAACTAGCCGCCTCTAAACGATCACGATCACTATGACAGAACCATATGTGAACAGCTGGGCTAGAGTCATTCAACTTGAAAACGTTGAAGGTTCCTTAGAATTATTAAGAGAGCAAAGATAATTTAATTACTACACATTTATCAGAAGAAAATATTCTAAACCCAAGCAAACGCCGCTTACATTTAAAATTTTCCGGCAAAAAACTCAGACAGCTCAAAAGCTCCTCATAACTCAACTCAAAAATTTCTAAGGGTCCAAGAAAAGGTCATAAACAAAAAACAATTAGGAATAGGGCCTAGACCTATTTACACTTCAGGAAATTGTGAGTAGGACGATGTGTAAAAAATCATCAACATGACCGAACCTTCTACTAGACCCAAATTATAAAAGGCACCAAGCAGAAAATACATAATTGACATTCCATTGATGCCAAATCAAGGTTGAAGTAAGCTAATTTTGGAACCGTTGAACCCTTGAAACATCAAGAATAGTTGGTGATAATTTCACAAACATTTAACTAATTTAACATCGAATTAACAAACCAAGCACAAATTTACCGAGAATATCAAATGAAAGAGTCATCAGATGAGGTGAAGGAGTGAGGTGAAGACGTTGCATAATTGGTGATCCGAGGCGATGTGAGGCGGGCCCGCGGTGGAGCGGGGAGGGGCGCGATGGGCCCAATGATAAAGCATATTCGAGTAATTCTATTAAAACAATGCCGCCCACAGGAAGAGAGACGGTTTTAATTGACCATCTGTTCCCAATTATTTACATAGCGCGGTATGATGCGTGTATATTAGTCGTAATTTCCGCGTTAACAACTACAAATTACAGGCCGTGTTTAATTATGGCGGGACGTGTTAAGAGTGCAGAGTGGCCGGTATATCTGATGGTCGCGCACCGACACCCCCCGTCCACCTATCTCCCCCGACACAACACGCCTAATGACACGCCGCCGTAATTTTGTAATTTTAATTCCCTCCAGTTATTGTAATTTCGGACTGATTGTTTTGGCACGATAGGCAACGTTCGTGGCAATTCGGATTACCTGGGCAGGCGGTGTGAGAAGACGAATTTGCGACCGATAAGTTTCATACCATAGTTTGGGAAATTTTATTTGGCAATTCCTTTTGTAAGGAAATATGTCGAGTTAAAGTTTTAATGGTTTACAATTTAATGAAACAAACCTGTATACTACAAAATAATTCATTTACTCTTACCGTATTCCAATAGTTATAAGTTGTAGGGCCTATTGGTGTGTGTTGCATATATGGATGTAAGTGTGTCTTTACAACAAATTACAATTGTATCTGCGTCCAAAGAAAATTAAATCGCATTAAAAAGGAATAGACTTTCAATGAAAGATAAAGGGAGTTTGGCTCATTTAGCGTAATGCAATTAATAAAGGCGTTCGATCGAAGCGTTAAAAGAGCCCAAAGAAAGCGAGAGCGTCTCGGGCTGAAAAACTCATTTGGATCGAGCTAAAATATCAATTCCCCTCCCCCGAGTGTTTGTAATGCTCGAAGGCTTCCTCAAGACATCGGGGGACCGACTATTGAGAGCGGGAAAAAGAATCTATAATGTAATGTGAGGGTGAGGGGGTGTTTTTTTCATTTCGTCAGAATTAAGGAGAGGGCCCTTCCCTGGCCCGAGTATAGACGAACCAAATTAAATGCGTTCGGTTCATTGTTACGGACAACTTTTAATTGAAACCGTTCTTTTTGAAGTTTCGTTATAACTAGACGACTTTAAAAAGTTTAGAAATGATGTTATCAAAAGGGAAAGTCCAATAGGTTTAGTTTTGGGATGTTTGACGTAGAAAGTCTCCTTAACGATTTTTATGAGAACCAATTTTTTTATCATTGAAAGTAAAAAATCATCTTGAAGTCTATCGCATATTTTTAAAACACTCCACATAAAAGGTGTAGTTATCTTTTCATACTTCTGTTTGCACTCACGTCCGACACTATCGCAAGGCAGACTAAAGCCTCAGGGTTGCTCGGAGCCGGTCGCCGCATCAGTATGCACGGTCGGAGCGCCGTGAAGCTCCGGCTCAAGTGACATCGCTAATTACCCACTCCTACTCGCGTTTACCCGCCTTCGCATCGAGTTTACCCGCTTCCTCCTCAGCGACCAGCAATTACACCTGATTAATTAGTCGGCACTCGTGTAATGACCGACTTCCTGATAACAGATAACGGCCGTATCAGCCGGTTCGCCCGTTGTCCCCGCACGCGCCGCCGAGACGATGGCCGAGATGCGGCCCTAATTGGCCGACACGCGATATCGCCGATGCCGATTTCATTGGCGCGTTATCACGGCCGATATGTAACGAGCGTCGTATCTCGGCCGCAATTTGCATCACTTAGTACCCAGATAAGTCGGAGATATATGTTTCCTTTGGGAGTCTTCGGGGATGCGAAGGTCGCGTTGTTAATAGCCGCTAGTGGGACGAGGTTTTTTGTTTGACACGGAGAAATAGGTGTTAAACTTATTGTCATATGTTTAATGAGATGTTTCTTGTGTTATGTAAATCAAAGTTATAAGAGGTTTCATGAATATTTATGTTGGAGTGAAAATTAACTACCGAAAATGTTATTATCTCAAAAAACTCGATATCATTGGTATAAAAAATAATGGATTAATACGTAGGTGAAACATTTTGCACATCATTCAAAGTCATAAATAACATCATAGCCTAACTACAGATTGACCAAAACGGTGATATTTGTCAACTACTCGATCAAACTATACATTTCACAACTGAATTTCTTAACGAAGAGTATTTATTTAATTTTTATAAGGTACAACAAAATTTATCTTTCTCAATGTTTCAAAAAAAGTGTATAAAAATGTTGAACAAAAATACACGTGGAGGCAGGTGATGAACCGTATTACAAAGTTGAAGACTGATTTAGGAAACAAGTGGCGGAGTGGAGGTAGCTTGTCTGCATACGGCAAGATGAATGGGTGGCTGTCGCATTAATCACAACTTGGCCAACTTACTCGCTTCTCCCGCGTCGTCTTGTACGCTTTAATTTCCTCCACTCGCTTCATACCACGAGCCACAAATGGATTCATAACTTCCACGGCCGGGGTGGTTTGGGATCAGAAAATAAACAAGTTAATTATGTTGGCTAGACGAATTTACAGCATTTTTATCTACTTTGGCCTCGTATTAAATTGTATGTTTAAAATAATTCGTCTTAAACAGAACGAGGGACTCAAGTGACCTCTCCATTTTAAGACTAACATTTAAGTACTGTATGTCAGAATGTTTTATTACTGTATATTAATGATTAGGTACTTCTGATTTAAAAATAGTCATATAGCACGTCCCCTTACAACTATTTGGTGCCCTCAAAGATATCGGCAATGACGTTTCGTCCAGTTGCGCCCGTCTTACTCAGGGCTAGGACGGTGAGCGGCGCGGCGAGCCCGGGGCGATGCGCATGGCAATAAAACACCTCGGCGGCTGCGCACAGGTGCGACCGCGGCTGCACGTTGCGTCCCCGCGCCCGCCGCGCATCACCGCGCCTGCGCCTAGCCCCGCCGCCGCGCCGCGCAGCTTTTACGATGCTGTAAACCGATCGCCCGGTTACGGCCAGACTTTGTATTAGCATACGCGTAATTGTCTCGCCGGACTAGAGTAATTGTAGTGTAAATTACATTGTAATTGAACTGTCCACTGTAAGTGTAAATCTCCGTAAACGCATTCTGAGAAGCGGGCTCCGGTGTGGTGTACTCGCTCTCTGTTATTTACTGCACCCGTAATGGGCGGTTTTTGGTTTTGTTAAAACTTTTTGCGACCGGGGGGCGTGGCGGGATGTAAAATTCACACCAAACTTCGTAAATCACAATACTTCTTCGCGTTCGGTATTGTTAGCCGGGAACAAAGGGACGACGTGGAAGCTGAGCTGCTATGTTCTCTTAAAGTTTAATTTGCTCTCCGACACCGCTTCGGAGCGATATTTCAACGCCTCTGGACAAAGCGCGGTGAAGACGATGCATATATTATCCCAACTTTCAAAATATCGCTTTAACTGACGTGTAAAGGCCCTAATGGTTAGCGTTTCACGTTCCCCTAAATGATTTTGGTCCGGAGGTGGTCCTTTTGAGATGGTATGAAATGGTAAAACTAATACCACTCTCTGAACTGACAATTTGGTATTTATGGAGTGATGTTAAAATGATCGTTGGGTGGAATGGCAAGGTGCATACGCTGTACAATAATGCATTATCTTTATCTGGTTTATTTGTATACACTCGCCTACGGCTCGATGGGGGCTCCGCCCCCATGCCCCCTTGTTGATTTTACTAATTTCGTTAGTCATTTACAAAGTCTCAAATAAGGAACCGTCTAGTTACACCGAAGTACCAAACAGGCTAGTTCCATCGAAGTTTTGAAAAGCCGTTATAAATTACGTTTAACTCTACAAAAATGTGTGATTTTAACTCTTCCACGTTACCGACCACTTAGTATGGAACGTCAAGGAGTTTATATGGGGCACAGAAAAATTGTAATGGGTCAAAATTATTCCAAATTAAGTATGTTTAAAGTAGAATTTCAGATTCCAGCTATAACAATGAATATAAAGAAATTTTTAATACCATTTCAACCAAATATAGCATCGCCAACCACGATATTAAAAGAATAGGCTAATACAAATTAATACTGTACCCAAAATACAAAAATTAATCAATATCTGTTAATACGGTGTATAAGAATACATACAACAAAATGTCAAGTAACTGAATTTGTATTGACAGTTAGAATATCTTTAGATTACGCCATGTAACATTTTTGACAGGACGAACGTTTATTTAGTAGAGCACAAAACCGAAAATATTATATCACAAAAATCCTCCTGTAAAACTAATGGACTCACAGACATTCAAGTCTAAATTTTCAACTATGACTAATTCTCAAGATTGTAATGACAATCTGTAGTTGACCATAAATTTACGATTTGGGAAATACCGCTACCAATGTGGATTAGGTATAAATTGTTGGCTGAGAATTACATTTAAAATGCAAATAATTTAGTTAGTTATGTTCAAATTTGGCAAAAGATTAATAGAAGAGTGACAAATGTAGCAGCTTTCATGGTAGCAGGAATTATCACTTGGGGAGAGCTATAACTTTCCTAATATGATATTTATAATTTTAAACCCTAATCATGATAATTTAGAAGATAAAAGAGTTTAAAATAAATTTTTTTATTGGGATAAATTCCAAATCTATACCTGAAAATTTTACATAAAACAGAACTTTCCAAACATGACAATGTCTTAGAACCTCATTTTAAATCATGTAAACTCATAAAACATCAATCATCACGTGATTAGTTTTACTAAACATTAAAATACTTGTTCATTAATCTCCGTCATATTTTGAACAAAACTGAAAATATATGTTGGAAACGTATTTAAAAGAGTTTAAAACCTTTTTGTGCTGAGACAAGTTTGCTTAACCAAAAAATGCTCAGAGAAGATTTAAAAATTTGTTTCATGTTATTCTTATGAGGTAAATCTAAATTTCAACTGCAGATGTTCCCTAAAATGCTGAAATTACGCGTACAAGTTCAAATTGTAAAATTTTCTAAAAAAACGTGTAAAAATAAAAAAAAATTAAAGTGAGGGTTAGTATTTGAAATTAGTGACTTCCGGTTTGAAGAGGTGATTTCAGGTACACCCTGTACATTGATATTACTCTGAGTCGATAGACCGCTTCACCTATAAAGACACAAATGGTTAAAGTTATAAATAAGTTCTGTATTTCTTAAAAGGGGTGTTTCGGTGGTCTGGGACACCCAGTATATGTTGGTGATCTCGTCGTCACCAAGGTATTATTTATGTAACTATAACCGTATTGTATATGTAATGATTAAATCAAGTTATATTTTGATGTGAAATTGAACTTTGTCAGTGGTCAATACATCAATAATCTGTAGAGGTAGAGTTGAAAACATTCAGTAAAAGTTAGGATGGGAATATCACTAGGAGGACAAGGTTGATCCAATAGTCTCCATAGTCAAGATACAACTTTATGACATTCGACTTGAATACACCAGAGTGTACAATAAATCAGTTCCAATATATATGTACGGTAACTAAACCTGTTAACTGAACTACGTTACCATTCCTGTACTGCATTACCCTTTAATCAACCTTACCGACACTTCACGAATTTCTGATACCCCAATCAGTTACACATGCGAGAGTATATATTATAGAAGATTTTTCGTCATTGATCTGATTGTGGATTTTTTGTACAGTAATACAGTATGTGTATTAGAGTTTTTTTTTTTTTTTTTTTTTTTTTGTAGTTTCACATGTAGAATGATAAGACCGTGTCTTTTATTACTGTCTAGGAAACATTCAAAAGAAGGAAACAAAAGTCTCCTTGTACTAAAATGCGGCAATCAAAATTAATTACCGATTCGTAACACTGGCAGGTTCGGACGTTTCAGACGTTTCACGCCAGACAAAACTTGGGAAAGAAATGAATGACGGGGCCGATTAATTTGGAGGTGTAATAAAAAGACAATCGCCGTCGTCGTCGGTGGCGGCGACGGAGGCGGAACGAAAGAATATAATGAGGGACGAGGAAGCAGAGAAATTGTGACATGGCTTGTGCGGCGGCAGCAGTGGCTCAGCGTCTGTCGGTCTAATTTGTCAATTATTGTAGGTGGTTCAATCGGGCCACGGTAACCCCATTAACGGAGGGATTAAGAAACCTCAAAACTGCCGTTACGTCATGCGATGCCGACTCGGTAGTCGATATTTGAGTCACAGTGCAACTGAGCCTATCGACACTACCATTTTAGTATGACTGTGAATTGAACAACGGTCGTTCTCAAATTGTCTTTGCGTGTATCGGATGTATTAAAATCGGAATACAAAAGTGCTTAGGAATCGATTTAGCAGTTACTGTAATACGATTTTCAGGTACCAATATCACTTTATAAGTTGTGCTTGTATGTCGCTAATTTATAACGACATACTCAAATAACGACGAACTGTAGGGCTCTATTACAATTTTGAATAGTCAACGTGATAATCAGTTTCAAATTCGGATCTTTTTAAAGTGACACGCCCCTTGACAGTTTCACCGGCGGGAAACCTCAGCCCCTCACTGATACAGTCGTTGTGAACAGCACAATCGAAGAAATGCAATAATTGGAGCTGGAAGGACAAAGCCGAAGTCAACCTGAGGAAGGGGTGAGCAACTGTGACAAAAGGTCGGTGTTTTGCGACTCCTCCCATCCCTGTACTTCCTCGTCACCGAGTAACCGTCGTCTGACCTGAGAAACAATGTCAAATATTATACTTGAAATCCTGCTCTACGGATTTGAAGTCGGCTTTGCAGATGTTTGTATTTGGCATCACCTGGGAAAAAGATAAACAAGCAACAGGCGATTCATGGAATTTATATCTGATCCTGATTGGATGTTTAAGAAAGACAACATTACAACATAACAAATAACTTAATGCTAGCTATTAATATTTTGACGAATCTTCTTAGAAATCAAAGATAACAAAGCTAATCAGAATAACTCTCAGGTAGCTTGGGCGGGCGCATAATAATATATTTTGTTATTATAGGCATTTCGTTAAAAGTTTTCACAACTAATGTATGTAGTATCAGATAAAAAAAATGAAGTAATGTGGGAAAGAAATGTAGAACTAAAGAATTTATAGAAAAGAAAATCTTATATGTACTAAATCAATTTTTCACAAAAAATTATAGCACAATTCGAACATCGGTTCACTGAGTAGCCAGCATTATATTATAGTTGACGGAATAGTATAGATATGTAGAATGTACTATAAAGGTGAAAATAAACTTTATGTTTAATACTTCAACCCGTTAATATCTTAGATGCAAATGCATTTTATGTGTAGGCCTAGATAATTTTACCAATACCTTTCTAAATATTACTGTACCTAAAAAGTAAATAAACCCGAGGTTAAGACAATTCAATGAGAAAATTTCAATAGAATGGGTTTACAAAGAAAGTCTTAACCCCAAACAATTAAAGGAATCCCTTAATCAACCCCAAGTTGTCGTGGTCGGGGCAGGGAGGTTAAGAAACAAGAGCTAAACAATCTTAATTCCGGATTACAACTTAATTAAGCGTTCCTTTACGGTAAGAATGAAGGAAGAAATTGCACTGGGGGTTTGTGGAATGCAAATATTTTGATGCTTCGCCGCATAATTCCAGTCCCGACGGCTAGCCACCCTTCTAATTAAAATCAGAGAAGACCCCGGGCGTTCTGACGTCTTGCTCCCCCTCTTCCCCCGGCACTGCGACCGGGCGATAAAAAAGAATATTGCGTTTGTTAATTTCCCCTAAAATGCACCGGCTTGCTTTTTTAATAACGAGGGAGCGTTCTGCCCTTTCCCAACTTCACCCTCGCACTTTTATTCCCTGTCCGTCATATTTCCTTTTGATCCTGCCTTGGGGAAGTAACAAGAGCCTTAAAATCCAAGATTTTTCTTTCTTGTTAATGAAGGCGTTAAAACCGTTTAAGAAAGTGTCATCTAACAAAGAAACTTTGAAGGCTATAGAGTAGCATTCTTTACAGCTCTTATTGATCGTAGAACGTAAAGGTTCGCAGTTACAGTAAAACACATTTAAATTTTAAAATCCTCAAGACTCAAGAGGAACTTTTTGCATAGTACTATTTATCTGTTTTACTATTAAATAATGAACAATTATTTCATTGTTCTAAGTAAACTAAATCTTATTTTTTTCATTAGGTACAACAGAAAAAAACGTCGGTACTTAAGCACTAAATGAGCATTTTCCTATACTATAATTTATGATAAACGTATTTACAAGATGAGCCTTCCATATATGTCTTAAGTATTTCATCAGTTATACATAGCTAGGTTCACGTCATCACTGTATAATGACAACAATAAGGGGGCCGGAGCATCGGAGCAGCCAGTAAGCGAGCGAGCGCGAACAACAATTAGTCCCGGGCGGATGTCCTCTCTTGTTCTAATTACCGGGGGATGAAGACATTCATCAGTCCTCACTTCCGGTAATCAACCCCACACCCTTTAACCTGTTGAAGCAATTAAACAATTACTTTAATGGTCCTTGTAAATCGCCGATGCCGGTCACGCAACTGTTTTAATTAGATACCGAGTAAACACCGTTTAGCTTATCTACATCTTTCCGCTGCCCCCTTTCTTTTTTCCTGACACTCATTAATTTTACTCCTGTTTAATTTAATCACCTTGCTGCCATCGGGTCGCCGGTAATTAGTTACCCAATCTGCCGCACGGATCGCCACTGACCGCTGTAGCGCGGTAGAACGACTGAAGGTCCCAGGGTCAGAAATGACCTGTAATATTTGTACCTCTTTTGCAGACCACGACTGAAGGTCCCAGCCCTAATGAGGGTTCGAGGTGGGACCTTCCGTCGTCCCCTGCACTTGGGGATTAAGATAATTTGACGAGGGATGTCATTGCTTACTTTCATGAGCGACTTTCTGAGGCATAAATGAATATTTGCATATGGATGAAATAATGATATGTTAATATAATAGTACCAGGAGGACCGAGCGTTGCTCGGTGAAATATTAGTAAATTTAAATATCAGAATGAGTGGCAGCCATCTGTGAAAGTATAGGAAAAGAAGGAACAGGTGATATGAAGTTCTGAATGTACTTCTTGTTTATATGTTGTTAATTCGTTGCCAACATGGCAACCCATAAGCCCAATGTTAAAATTTTGTAATTTTAAACTTTAATTTTTAGCAAAATTAGATTTTCCCTGGGGGCGAGACCCATCTCAATCGTATTTTTAAGGTAAAACTAAGTTTATTCCAAAATTTGAAGGAAATCGTCGGAGCCGTTTTTGAGATAATTGTGCAAGCAAGCAAACAAGCAAACATTGCTCGTATAAGAGTATAGGATATAAAATATAATAGATGGGAAAGTTTGTTTGTTTTTGTTTGGACAGACATTATAAAATCGTCTAATTGAATTTGAAAGTTAACATGTTACTCCTACGAACACAAACTGATATTAATGAAGTTATTATTATTTATTCAATCAAATTGATGTTACTAATTTAATTAAAAGCCTATGGTACAAGTGTAAAATATAATTCATAACTAAAAATTGTGCTACTTATTAATTTTATCGATGACTATATTAGGAATTTATATACTTAGATTTGCGGCAGTACCGGGTAATTGCAATGTACGAAATGAGAGGAGTGAATGAGCACTCTCTTATATTATTATTTTAAAATTTAAATTATACATAAATTTCTGTGGCGAAGCACGAGTGCTGAAATACTAGTATTTTATCTATTATGGTTCATAAAGAACTATTTCGGTATAAGTACTTTGCAATGTATTTTCCTTTTGAATAAAATGTATTTAATTTTTTTAATCTTAGTCCTTAATTTATCAATATATTAAAACAATCTTAGTTGGATTTTAAAGTTTTTTCACGTGATTAGCGTCGAAGGAAAGTTTATATACGCATTATAATATTTGAAACCCACTAAACATTGAAATAAATAACCCGAACATCCCTGATGTGAATTTGCTGATGCGAATTACGTGTTAATAGTTACGTATTTTCCAAGTTTTGACAATTTGAAAGAAAGTTGTCAAATTTGAGAAGGGTCCCCTTGTTTCTCAAAATATTCAATGGTTAGGCCATATCGAATCCAACAGCTGTACCTTGTGTTTTCTAATTCGATAACATATTAGCTCATGATTGTACTAGCTTGTGCTACGTTAAGGCCAGTCATGGCTATATTTCGATGAGTGGTAATTTTGTGCTTATAGTATTATTTACAATATTGACCACTTAATTTTGATATTTGTTAAATGAATCCTATATTAGCCTAAACTCAGAGCTATACAAATTTGTTCTATTAAGATTGCCTTATAGTAATAAATGGAACATTTACCCAGAATATTTCATTATTGTCTTAATGTTTTAATTTCACTTATTTCATTATTTGTGTAAAGTTTAGTATGACCTAGAAAGCCATACTATTAAAATCGTCCGGTATACCGGTATCTAGTTTTTTAAAATATAAGTTTCAAAACACTTTTTTCTATCATAGGGAATTAAAGAGCTACGTTAGCGCTTAGCTATGTACCTGAAAGACTGCATTCACACAAGAGGCAATCTTTCATTTTATAAGGTTGAACTATGCAAGGAAATAGAATGACCGCTTTGCGATGAAACCTTCATCGAGAGCCCGCGGCGTCAGGTGCCGTGGGTTGTCACGTCAGTGCCGCGTCCACCCCCTCGCCATACCGCGCCACGGCCTTTACTCGCGTTGCAGGGGGCGACTGAGGGTCCCATCACTAATTAGGGCCTGGCCTGGGACCTTCAGTCGTACTCTGCAAAATATTTAATTATTCACACTCGTTGATTTTACCCTGGGACCTTCAGTCGTACAACCCTGTAGCGCTGGGTGGTTTGGTGGAACGCTCAGATATCCATCGTCTAATGTGGTTAACTATTAATTAAAAGTCTCGGTTATTTATGGGTCTATAGATTTTGAAGAATGTTCATATGAGATTGAATACATCGGATAAGGGGTTTAGGATAAAGGTTAAATATAATTTTGCCTGTAATATTAATTTTGGTGGTATTTGGCAAAGAGTATTGGCTATGAGTGATTTGTTTATGAATCTGTGGTTAAGAATTTAAAGTTATCGAGGTTGTGAATGAAATTGATTAAATCCCACCGCAACAAGCATGCGGTGCTTTTTGTAATGTTAATATAATTTATTATTTTCAAATTACTACTATGTATTTTTATTAAACTCTTTTATCAAGTCTATGATTCAATTCCATTTAATAAAACCATACAATCGATACAATGAGCGACCCGTATAATTTCAGCCCTACTTTTGTCCAACCCTTCTGGCCGGCAGGTTCCTAATGGAGGCCGAACGACCATTAAGTACAATATGGCGACCGGTGGCGTTGTCGCCAAATAAATAATGATTATCGACATTGACGGCCAATCGCATACGGGCTGTCAATAAGGTCGACGCGAGGCGTTACCGGCTTGGATAATACGCCATTATCGGCTTTACCGCCCGGGAGGTCCGCAAGTCCGGGACTCTGTACTACGAACACATATTAATGTTTCGTAGCGGAAATCGAAACAAAAGGGAAGGAGCCGCCGTTTGCATTTTGGCAACGCCGAGCCGTCACGTGATTTATCCGAGGCTTTGGCGGCGTTCGCGACGGAGGGGAAGATGAGAATTATGAGGGAAGTGGAAATTTAATATTCAGTCGGCTGATTTCCGCTAAGGACAATAATGTGAAGCGAAAACGAAATGTTATGCTAAATCACTGGAGGAATTTGTTTTTAAGGAAAGTTAAATAATGTTTAACTATCTACCTGCTTTGTACAACATTATTTTGTCTAAAGCAACGGCATATTGGCATACTGGTAACTTTGACAGTATTTAAACTATTTGATAATAGTTTTCAACAAGGAGTGAATTTTTATTGACACGTTTCTGTTCACCGTATTACAGACATTACTCCATCTATCGCTCACGAACCAGCCGTAAACCTAATAGCAATAAAATAATCACTTTTACAGCCTTTTGTTTTAGTATCCGAACAATCGGTCGGGTGTACCCGAACGCTACCGAATACCGACGAAGAGGCGACCAATGGGAACGTGTCTTCTCATTGTGACCACCAATTACGAGCTAACGGAGCTATATTTATTACGCGACATCGAGATGCGCGATGACGACCAAAAGACGTGATTCTTCGGTTAACTGGCTGTTTCGAAATTCAAATATGATCGGCCACTCGGGCATTCAAAGCAACCACCTCGGCCGCCCCGTGCCTACTGATTAATGTTGGAGATTCATGGAGGGAATTTGAAAGGGAAATGACAAAAGATAAGAAGTTGATACCCGGCTAATGCTGGGAACTGCTGAGGACAGACGCTTCGAGTTACGACCAGATGGGATCTCGCCCCAGAATGCTGTAGTAGTCGCTGCACCGGAGACTGGAGAGTGGACCTGGAGAGGACATTGTTGGCACAGTACGGTAGAGCGCGGGGTGGCTGATGGGTATACAGTAGTGAGATGATCAGTGAGATACGACACGAGGGCAGAAGTCACAAGTTAAGGGGGTATCAAATGGTTGGGGAGACTGAGGTCAAAGTCTTGAAATATCTTATACTAACCCACCTGTACAATACCTTAAAACTAATTTTGGGCAAAAAAATTTAGTTTAAAGACGATTTTAAACTTTTTGTATAATGTGCAAACTATGATAAAACATTTAAATATAGGCAATTTTATAGGCCTACGAGTCTGGTGAAAAATGAACTTCTTAACAGTCAAATATGACAAAGAAGTTTAATACACAACAATACTACCTCACAGTGCGCTAAGCAGTATCCTGCAAGTGAAAAAAGCACATTTCCCTTTCACTGAGAGCAAAATTCACGATTAAATGTTTTCCTCGGTGGTTTTGGCCAATAACAACTTCCGCTACACTTTTGCATGCTAATCCGACCAGTATTGAGGAAATAAACCCGCGGTTAAGTAACTCAATCCTTGTAGCACACTTGAATTACAAAACAAGACGAGTCGGATTAAAAGATGTTAAATGGAGGGGAGGAGGCGGGAATTTGTTGACAATCGGCGGCGACACGGAGTCTAATTATCGGTGTACACGGGGCCGCGGCCACACTTTTTGTACTCATTTGCATCCGAGGGCTCCGAAACCCGGCGACAAAAAAACAAAAGCGTTAATGAATGGGGCGCGTGGCCCATTTATTGAGGCTGATAATTAGGAAGGCAAAACCTCGCCGCTTTGTTGGGTCCAACGCGATTGTCATAATAAATGTACACGGAGATGAATAATTCCGGTTTTTTACGTGGACAGCCGGTGACACGCGTTCAACCCTTTCGTTGCGCGGTTTGTAGCTCTTTGTCGAGGTATGAATTAGTCATTTGGTCGCCTTTGATTAGGGGATTTAGCGGTGACTTTTTTCGAGTATTAATGAACTGCACCTTGTTATGGAGTAGTTTAGCAACTGTTTTTGTAGGATCATATTTGTATTGTATTGTTTTGGGGACTTCAATTGAAAAAAGTCCCATAAGTGTCAAAATAAGGTTTAATTTGATAAGCTTTTATTTAGTTTCTTTGGGAGCCTTGCTTGATTTTTAAGTAAAGATAAACCAACCAACACTTATATCTGCCATTGGTGGAAACCTTTGAAATATAATGTGAAGAAACCGCAGTCCTAAACGATTTATAATGCGCTCGTATAAGCCTATGACAAAACATAAATTTCGTTTTTGAGAAATTTTGAACATTTGAAATGTTTTTGGCAACAAACCCTAAAATCTTCTAAAGGTCGATTTATTGTGGAGTTTGGTAGGACAGTCAGACACATCACAAGTGATAGCTACATCGGAATCACTACCTTATAGCCACTATAAATGTTTTTGAAGTCAACTGACCTTATCAAAGGAGTGATAGTACTCAGCATCTGCAACGAAGGGCAAAAGTCAGACAATTACAATACAAACTCCAACTTTGGGACCCGCGGAAAATGTTTAGCTATCTTGCTTTTTCTTATTGGAGTTTATTTACGTATAGTTTATATATTGCACTCCATTATTTTTTATCTATTCACACACTATATATTGTACTGTATCGTGTATTTAAATAAAGATATAGTATATTGTAAGGTGGGATTTAAACACAAATATTAAATCACGTATATTTAATAATAAGGTTGACCAGCCCTTAATTTAACAGACCAGGCAAGGTACAGTATATCTTGTAGCCTTGTTGTATAGCCCACAGCTGTTGCTCCACTATAACGCTTATAACGCTTTATTCATATACCCCTGTCTATTTTCATATGCAAATGTGTAAAATAATTTTGAGAAAAGTTCAGAATCTCGTTATTTAGTGTATATGTTTCTAGGTCATAGGCATTTTTAAAAGTTGATAGTGAACGTTCCAAATCTCCTCATTCTATTCTAATGAGAAATCAGTATCAAATACAGTAATATAAATAATTCGTACCTATTTCAGTTTGGACAGCAGGCACATTAAAATGTAATAAGCCATTTAAAAATTTAATATGTATTATTTCATAACAATTATTTTTACAAAGTATTGCATAATTTGTTGGGGTGTGTGTGCGTGTTCTTTTTATTAGTCTTTGATTAAAAAAGACCACTAAAATAATTCTATTACTGGGGTGATTCTGACTTTAAATAAAACTTGATCATATAAAAAAAGTTGTCACAGGTGATTATAATTTTGTTGAAAATGCTAAGGATAGTTTTGTAAGTTATTCACGTTCTTGCACCATTAGTTGTCCACATTCCAGAAATACCCTTAAATAACATTGATCAAGGAGGGCTTATAATAACAATTATTAGCTACTCCCTTCCTATAAGCCATGTCGCTGTAGCGACACAACAATAATTCAACAATGTACGAGGGAATGGATTGAATCCCAGGCAGAATTGACCTTATGACACTCGAATTGACTAGTGTATGCGCGGGTGTATCGCGGTGAGGGACGGACGGACGGTTTGTCGCCGGTTGCACCGAGGTTATCGAGTGGCACAAAATGGCGTCGTGCGTCATTGTGAGCGAGGCGGCCAACTTGTAATCCATTTCACAAGTTCCGGTCCGCTCTGTTTCGCCCCTTCTTTGTAAAATATAAAAAATGATGATTTATACCAAGAATGAGCACTCACCCCTTCTCCACCCCCTCGTGCGACCCCCTTTTGGCCTTTTCGGTTCTCAGAACAATTCCGAAATCTGATCAATTACCCCGGAATCGTTAATGGTGAATAGTATTTTATTACCGGGGACCCTGATAAATGTGCCGCGCCTATGCGAAAGTTGGTTTTTTCAAAACTAGGGTTATTTATTGTCCCGTATTCTGAAATACAAAGCGTCCTACACTGTCATTTCGGGAGGGGAGACAGTGCTACTCTTTGTTCGATGTTTAATGTTTTTTTGCGACGCCCGTTTGTGTCGGGGCGGATTAATGTATTTTATGGTTTTCATATTTTAGTTCGCATTACCAGGGTCCACATCGCTGGTATGGTTGTTCTGAAAAATTGAATTATTCTTTTACAAAATAAATCTATTTATCTTTAAAACCATCACTGTACTTTAGGAAATTTATTGATTCCTAAAATGATTTTGCTGAGGGATAGACACACCGATGAAACAAATTAAAGGTTTTTTTAATAAAGCTTGTGACCAAACGAATGGCCCGGGTAAGGTGAGGCGGGCGATGCAGGGAAGGAACAGTAGCAGATCCCTGATCGGAATCCACCCTCCCCAGAATCAGGGATAAAGCGAATCCTCAGGTATTTGCGATGCGCCCCCGCAGATGGCCGGGTGGGACCCAGCTGGCCTTGTTTTACCTGTCCATACAAACACACACTCTCACATATCTCACACGCACACACGCACAGCCGCCGCAGGTTGGCCACCATTCCCACCCTATGCATCACACCTCGCCCGTTCGCTGGACGCAACGCTTTGTCACTCCAAGACTGACGAACTCATTGTCCCCACTGATCGATCATTCGATTCTTCGAACGACCGAGAACCCCCTCTGCTTTTTGTCATTGCTCTGCATTTTTGAAAAGTTTACGCACCAACTTTGCCCCTAAATTCCGTTTCCTAATGATCCCTTTTCTTAAATCCCAAAAGATTAAAAGACCCAAACGGATGCTGCGGAGCAAAGGGGCTTTGTATCTTTTGTTGTCTTCTTGGAATCCCTGTGAATTTGTGGGTCGTGGAGGTATTAGTTGCAAAATTGCTTTGGTGGACATTTTATCTCGGTACTGTCCTTATTTTACGTCCAACGTTTGTCTTAACATGTCAGATTAAGCCGATATCAGAAGTGTCATTCTAATTTCAATTTACTATACCGTATGGTAATTTTCAAACGCAAACTTAGTAAAAAGTAAAGTCTTTTCTGAAGACTGAAGAGTATACAGTACAGGGTATAACCGCAGGGAACGCACATGATGAGATTTAAATAATAACTTATTGTTTAGAATAAATAAGGCAGGGTTCGGAAGTATAGGCCTGTCTTGAACACAGTTAACTGGAATCCATTAGTTAAATCAAAAACCCAATAAGTTTTTTTTTTTTTTATTCACAATGATACAGTTATTAGGTCTAGACTTTGACGTTGGCATGGAGGTGCGCTTTAAGTCATGATTAGCACTGCTCTAATGTTGCCATTTTTGTCGATAACCACAAAATCGAAAAAAAAACTGAAATAAATCGTTTTTTTTCAATTATTAGAAGAAAACAACACACAGTCATGAAACCCACAAAAGACATGGATTGTTGGATAAAATGTTACGTGGTTGAAAATTGCAAAAGCTCTTGTAAGAGATTGTTGAGAGTTTTTGAGCGCTCCTCCTTTCCAAAAACAGGGATGCGCGAGGGCAGCCGAGGGGCGGCGCGAGGGTTGTTTGTCGCTGTCCTGAATGGGATTAGAATCGCAGAATTAACGATGCAGCTGAGATAAAAGCTGAAAGACTCGGAGGGGACAGTTTCTTCCGAAATCGCGGAACAGAGCGCTCCAAAGACGGTCTTTGTCACCTTCTCATTATGCCTCTCCCATTATGCCCAACTTTTTGTTATCCCGATCATTGCCGGCTCGCGGGCTTTATACAATGCTGGTGTATTTTGTTTACGCCAGAGAGAGGTTTCCAGCCGCGTTTTTCATCTAACGGTTTTGTCCGGCTGACCAAACGGCGCTTTTACCTGCTCTTGCTTTTTGAGTTGCTCGGCTCTTATAAGTTATAGGATGCGGTCTTGAGCACAAATTATAGTGGTTCTAGTAAGTGAATTAAAAGTTCTTCCTTTAGCACAGATGATAATGTTCTTGGCGTAATTCAGTACGATTTACTTATTTTCTCGTTTATCGGGGTAGAGAATAATTTTCAGAAACAAACACCTCCTTTTGAAAAATTGGATGTGTTTTAAAAAAAATATCGAATATTGTTTTTATGTTTTAATCGGCATTCGAGTAAGTGATGGATGAATTTAACGTTTGACGCGAACTTTTTTATCAGTAAAATGTATTACTGTGCACAGAGTCTCAAATATATTGTAATCTATACTGCAAATTATATTGAGCTAAATAATAGTAGGCCTAATGCTATCAATAAGCATGATCTGTTTGGTTGAACAGGAAATAAATGTACAGTACCGGTATCGACCGTCACCGGAGTTCGGAGTTGTGTCGGATGGGCCGATCGCACACCTGTTTCTGCCTGTGTTAATCAAACAATCCGGAGTCTCCGGACGCCTATAACAGGAACCGGCCTCCAAATTGAATCCTGAATTGGCCCAGCGTCCTTGGGGCCGGCGCGGAGTTACGGCCTCCGACCGCCGCCGCTGCCGGGATTACTATGTACTGGAGTCACATGGCTGCATTGTGTTATACACAAAACTTTGATCCGTCTGCGTTGCTAAGAATAAAAGTATCGTGAGTCCAAAATGAACATATTTATTGTGCAAAAAAACGAGAGTTTAATCTTGGAACACAACTCCAGTAATAAATAATAGTGCTCACGCTCTTACTTTGTCCTCATACCCGGTACATTGCACTGGCACATATCACAATCTTTGCTGGTATTTATGAAAAGCCCAAGTTAGGTTAGAAGGTTATTATCTAAAATATAACTAAAAAGTAAAACTTATAGGCCTATTGCAGATTTTTTTTGTTTATTTACTTTATTTACAATTAATTCAGCGTTTAGAAGTGTTAATCACACATAGAAGAACTATTGCAAATTTGTGACACATTTATTTATTTTATACTGTACTAATTTACAGTACAATATTAATTTACAGTATAAAAGTAGAGGTTGTAATACGACGAATGCAGCGTATCAATGCATACACGCTCCGCAACACATCTTGAGCGCCCCCTCGCGTCTCCCCCTCGTCGCCACGCGTGTGTGTGTCTGTAAATGCGCGTGTGCTCGTGAGTGCGCGTGTGTCGCGCCAACGGGGACTTATCGATAGGTGTAGGTAAGTAGTGGGTGTTGGGACTCTCGGCACGCCGACCTGTAATGCATTTCGCTTGTAGGAATGGCCCGACATTCCTATTGGTATGTTACGCTCCGTGACCTCATGAATATGAACGTGAAATCGTCTCAGCCGGGTGAGCTGGGCTGAACGCTCGGTCAATAACCGATCCCCGTACGGTACGACCATGTTCGTTGGCTTCCACCACCGCCGTGTACCTCCACCACCGCCACCACCGCCACCACCGCTACCACCGCCACCGCCATTGTGATGTTCTGTTGACGTGAGGAAATTGTCGATGGGTGGAGATTTGGCAAAACTTTACTATTCATCAGGAATGCAGATAACTGCTTAGTTAAGAGGCCTACTCAATCTAAAACTTAAAATTAATTTATGTTAAATGTTAGCCTTAAATGTAAAAATCCATTATGGAATATAATAAATTCTTTACAGTATTTTAAAGTGGATAAGAACATTCTCCATCCAGAAAAAGTATTTTAAAATATTTGAAAATGTTTAAAAGTTATAATATTGTATTGAAAAAAAGATTCAAAGTGTCAACATCCAATGAAAAAGGCAAAAATACTAAAATAAAAACACACTAAAACTAATACATTGATAAAACTATTTTTTAAGAAAGTTGACAGAATTATCAAACAGCATTTTGAAAAAACAATTCCAAAAAAGCCTCAAATTAAATTTTTGAAGAAATTCGACACAATTATCGTTTTTCTTTAAACGACAGCTTTTGAAACAACAATTCCTAAAGAGTCTCAACTCTCATAAAATGTCACACTATTTACTCTGGCTCGGTTCTTTGACTGGCGCGGACAACCAGAAGACAGATGCTATCAAAACTATACTTCCATAATCGTCGGACAGGTTCTGGGAGGAAGCGGTAAATATATAACTGGCGACATATTACAAATCAATGCCTAATAAATACCAGCGACCGAGACTCGCTCCGACCGCGACCGCGGCGCTGCGGACCGGAATGTGGCGACATCTGCCGCGATCGCTCTGAACCATCCACCGCCGGGGGCGAGCACAACACAGCTGCCCTGGTCGCAACACTCAACGTTAAACACGGGTATTGTCATCTGTATACAAATTTCATCTCCTGCTTCCATAGTATTGGTTTTCTTTTGAGAAATTTTTATTAAATAATATTTTTTAGACGCGTTTTAAGCTGGAAATAAAATGCTCGAATCTGAGTTGGGTCAGGTTAAGAACCGAGAGAATACATTAACCTAAACCTATAACATAAAACGTCCTTGAATATAATCTGGTAACACAAAGTTCCCCTCTTCAACTGCCATCGCTGGTTTTCCTTAGTAGCCTAAGTTAAGATCCAACATGCACACAGTAAGGAAAATGTGTTAAAAGCATCAAGAGAAAACATAACCAAACAACCCTGAATAAAAGTACCATCAACATTCCTTACAAAGAGTGACTAATTAATTTATGCTAATGAACTTCTAAAGTTGCCAAGCACAATTCATTACGGATTCAATTTATTTATGGCTTTATATCCCGCTGTCCTTTTCTTAATGCCAAGGCATTCCAGTGTAACATGACTGTAAACCTTGTTCAAACTGTTGACAATAAATATAATTTTATGACAAATTTGAACATGGTTGAATGTTACAGTTATAGCACACAGTCCCAGAAACTTCGCAGTCAAATCTTCATCGGTGAATGATATTTAGCCATTACAAGTAATACGAATAAACAACAAAACTGAGCAGCTGCAGAGAGATTTGTTTGTCGCCGTTATCGACCGAACTCTTTGGTGCGTTTTGGGGCCAAAACGAGCCATGAAGCTAGTTTCATTAGCGGGGCCAGGTGGTGCTTTGTTTCCCCCTCGGGGCTCGAAACTATTGTTCCAAAGAGGGGAAATTACTGTCAACTGTTTCGGCCTGAACAGGAGATGCACGGAAGGGTGGCGAGCAAAGGCCCCGAATGCCAACCTCGCTCTCAGGATACCTGGACTTGACAAAAACACTTTCACTGGAGCATCTTCTCTGTTTAGCACCTCCATCCCGGATGCTCTCATTCTCTCCTTCTCCCCGCCTTTCATATCCAACCCAACTCAAATTTGTTTGTCTGCTTTGCCCTTAGGAAATACAGAAATTATCATGAGTTGGCGTCCACGAATAAACCAAAATAAATTTATAGTATACTTAAAAAGTAAGTAAATAAATGGTTTGAGTTCAATAACATGACAATGAGTTCAACCAAGTCGGCTTTGGTTCAATCAATACTGTTGGGATAAAAAAGGTGTGAATATGCTTAGGGCTGGTATAGATAGGCCTTAGGATGCTCCACCAAGTAAACGTTAAGAGGGCGTTGGAGTCAATCCAAATTCCGCCTTTCCCCCATAAGAGCAATGTTAAACGGGATGTCAAATAACTCTTTTATTTATAATCAGAAAATAATGGTTTGTATCTCTAAATAAAGGGTTCATCAAGGCGGATTTTTGTTTGCGAGAGGAATTTTTATTAAAAAGAAGTGTTTTTTACTAATTTGAAATAAAAAAGCAAGTTTTTTACTACTTTAAAAACTTTTTCTATAGAATTTTATAATTATTTACAAAGAATCGATCTCGCAAAAGGAACGGGGAATTTGATTGTGATTCAAACGCTATTTATTCTGAACCAATCGGACAAAAAATAAAGGAAATTATATGACAAATGCCGGGGACAAGTTTAGCATTGCTCTTATGGGAAATAAAATCCAACATGGCGGCACTCCAACGCCCTCTTAATTACTTTGGGCAGGATGTTTGATTTGATATGTGTTTGGAATCAAATAGTTTTTCTAAGATAAAAAGTGTGCGAGAAAGGGATATGTGTGGGTGTGAGTGACAATCAGAAAGGGACAGGATGTATGGGTGTGAAACCAAATGTTTGTTTCAATAATTCCCTCGTAGACCCTATTTTCGTTTCTACGCCAGAGCGGAATTGTCGAGAGCTTTGTACTACAATGGTTAACTTGGTCCAAGTTAGTTAGCAAGCTATGTCAAGCCCATAACAATTGATTTTTTTTTTTTTTTTTTTTTTAAGAACGAAGCCGTAACCTTTGACCCAAATTGCTGATTTTCGCATTGTGGTGCTCTAACCGTCTTAGCCCAAATTGGAGACAATTTATTTTCAGACCCCTACTTATATTACAATTTGTGATCACTAAATAGTAATAACAGTGTTAAAACATTTTGAGACAAGTATGTGTCATCAGCAGATATATAATTTTAAATCATAGGTCCCAAATAAAAATGGAATACGAATTGTGTTTTATCATATCACAAATTAGTACTTTCTGAGGGTTTGGTTGAATAAAGATCCCTACAGTCATCTTCATAGACGCGGCGTCCTTGACCCACTCGAGGGCCTCCTTGAAAACAAATAAGTTAAAATGATCTAATTAAAATGCCGGCAATCCAAAGAAGAGCAAACAAGGAGAAAAATCTGGCTAAGAAAGGAATTGGCCTGGGGGAGGATGAAAGAAAAGGTAACAGTGTTCGTTGGGACATCTGTCCTTGGAGCCTGGCCTCTTTGTCTCTCAGAGGGTGCAGGTGAGGGGTGTTAGCACCTGAATGGCCCACCCCCACCCACACCCCCACTCACTCTCCCTCCCTTCCTGCCCTCTGCGAGATTCGCCGTCCTCTCTCGCTCCGGTGGACAACGACCCGCGGATAATTGCTGAAAGAAAAGGAAACGTGAAATTCTGCAGGAAAAATGAGCCTGTCAATCAGATGCCGGACAAAGGGCGTAATTAGACCCGCCAAAACTGCGCCGCTCGCTTCACACGAGATGAGGCTGGACCAAGGATAAGCCATCCTGAGCTGTGTTAGGTGTGTGTATGTTGGCAAAGCAAATTGTTAGGGGATCCTCAAGCTTAGTTGGCGGAGTATGTTCAAGTAAAAAATAATTCATAACATAATCTACAACAAAAGAGCATCCATAAAATAATTTGAGGTGATACTGCTGTAATTCATTCGTTAAATGTCAAAGCTAGAATTATGTAGTAAATAATCCCACAACCTGAAAATAGTGATTTACATAAGATCGCTTCTAGCAGAACAACGCGAGCATATTCATCCCAAGCCCACACAGTTCCGTGGAAACCTACCTCCGACAACCGCCAAGGGAGACTATGACTAACACAAGAGATCCACGTTATAATTATCCTCGGATCTCAGAAATACCCGGATCTCGCCGGTTAACCCAATTATCTTGGCATGCGCACGTGTGGTCGACGGATTAACCGGTAATATGCATAAGGCCAGTTTTAATCATCAGGTTTCAGAAGTGACAGCACGCATCACCCGTGGCGCTTCTAGCGATCGTTGTAGGAACTTTTGGAAAACCGGCAATTAAACAAATAGGGCGATAATTGCTCCGATCAGTTTCATTACCATGCTCTGCTTCACTCCCCCTGGCGGTTCGTGTAGAAGTTGACTATGATTAATTTGGCTGAGATAACGTTAAAAAACTTTCTTTTACAACACTGGCCGGTAACATTCGATCTCACAGTTTTAGGAATGAGCAATAATAAAAACTTTTATTTCTCAACGTCTCTCTGAACAGATACATTCACAGACTCGCACATTAAGTGAAATTTAACATCGGCTTTCTTACATTTGCCATTTATTTTAGCTACATAGTGAGGTTCATTATCAAAACCCCGACCAGCAAATTTCTTAAAAGTAAAGAACAACCCATTCTTAGGAAGGGAGTTTCTAATGCAATCCAGTAAAAGTGTACGTTTACTATACATTTCATAAAACCAAACAAAAAGTATAAACCCAACAAATGCACAATGGAAGGTAAATTAGAGTGAGAATTGTTATATGAGCTGCCTGGGCTTGCCGGAGCATTTGCATATTTTACCCAACATAACTGGTTGCGCAATTAAACGAAGCTCATTGTAAATTAGTATCGCAAGTCCGTACATTGTTGGGTTTACGAGGCTCGCCGTGTCAGGTAATTACGCGGTTATATGGCCCGCAGTCCACCAACCTCTATAAATTACCGATAATTTATATCGAAATGCCATTAATGTGAGAGAGACAAAGAAGGTGCAACATGTTTAGTGGCCCGATCTTACACAATCTGCTGAAGTTGGTGGGAACGAATATGAAGACCAAAGTTCTCTGATGGTTTGTGGTATTTCCAACAATTGAAAATCCAAAAGGAGACTTAAGATCAGTTTCAAACCATTGAAGCTCATAGATTGAATTGGCATCTGTATGGGGGGGGAGCTTTTTCAGAAGGTTTGGCATCTTCTATTACAATCAGTGATAGTGTATTAAATGAATTTGGATTTGCAACTAATATTAAAAAATGTAAAATCTGAAGCTTAAAAACAGACTGTTTACAAATTACATTTTGAACTGACTATTCAAAGATCTCCATTCAAGTGATCGCTATGCACGATAAGGTTGTGTCGTCATTGCGTATTCCATGATAGTAGTTTATATTCCCAAACTATAATTGAAAATGATCAGAGAATTGCTGTATCAAATGGGTTAGTCGGAACCCATGGTTATTGACAGAGATCGCCAGCGTTATAACGAGACCTGGGCGAAATTAGCGACCGACATTCCCCCAAAATGATTCACGGGTCGAAAGTCGGGTCGGCCAACGAGGAAGTGAGATACGACGCGGCGCTGCGGCTGTCGACGAAAGTGAAACGCCGCATGTTGGGCGCGGGTGATCGGATGAGCAAACCGGAATCGGAGTTGCGAAAATACGCCAAACCGAATCCGCGCGGAAATTACACGTTCGAAAAGTCACGGGGCTTTCTCACAGCGTGCAAAAGGTGATAAATCCGCCGTCTATGATCGGGGAGTGAAAATTATGTGTAATGACGGAGACGGGACGAGGAGGACGTAGGTGTGATAATGAGGGAGTGACCTTTGCACATGCGCCGTGGTCATGACCGGCAATCATAATTAGAACAGGGGGATCATCACGACCCACGTAATTGCTGCGGATCTTGCGGATATTGCGAGGCCTTTTGTTGGGACAGGCGTACGAGGGGCGGCCGTCGAAACGTGTTGGGAAAATACACGTTGGAATAGAAAAAAAGTCAAGCAAGTGACAGCCCAACAATTATAGCACAAGTCCACTGATGTGACTTAATGCTCGTAACAATTAACCTTCAATGAATACAGAGAAAGGATTGTCCTTGTTGTAGGTATCACTTTTTCAATCAATTGCAATACTCAAACATTCACATAGTTTGAATTAATCGGTCTACATTGCTCTTGTTCACGGTCATGACTTAGATTTTTTTAGCACTATAGTCATAAATGTTTAACGTAGCAAGAGTTAGAAAAGCCCGCTTAATCAAATCCGTTACGATAATTGACGCCAAGTTGACACAATCCACCCAGAGGCTTCGATTGCCCGCCGCACCGCCCGAGGACATTCCACGACCGCCGCATGTGACCACAAAAGCCAAGCAGTCTGCGTCCGAACGGGACCCGAGATGGACAGCCTATAAATCTCCACGGAACAATTAATTCCCGTGGGTAGATTAGTATGCATCTGAGGAACAAGCGGCATTGTCTATATCTCCCATCTGTTTGTCCCGGGGCCCGACGTGACCGCGGTTCTACCTATAGTGAGAGGCGTCACAACCCTGCGCAATTAATTATTCCTTTTTACTGTTATGTACTTTTTTGTTGATCTACCATATCAGATCTGAAAAAGTTTAGATATACACGGAAAGTCTCACGACAAACAGAATAGTTCAAACCAAAATATCTCAATGTTATGAAACATCGACTACTTTCAGATTTCCAGCGCAATCCACTATGTTAACTACTAATCTGTGGGACACAGCGTGCCGAAACACTCGACCGACGCCGGCATCGCAGCGATTTCCCACTTTTCCCAACAGTCGTGTAATAATCGATCGATTAGCCACGTTCATATCGCGTCACGCGTGTGACTTGGGCAACACGAGCGTGAGAGCGGAGGACCGCCGGACCGTGGCGTGGCGGAGTCCTGGAGGATAGTATTGCGCAGTTTTGGGGTACAGAATAGGAGAATCATGCCTTACATGCGGAACATGCGCGGGTAATGAACTATAAAGAGTCATACGCAGGTGTAGCTAACCATAAGAACCATAAGGAATAGAAAAGAACGTGAGGACCATGTCTTGTTATATCAAGATGAAAAATCTGCCTCTTGGGAGATTGCGGACGGGTGCAAGGTGCGTTGGCAAGGGAGATCATCATAACCACGATGTACTTTATAAAAGCAAGTTTTTATAATGTTCGCAGATTTCTTCAACACTCTCAGCTCTAAGAAAAATAAAATCGAACGACTAATTTAATGAGGCTATAAAAATACAGTATTTGATTTTTCTTTCTAGGTTCAATGTCAATAGTTATGTTATCTTGCGACTGGAGCCGATCTTTTAGAAGAAAACATGTTATCGACAATTAAGGCGAAGAGGATACGAAAACTACCCAATCTCCGCCTAAGATAAAAATTATCCCAAAAAAGACTCTGTTGTAATATGACCTGAAGGCCAAGGGAAGATTGAGACAGCCAAGACGGGGTGAGGGAGGCCTCATTACCACCAGAGTAGAGGAGCAGCGCCCTGGCACAAGAGGTGTCTGGTTGTCTTGGAGGCTTCTTCTTCTTGGTTGTCTGGGAGGCTGATAATCGTCGATACTGTGATGATTAGCGGATACGGTGCCCATAACATAACACCTCCGGGCGGTTTGCATAGTTGCTGGTTAATTATATACCGGGGCCTTGTAATCCGCTAGATGATTCCATTCGAGCCAAGATTTCGGTCTTCCGCTATTACACGGTTTCAAATTTATGTTGGGATGTTTATAATGAGCAAGGATCAAATTGATAATTGAAATTTTTATTACAAGTGGGTGGTGGTGGACTTTATTAAAAACAATTTGTATTGATAATAAGTGCAACTGATCTCTTTCAAATTAACCTTTGTGTTAAGGATTGTTACATATAAACAATAATATATTCTCAGACATATTTCACGATTCAGTTTAGAAATATATAAAAGTATATAAGTGCACTGCATAAAATAATACCAATAAATTTTGGCTTCTATCCATGATAAATTTTGAGAAGAAACAGTTAGGCACGGGTGAACAGATATCTACTCGTTTGTGCGAAGGCGTTTATTTAATAAATACCACGAGCTTTACCGGCTACCGAATCATTTTCCACTGATGTGGCAATGACAATAACCAACTGGGTCCAAATCGCTAATAAATATCCAACCGGCGACGGAATCATTAAGGTCATTTCCTGCTGCAGATTACGCTCTATTCTCCGCCAGTGAAGATTTTAGGACAGGCACAAGAAACGAGTTTATAATACCGTAAAGCTAGCTGTATTTGCTGATTGCGCTTTCCTAATGCTTCCCCGGAATCATGGCGATTGGACGCTAACTATCTGCGGGATTGAGTCGAGAAATCTCACTCATTTCGACCCACCAGCCAAAGTAAAAGCGATTCCCAGAGTCTTGGAATGATTCGATATGTTCGTTCGTTGTGTAGCATTATTAATGAATGAGATTGGATTCCGAATCCCTAGTTGCGTTTTCTTGTTACCTCTTTTTAGCCCTCCATCTCTTTTCAAAGTTTTATATTTCACATTAGAGCACTTTACATTGTGACCTTATTATAAAATTTTTATGAATACTTACAATTTGAATACAAACTCTCGAGTACTAATACACTTGGCCCTGCGTTCAACATTCCTTGGTGCTTATATCGTTATTAACATTAACAGACATAAAACACTTTTTTCACCAACCAACTTTTCAAATCTACTTCAACGTTATCCAAAAAGTCCATATATCCCAAACAAAATCAAACCACGCCGTAACTCGGGTCGCCAATAACGAACCGGCACCACCGGTCATTTGAATAATAAAACCTAATTCCTCCTTACCATAAACCAATTAGAATATCCGATAAATTACCGATAGTAATTACCGTCAGCGTGATTAATTAACGCCGGCCAGTCGGGCACGGCGGGTCCGGCCATAATTCACCGATTGTTGTGGCCCCGGGGGTCCGAGGTTCGAGGCTTGATGGTGGTTTCTCCGGTATTGTCTCGTGTCACCTGCGACCAGGACCCACCCGGACGACGGACCTCGGGGTGGCTGCAGGGAAAGAGAGAAAAAGAGAAACGGAGAAGTAAAAAATACGTTGGCTAATCGACACACGGCCGTAAACTGGGATTCTTGAATGACCGGGACACCTGGATACGAGAGGCGGTTGGGAGGATAAATAATGAAATTTCATGTGTTTGGCTTTAAAAAGGATATATTTTTTATGAAATAATAATAGGTGATTGGAATTATTTTCTAAATATGTAGGTCTAGTAAGTGCGGGGAAAATACACATTGTCCAAAACTAATTATAGTATCAGACCTTTTAGATTCACCTTCAGTTTGTAGAAGGAATCGGTTTAAGTCAGTTTTAATAAAGGTCATATTATATTTTGCTAGTCTTAATCTCTTATGTAAATGATATCAGAGTCTTAAATCCCTTAACAAACAACAACAACAACTACAACTACTTTATCAATTCTAGTTTTGAGGGTAAACGATGTCTTTATTAAATACAACTTGACTAGATAACCGAGAATAGCAAGGAAAGTTACTTAAATTTAAAATTACTTTTTACCATTATGATCTTAAGCTAAGTTTTATGTTTCGCAAAATGAAATTCGCACAAATCAACGAATAAACCCCAATTTCAACTGATAAAAGGTCATTTTCCTGTTTATAGCATAGTGTTTGGTGGCTAATTGTTTTATTGGATAAATATTTTTAAGACAAATAGGAAGCTGGTTTTAAACATGAGTTAACATGACTCACTCGATAAACTAAACTCAGTTTATCCCGGTTACACAAATCTCAACACGTCACATCCCTTGCTCCAAACATGACTCACAACGCAGTTAACCCTACCATTCAAAATCGGCGATTCCGGATCTGAAAAATATCGCCGGCTTACAATCTAATTTCGACCCTAATCTCATTTTAAAATCGGCCCTAGGTCGAAACGCGCATCCCCAAAACCATCACCATTATCTCCCCTCAAAAAGCGGGGAAAAAGAAATATCTTCCGCCATTTCGATAAAAGAACAAGAGATTAGTAGAGGGCGACTTTGGGGGCCATTTGTATGATAAGTTTATAAGCAATGTTGATTTGTATAGAAGGCATGAAGTTGTATGTACATTTTTAGTTTTGTAATGATGATTATTAATTAAGTTATATAAATGAAGTTATCGAAAGTTTATTTACAACGTAAATGCGTAGACAAAATCTGGTTGTAGACTAACAGATGGCGCTAGTGTGCGTAACCAAAGCTAATCAGGCTAAGTAATTAGATTTGCTGGATTATCGAAAAGGCTTCTGACTAATCCCCTCAGTACAAGGCTAGGTACTTCAACCACCATCGCAATCCACATGTAGATGGTTAGCACAGAAAAACACGCATCCGTCTTTTTATGCGTTAAAGTGTATGTCATTCAAACACTGTAGATTGTCACCACTTTGTCAACACTGCAGACACATGTATGTATGTGTGGGAACTAAATATTAAAAATTCGAAGATATGTTAAGAAACACAAACCTACAAATAGGCTACGATTGATCTTTTTGCCAACTTAAGGGTATTTCCTTTTTCAATGTTATTAAAAGTTGAACAGGAAATTACAGAAATAGTAATTCGCCGGCCAACAGTTGACGGTACGTCCTTTAGAGTGCAACACCGCACAATTAGCACCAGCCGTGGTGCCGTGGTGCCGACAAGAGTTATGCTCGATTCTATCTTGGAAGGTGTGCGGCTTGTTACGCTCAATTTGTGTCTTTATTTTCTCATTAGGAGGAGAAAACAAAACGAATTCGACCTTTCGTTTATGGTCCAGCTATCGGCCGGTGAGAGGTGTTCGCGTTCGAGTCGGAGTCTGCCCCGGGCCCCGTACACGCTCGATGGGAATTAATTTTTCGCATCGACGAGTTTCGAATCTGTAACACTTTTCGGTTCAAATTAATTGGCCTGCGGGGTATTTAGTCAGGTTGAAAAGAAAAGGAAGACAGCTAATAACGTAAACTGATCTACATATGTAGTCACTAATTCTTTTATTATTTTAGGCTTTTCTGATCTTAGAATTAAAGCATGAAATATGAATGGCATACAAACAGACAAATCACAATTTTATGTTGCATTAACCAACTTTATAAACGAAGGCAATAGAGTTCATAATTATTTAATATTAAAAAGTAGGCCTATATTCTTATGGGTTTCAGTAGCTCCTTGTTCAACATTTTTGTTTAAACGATGCTGTATAGTATGCTAAAAATTTCATGCTCGGTTATTACTAAATCAACTGACTATAGCTGATCATCAAATTTTTAACTCATCTAAGTTTTTCCAAATTTTAATCTATGAATCTTGTCTTATAATTGTCAACTTAAGACATAGGCCTAATAATTTTTTAACATAGATAAACATCCTAGATAGGCACACCACATATTAATTGCATGGTTGACGGTTTAGCCAGTGCAGCCAACCCACGGTTTCCACGGTGGCTGGCAGTACAGTGTTGCCAATATCAGGTGTTGGCTGTCACGTCGCGCCGCATTAACCAGCCTAATCTCGGCTGAAATAAGGCGCCATTTTTCACAATCCCTCCCCCGCTTTTACAACATCCCTCACGCTTCGTTTTTCCGCCCCACCGCCAACGAGTTTCCCGTGTTTTCCGGTTTCCTTTATCTTTGCATTACGTTTTATGTAAGATTAGAGCCTCCGGCCTCCCTCCTTATTAGGGGGTGTCCGCCCGCGGCTCAGCACATAGTTATACAATAAATTTTAGAGCAAAAAGGGACGACGAGGTGCCGGGTTGGGGAGGGGGGGGGGTCGCCAAAACAAATCTCCTCGCTGTTGCCCTATGGAGATTATTCCCAAAAGGTTCGCCCCATCGAGTTTTTAGAGGGGTCTTTCCGGGGAGGCTTTATTGCTGTTTCTTAACAAATTTATGTTTTACGCCTTTCCTGGGGCGAATCGGGCGTCACTAGCCGGTCGTATATGTACTTTATATGTTGATTTCTATTAATTTTGTTAATCCTCCTAGACGGCGCGGCGCGGCGACGGAGTTGTATCCAATATGGCGGGTATTGGTGATCCCGATAGCATCGAGGAATGCGTCTGTCACATTGTCTCAATGTTTATTACATTTTACAAATTCCTCGCTCCCCCATCACTCGGAGCGTTGTGATCCACGTCCATCTCGAGACTTTGCATCTAATATTGGCTCTCTGCTGCTCGATTCTTCCTCTTAGTCGTTGACACGATTAATACAACTGTACTAGTCAGCAGCCTATATCAAGCCTAGGAAGCAATATAAAAATAAATTCCAAGATATTTATTTTTTTTTTGCAATGGGTGGTCTAAATTTAATTACTAAACCCTTCAATTAAATTATAGAAAATTTTGCAATTAAATTTATCTATTTTTACCAAATATAAAAATGTTGAAGAATTTGTTTTTATACTTTGTTTCATAGGTCCGCCTTATTCTCACATACCCTAATAAGCACATCATCTATTATTACAACTATAGATTTCAAATTTCATCGAAATAATTCAAAGCCGCGACAGCAACAGAGGTACTTGCATTACACAGAGGAAAACGTCCAGTCACCGCGCTCTATTATAATTATTATCGCAGTGTTTGCCGCACAAATCGTGCGTTCGGGCGGCTTTCTCCAGTTTTTGCCGATAGGTTGTGCAACGCTCGCATCGTAACGCGTACCGTAGTGTCACGCACCGCGGGACGGTGGACGCGTAAACAGCGCTAATCCGCGCGTTGTTCTTGTAACGCACCGTGGATAACGCGTGTGCTACGCGTAGGGAAACACAGCGACGACGCAACTCATGCGTGTGCTTATCAGAACGACTTTACAGTTTGTAAATAATTATTTGACTACCGCAGACGAGCTCGTTTCCTTTTTCACTGACGTCTTTAAGTATTTAGTTAGATTGAATAAAAAAGGTCATCACTAATTATTTGATATCGAATTACCAATACAACCCATGAAATTTGCATAAACCTGCCATTCACATCACCCGTAACCATACATTAGATAAAAATAATAGAAATGACGTTATCCTGTTAAAAGCGTCATTGACATACACACAAACAGAATTGAAAGAAAGAAATACATAAATTCTGATATAACTCGTTTCGGCTTACTTAGGCGACAAAAATAACAAAAATTTCAGTAATTCTAAGCATTGTACATTCTAAAACTGTAATTAGATTTATATAGATACTACCAACTAGATTTGTGTAGGAAATAATTAAATATAAGTAATATTTCAGGAAAATATAATAGATTGTGATTGGTTAGTAGGCCTACTGGTGAATAATATATCAATTGACGCCAATAAGAAAAAGCATAACACAAAAGTTGTAAATTTTTTAGTCGGCTATCAATAAATTAACGTGTTATATGAGATGTTCTACACATAAAAAACAATTCGTCTGTTATAAATATTTAAGCTCACGAGCAAGTTTTTTCTCATTTAAACAAACTGTAGCGCAATAAAAGTACAAGAGAGACAAAGTCTCGGTACTATAGGTTCCCAATTTCGCGATGTGGGGAAAAGATAAACAAGGCGAAAAAGTATGCGGACCGACAACGGCGAATTGGACAGGGTAAAAATGTAACTCACGTCTGCAGTCAATTTTTCTCCCCTGGGCTTCCCCCCCCCCCCCCCACGGTCGTAAATGTAAGATACAGGGGCGACTGGCTTCTCCAATTTGTTTATCCGTATGCGAAGAATCTTAATCAGCGCCTTGAATGGGGCTGATGGCACGGGACGGACGGCCGGGACGGAATGGGACGTCCTCCTACAGGGACGGTAAGATCAGGCGGATAAACGCGTTAGAAAGTATTAATTTTCATTTTGTTTAGAATAAGGTTTTAAATGACAAAAATTCTTTTAATTTTATTAGAATGTTAGTTTACATACATGTTATTTTAAAACATTACCCTACTGCAAAAATAATTATGAAATAGCTTTTTTTACAATTACAACTATACTATTACAGTACTATTAATTGTCATATTAGGCCCTAAATTCTAGTTAGATTGTAATGAATTGTTATTTTATTAAATTATCGGATACATATAATTGAAAACAAAGGGAAAAGTTCGTTTAATTTTAAATTACAGTACATATATGATAAATAAAAATACAAAATACAAAATTAAGTTGTTAATGTGTGCAAGCTAAAATTAAACATCTCAGACAAAATTAAAGCTTTAAATTATATTATTGTATGAATTTAAAATTATTAAAAAAGAAAAATAACCTTGTGCATTGTCTTTTGGAGCATGAAGGTTTTTTTTTTAAACAGTTCGCCTATATGGACGGTGAGAGCATTTATTGTTCAGTAGTTTGTTTTTAAAAAGAGCAATAGGTATTAATATACTGTAGAATCCAGTTTCACCAGTTAAATACACATAGGCTATTAAACAGTAGTTTTACAAAAAATGTATAGAAATTATCAGTAAAAAATTTTAGAAGTCCGTTATTGTTTATACCGTTACAGGAACAACACAGAGATTACCGTTACAACACAGAGTGGTCAGTCACACCAAAAGAGAAGGCGAGAGAAGTGCAAAGGTGAAAATGGACGACCTCGGCCACGCTCCCCGTGGGCTCGGTGTGTTGTGTATACAAGCCGGACACCCTCAACCCTTCCGACCCTACCGGCCAAGGTCTCCCATCCCCTAGCCTGGCCAAAGGTCAAACCTTGGTCATTCAAAGTGGATTCTAATTAAATTCTATGATGTAAATACCTATTGTATTTGTGTATATGCAGAGTGTTAATAAAAAATTATGTGCCCTAACAAATAAAATACGGACAGGGTCGAGGTGCGCCGATGGTCAGTCAGGATCATAAAAACCAGGGTCGAGGTGCGCCGATGGTTGGTTTGGGTCTCTCGGGAGGCAGGGTCGAGGTGCGCCGATGGTCAGTTTGAGATTTGCCTTCAATTCGTTGCTTGTTCGTGTTAATTATTATTAGGCTACATTTACTATTTACCAATACTGTATCAATATTTAAAGTCAACTGAAGAATAACAATTTTATATGTCGTATGCATGCATATGCAGTTTTTTGTTCATGTTAAAATATTACCTTGACTGTTTATCAATATCAATATTTACAGTCAACCATACAAGAAAAAAATAACCTAACCTAACCTAACCTATAACCTAACAACACATGTTGATTTTTGTCCCCTGTTGATTTGCGCCATTTTACCCAATATATACCCGCTTTTCGCCATAGTGATAAACATTTCTATTTATTTACAGGGCTTTTCCCACAGTTTAAATAACAACATACCGTACCTAAAATTTATATAATTTGGAATGAATTAGTAACAGCGTGGCAGCAAAACATGGAGAACAGGCCACCCGACTGGCTATCGGCGCACCTCGACATCTCCCTAAAATACCTTATACGATTTTTAGCCTTACTGCTTAGTATTTTTTTATTTTAATTTAGTTTTGCGATTTCTATATCTAATAACGTGCTAATTTATTGAATTTTTAAGCTTAATGTTTCGTGTAACTAGATTGGTAAATTGTTCCTAAAATATCAAGAGGTTAAGAAATCAAACACAATACAAACTTTAATTAATCGTAAACTGTAAAACTTCAAAACATATAGTCTATTTATGAATGAGTTTTAAACGAAAGAATGATTGCGCAAGAATGTAAAATTTCATTTGTAAATTATACAAATCATAAGATAATAAGGGGGTGCCTCGCTGTGTAGCATAACTGCTTTATGTTTGCATCTTGGAGTTCGGTTGAGAATATCATAGGATCGATTTCCGGGATCCACCAAAATTTGATGGAGTTTGACACTTTTTCCTTAAAGGGTTGTGAGATACCATTACCAAATATCACAGGCGTTGGTATTGCAAAAAACGAGCATATTAAAAGGAAGTACAGTAATGAAAATGAGCTACAGCCCAACTCAGGAATGTGTCCGTGTCGATTGGAAAGGTCGAATTGGAGGTGGAGGTGTGAGGGGGCGAAGCGGTTACCTTGATTAATCGGTATATAAAGCGTCACTGGGTACACAAACCTGGGAGTCCCGGGGGTCCGTCCCCGCCCCGCCCCGCCACGGCCTCTGACCCCGGCCCCGGCATGACGGATGGTCGACCCGTCCATTCATCCGGGGACCGGACCGGCCACACCGTCCGGCACCGCGACCGTGCCGGCCACACCGTCCGGCACCGCGACCGGGTACACTCCGGCGGGCGTGCATCAACTGCGCGAATTGACCTGGGCCAGGTAGCTAGGGATGCATCAACTGCGCGAAACGCTCCAAGGGACGATCAGAGACGTGCATTAACTGCGCGAAGTGGTGGGTCTATTTTAGTATCATATTATAAGACAATATAGGGTTTTAATACTTGCAAATTAGATAATTTTATATTAGATTAAAATTAAACGAAAAACTAAAATATGTTTATTACTTTTTTCTTTTTGTTGACTTATTTCGTGTTGAAAAACTTTAGTAGGCCGCTTTTCAACACCAACTGCCTTCCTCTTGAGGCTATGGATAAAATTTGTTGATGGGAAATTTGTTCACCTGATGAAACAGAGTAGTTTCATGGTTATGTTCATTTCCATTACAGTTCGCACACTTTCAAAAAAACATATAGGCTATTCACGAAAAATCTAAGGCAACGTGGGTGATGGCGTCCCTTTAAAAACTACACCGTAACGGACCGAAATAACCAATAAAATAACATGGGGAGTGGAGTCAAGAAAATCACTTAAATATTTACGAATACTAGTGCCAAAGCCAAGAGTTTGACCACACTTTGTGATATGAGAGGTTGGAATGAACCTGTAAACTAGGAGATTTCTGCCGCCGCCAACTACCGTATACCTGGCTCGGGCTTCGCGCAGTTGATGCACATTTTTGGGGGACCCTTTTCGGTTTTCGCGCAGTTGATGCAAATCGAAGGAATTTTTCGCGCAGTTGATGTGCGACCACTCCGGCAGCGTGGGGGGGGGGCGGGGGCTCGGTAAACCATCGGTGGGATCATAAGTCTCCGCATGGTGGCTAAAACTACACTAAAAACTATCGACCTGTATCAGTTTTAAACAATTAATAATAATTGTGATTTTAATAGAATACAATATACTAATGAGCAGTAATGTACAACGTTTCACGTATCAAGTTGAAATTCTGTCTTACAAATACAGTACATCATTTTGTATGCACTTTGCAGCAGCTTTTGGGCGCTCGGATAGAACTCGTCAGGATTTTATTAGGGCTTCGCATGAGAGCAATAGCACCAATACCACCGTAAACCTGCTCAATTTTCTATTTTTAATCCAAGGTAACTGAGATATGTTTTAATACAGTGTAAAACAAAACATTAAATAGTATATTTCGTCACAATGGCCGAAAGTGGCGTTTTGCCGGCCCCGAGATCGTGTTCCAAGTTCGAGACGAAGTCGAGAACTTGAAACGATCGAGGGTTGGCAAAACGCTTTCGGCCCGAGTTATGAACGACATTTTTCATCACAATACACAATTCAATAAATTCTGAACAAGTTAAAAAATTACTTTTTCGTTCATAACAAACAAAACATAACCTCAACTTTAACCATCCTAGCGAGACGTACTGCTTGAGTTTCTGGTTTCTAGGCAACCACTTCACATCAGGTAAGGCCACCTAAACTAATACTCTAACGGTAAGTGACTACAGCTGATTCCAAGGTAAAAGCACTATTTTCCCATCTACGTCATTTAACAGTTGCTATCAGCTGAACTACTAACTACGTCACTGATTTGTTATTTGTTGTTGTTAAGTATACCTTCTAATATTCTAGATTTCTCTGCTACAATTTCCATTACCGCCCTAGGCCGGAAAATTTTGCCGGCCTAGGCCTGCAAAACAGATGTTTCGTTGGTACAAGTGAGGGTCGAAAACAGGTGATATCGATGTAGTGTGATGAAAAAAACTTTGCAACAAAACCAAATTTTCAATTGAAATAATTTATAATTTTTAGGCAACAATAGCAGTTTCCGGAAATACATTTAGAATTAATCATTTAGTTAACCCCTCTAAAGGCTCCTCTAATACTTTATTTTTTACAATTATTGAACAATATTAAGTTTAACATTGTGTAGCTTAATCTAGAGAAGAAAGTGTAATAACGGCAATTAAAATGTGCAACATGTGTGATAAAACAGTAGTAGCCTGGTTGTATTAGCCTACTACGACTACGGCACGGATTAGTAACACCGGTAGCGGTTCAGCGTCAAGGATAGTCGGGGTGGAACGCTGGAACCAACGACATTAAGAACATATTAGGAAAGCAAAAAGCACACTTATCTCCGTGCACGAGTGGCTCGTCCTTGTGACATTTATCTGTACGGGGTTTCATTAGTAATTTCTTTGTCAGAGTCAAAAAATCGACCGAACATAATGCGCGGTGGTTGCGCCAACGCCAAGGAGGAATGAAATAATTGCGTTACGAGCGGCCGCGGCGCAACGCAACGCACGGACGGGCGCGTTTATAGCGTCGTCGCGTCGGTGGCTGATTGGATATGATAAACGGCGCATATGAGGAGAATACTGTACGAGTGAAAAGTATACATACGATGGTCTAACGGAGTGGTGGTGGTATTGCACTGTGGTGGGGATGTGGTTAATAGGGGAGTTTAAGAACTCGCCGTGATATGGTATTGGTCATATTGATAACAGATATATAAAATGAAGTAAAACCACGATGGAAAATTTACACCCACGTAATGTTTTGTGTAATATTGTTTTTATAAGTGTCTCACTTGTTTGTTTTGGTCTCGATCAAGAAAACAAAAACAAGAAGAAATTTTTCAACTGGGATAAGTCGTCTATAAATATGAAACGGGAATGAATCACATCCACAAGGGTGTCATCCGTCAGGCACGGGCCTCTAATGTCGTATTTGAAATTCCCCTTGAAAAGCGGGGTCTAATAAGAGCGAACAAGGTCAAAAAGTAGACGCCGATCTGAAATTCTAATGGTTCGAATTTTAATACACACATTTATTCGGAGAGCTTTAGTTTCGGACGGGGACAAAGACAGCGTCATTTTGAAGAGGCTTATCAATATCGAACGATCGTGGAATTTGCATACGCATTGTCTTTGGGGACAAAAACGAGACTTTTTCCACCCGCGAAAAGAAACGGACAAGAAAAGGTACTTTGCATCGCAGTGATTGATGCATGTCGGTGGATCCCAATCCATTTTCAAATACGAGAATCATTTCTTCTTATTCCCCGCGGCCGGTAAACTGGTTCCCGTCCCCTGGCTAGGCGGCGCTTTAAATAAACAAGTATTGACCATTAAAACTGACAAGAGAGGTGGATAGAGCACGTAACGAGTAACCCCTCCCCCTTACCCTTCCACTCGCCATTTAAATAAGGCCGAACGGATCAAATGGGCATCACGCCTTCAAATACGCATCTACATTTCACTATAATTGACAACATTTAAGAGAAAAACCCGCCGCGAACAATGTTCTCTAGCAATTATTGGGGTCGTATCGCCGGCCGCGGATCTCTGCGTGAGGATACTTATGGGCTGCATACAATTTGTTCGATCCCCGAACGAGCATTATGGAAATTGGAAATTGCCCTTTTAAGGTGGTGAGCGGGAACGGGGACTTTGTCTTCCCGGGTGGATGGTTCAACCTACCGCGCACTTAACAATGATCGGGACAGCTGGGCGAGGAATGCCGGACGTGACCGAAGACATGGAAGTAGGGAGAAAACTCGAGCGAGAAAAATCGCCAGCCTAAAAACGAGTCCCATTACACAATGAATCTTTAAACATATAGTTTTAGCTAATCGTGCTGCCATAAGGTACAAACTAAAACCTGAAATTCAAAACCCTAAATAGCATTAAATTTAAACCGGCATTTACACAAAGAAAAATTCTTTGAACAAGGAAAGATAAAGATCACCGACAAAAAATAATTACTCGAGTCCGAAGGCACAAAAAACTAGAAACACGATATTGAAAATGAAGCATTGTGGCCGGTGTAGATTCTATCGGAGATTGTCTCCGCGTCCAGTTTATGTCTGGAGGTGTTGATGAGCAAGAATGCCGCTCCGCCACGGTCCGCTGCGTTAATACTGGACACAATTAAATCCAACAATAGCCAGCGGGCCCCGTCTTGTATTACATTTTTTACCGGCTTAAAATATTTTCGAAGTCTTTGTTTCCGAATTAATCCCTTGGTCGAGGAGGTGTCTCGTATGCGAAACTATAACAACTTTGATTAGAATTAAAGGAAATTGCTTATTAAACGCCCAAATCTCTTTAACTCAATTAAAATACAATTCCTTAATCGATGTTTACATTTAATTTATTCAGCTTGTTTGCTGAATCTCGTGCTAGTTGTGGGAATGTCATATTAAAAGCTTAAGCATAAAAATCATATACTGAGTTTGGAATCCCCAAAAATTTTCTTAGAGGTTTATTGGCTTCGTTATTCATGGGGTTTGTCCCTAGAGAACAGATTGGAACAGAGGGTTAGTTAAAATGTTAAAAATTGATTGATGCTGTTTCTTACTGACGGCCATAATAAACGGAATAAAATTTATTTCAGTACACCATTTGATGAAACATTTTGGTTAATTGGGTATGAAAGTCTGGGTAAGACAGCCCCTCCCCGATCATACAAGTAAAATCAAACTAGTGTTTAAAATAGCTTATCCATAACTCAATCGTGTCTCTTCTTACAATTGACCTAAAACGTAGTAGTTATTTTTAGTTAACATATTACAGTAACGTCAATGACAATCTAAATGATGTCTTAATTTCTCCTGTGCTTTACCCTATTCTGCAGAGTATAACTATGAACAGACTTCGTCACGGTGGTTGTCGACCCTTGGTGTAACAAGCGTCATTTGTAGACCCTTGAGGTGTGAAGGGGCAAATTTGAAAGGGGGGGGGGGGTCCTCGGTCAAAATAATGAAATATCCGCCTCGCAGCCGGACCCTATCAATCAACCCTCTCACATCACTGATTTTTTTCAATTGTCGTTTTCTACTTTTTCGCTTCAGTTTTCTTTTCCTTTGCACTACTGATGTTACTGTAACGGAAGAAAATAATTGTGCGGACACTATTTTGTTTAAAAACACCTATGGTATTTAATGATATATTTTCATAAAGTAATTTGTTATTACTTCATAATAATAACTGATCAAGCAAATTAGTACCAGCGGCTGGTATAATTTATTGATAGAAAATATATTTCTATCAAGAGTTTTTCTTAATAGGGCCTACATTTTCTAAATAACAAAACGTTCACTTTCTTCCCATAGTTAATGTTAACTTCAAATTAATCGTGTTCGACTATTTTAAGGCCTACCGTTAGTAACTTAATTCGGTAAATTGCTAAAAAAATATAAGAAAACAAAATTATATGCTTGAGAGTAGAAAAATGAAATTACAAAATTGTACAAAGAAACGCTGTGTATGAATTTAATTTTATTTTGAATTTTTTTTGTGACTGATGAGAGCCAAAAATAAGTTTATGCTTATAGTACAACAAACCAAATCCAATTATTCCGTTATAAGGTTAGTTAATAGTACAAAGGTACCAAGTTAATGGCACATCAAGTCCTCGAACAATGAACACGACGAATACCACAAAGGAAGACTAAATTTAAACAGCAACAGGCCTCCCAGAGGACTTTTTACTATATGTTTAAACTCGGAGTAATTCAGAGGTCAAAAGCGTCATTAGAGAATACGACGACAATTTTTGTATTCACAAAGTTTTCAAGAGGCAGCGTTGTTGAGATAATAATAAGTTTTCCGAATGTCGTTTGTCAACAGAAACCTCAGCGTGTAATTTGTAATTGCGGGATGTTGGCAATAAATACAGACAATTATGTTGGCAAGCCTGCGGCCTTCGGGTTAATTACCACTGTCAAGGTTGGCAGCACTGATTATAATTAAAGTAGTTATCCGCCTGACTTCTCGGATGTCTGAGATTTAGTTTTTCAAACTTTGAACACAAGATGAGTCGATTATAAGGCACGGGGAATTTTAATTAGGTTATGTTTCCACCTCTGGCAATATATCTTGCTGGTCTTTGACACCTGCATAAGCCGTTAATTGTCGGCCAAACCTTCAACCGCGTTGACATTTTACAAGACATCTTTGATAAGCATCAGTTGCAATTTTTTAATGCTCTTAAGCTTTTAACACATCACTTTTTTATTACAGAACAAATTACATTTTTTCAGCGGATTTGTTTACTTAAATTAAAAGCGTACATAGCATAACTTAACTTATATATATTATTCAAGTCGTATCTTACGGTTATTAAAGCAGGCCACAATGTATTTAGGTTTAATAAACTGGTGGCTCTATCTTTTAAGGCATATAATGTTAGTTATAGTGAACACAATATGCAATTATTGTACATGACTGAATAAATAAATAAAAGAACAAAAATTAAAGATAGAGGGAAACTTACTCATACCTTTAATTTTACGGTGATACAATAGGCGGTTAATTTTTTACATTGTTAAGATATAATTTAAGGGGGAAATTTCTGTTTCGCTTTCCTCCGTATCAAATCTCGTGTTAAAATTAGTTTCTCTTGTCTAAACATAATAAGAAATAAGGTGTATAGATGTAGTAGAGGGAACTTTCAGCAGAATTCGGTCAAAGCATAAAGAGTAGTACCTATAATTAATTGTAAACCGGTTAAACAGTTTGTATGATCATTACAAGTAAATATTAGGTATACATTTAAAGAAATGAAAATAAATATGTTATGGGTTAGGATTTTTGGAGATTACTACTACACATAATTTATGATTATGTCATGCCGAAATATATTAATGATTAATCATCAGTGATACTTAAAAAATGCTTAGGCCCTACCCTATAATATTTGGACCATACATTACACTGTCTTTGTAATTCATGCAGTTTAAATAATACTAAATGTCTCATAATAGTAAAAAACCTTAATTACTTTTTCGATAGCCTGCTGTATGGAGTTTAGTGATGAGCAAATAAGGTTCAACTATTTAGATAATTGAACTACAACTGAAAACATACAAGCCTATACTTGAAGAAGCCGCCAATGCAAATTGAAAATAAAGACTGAGTGAGCATTTTGGATTTTCAAATGCAAAAGCTTGAGTCATCATAAACTGACCACCCGGATCTAAGTTAACACATTTGCACATAAGATATAATGGATATGTGTTTTTTTCATTCTCAAAAGAATGAGTTTAAGTTGCCACACTTACCAGGTGTATTTTAAGAACATTAAAATTGCAATTTTGTTTTTACCATTTGAGATTTTTGACATTTTAAAATTTTAAATTGTCTTAAAACCTTAACGTACATAGTGAACCTACACCTTGTTAGAAGTAAACTCATTTTGAGAGCGATGAGGAGAGGGGTGAACGACAAAATGGCGGCCATGTCATCACTGGAGCAACAGATCTCCGCAAATAGTGTTGGCCAAGAGTTGCAACATGCAAGTCGCCAAGTCCAAATGTCGACCAAAGGTGAACTGCGCGGGAGACCGCAGCTCCAGGTCTGGTTATCGGGGAAACCAAAAGGTTATTTGGCTCATTAACAGGTGGTAATGCGACTGGAAAGTGAAGATGAGGCCGTGAAACAACCGCGCCGCGTGGTGCGTTCGTGTGGCGTTCGGTTGGCACCGCGCCGGCCGACGTGGTCGCAACATAAAGGGGCCATGTTTGGGAAATTACATATTGTATGAAGTGGGCCACATACACTAAGACACTGCCTCATAGATAATAACCCTGCTATCGTTTTAACCGGAAATTTATTTGTTGGAAGCAAAATGTCTATTATCTTTCAATTTGAAACTGATTTTGTGGCAAGTCAATAAATACTGATTATTTTCTTGAATACAGAGCAAATTATGAATAAACAAAAATGTGAAATATGCGATTTTTTGTAATAAAAAAACTAAAACAATAAGACAATAGGTGCAGTACAGTAGTGACTTGGGCCTAAAGTCATGGATACAAAATATTCACCTCTCTTTTTAGATTTTCAAGCCCAAACAAAACATAAATTGCGTTCAAAAAAGATTATTCAATGCAAAATTATTCAAAGTTATTATATTTTAGCCGTAAATAACAAAAATTTTCAATTCGAATAGAGCCAACAAAGCGATTTATTCTAACCGCAACAAAACGTTTCTTATCTGTACATACAAGGCCGTTTAGTTTACTATTTAAGTTTTCGATTAAGTTAGACCTTCATATTATAATTCGAATTCGAATTCAAGCTGCAATAATAAAAAAAACCCAATCCAAACACACTCAACTTGCAGGCGACGGTGGTCCGCGGTGTGCAGCATGTAGGCCTACCCAGGTCCCCGTGCAGCGCCACCCACGCCAACATGGCCGCTCTAAATCTCATATGATTATAATTTAACACGCGGACGGCGGTGGCGGTAACAACGCGTCGCCGTCGCCTCCCGCGCCCGCTTATTGTTGCGCCCCATAAACCGCAGCCACATAAATATCGTCGCATTTTATGCGGATCGGCCTCAATAATAAAGTAAAACTCGGTCGTAAAGGTGGGATGTCACTCTGCTAATAAAACCGATAGCCGGCCGCTATCGCACATGCAAATTCCGAGAGGACAAACTCCTTTACGAGAGGTCGAGATTTGTCGCGTAAATCTCGTGACGTCACTCCGCTCGTAAATTACCGGTATTAATTCCACTCGTAAACGACCCCAGAAATATGATACTAGTGAAATATGGCGATAAAAAGGTATTAAAAATTAGCGTCCCATCGAATTACGACGTGATTTTTACTGTGATGTATTTACCTGTGATGTATCCAGGGGGGAAATATGTGTGGGGTTTAGTGACTCCGTTGCCGCAATAAATGTTCTATAATCTAACCAGAACGTTAAAAGGTACTTTGTCATGCTATAAATTCATTTAATCGAAATTGTCGCAGTACGTCCGATTATTGAATTAAACGAATTGGAATTTCTGTGATGAACAATAAATATTTCTCAGTAATTTGAGTATTGGAATTTCCTTGTTGGCGAATTATATCATAACTAATTAATAACCACCCGATTTCACCTTATATTTGCCATATTTAAAAACCACATTAGTTATATTTATTGGTAGGTTGATTAACCGCAGCTTAATTACTTGTAGACGTAAACAAAAACTGATAGACCCGGAGGTTTTATTCTACGAAACCTATAAAGGAGAGCACTTAGATCACAACAACCGTGGGAATGATGATCTGTTTAACATCCCAGAATCAAAGAATTTGAAAACATTATAAGTAATAGGATACATTTTTCATGAGTTCATCGCGACTTGTATATAAATCTTTTAGGGCCTATAATAACGTACAGTATTGTAATTTGGACACTAAATCCTGTGGAATTTTTTTAATAGGCGGGGCTAAATTATGAATGAATAACTGTTATAAACACAGAAATACGAATTATTTTTATAAAAGTACAATAAACTAAGTTATGCAGTACACTCGAATCACAGAGTGACTGTGGACCCACTATTCCCCCGGTCGACTCTCCGGGTGACCCCTGGACCTCGGTGTCCGTCGACCCCGGTCGCCTAACTGTAGCACTTCCTATAGCCCCGCCGATTGACGGCGTTGGATGTGATCGATCCGAATCATCTGTGACGAACGGTCGACCCAATCGGTCCACGCCGATCGGCCGAGGCGTGTGTGAAAATAACAAAAAACTGCCATGATTGTTTGAGTCGCGATGATGAGATCGAAGCGAATCCCGCGCGGAACGGCCGAATTAAAAGTACACCCTGTTATCAAATGTGGAGGCATTGTTGGCACCTTCGTTCCACCTGTTTTTCCTTCTTTCCGGAATACTCGAGTCATTCTGGTTCCATGCCAGTTCCCACTCGAACGCTGGTGGCACTTCATTCCGCCGATGAAACTGCGAAACGCTTCGGATGCTACTTTCGATCTCCTTGTATGGCGTGATTTTCCGCCTTTCATTCGTTCAACGCACGGTAGTTTAATTGTAAAGAGCAAGTAATACGTGTAAAATGACGAATCAATCAACGTTGTCAAGTGGACTCAAAGTTATTACAAAAGGGCATATATTCGAGTTATATTCTAAACATCCACGAAAAATGAACACATCGCCTGAGAAGGAAATGTTTTTATCTGACGATTCGAATTTTACTTCTGTACCCCATTTAAGTGCACTGATTAAAATTTACGTTGTTTCATTGTATTGCAATTTTTTAGCTTGATGCCGTTTCTTTAAGACGAAAATTTAAATATTTTTCTACAAAGTCGATTAAATAATATCAGCGACATAGATCCAAATACTACCCACTCGCTAGGTTTCTGGAGAGGGAAAAGTATAACTGTAATGAATGAGACAACAGCACACTCCCAGGTAAAGCCTGAAGCCACAAGGCGTCGACAGACTTGGAGGACGAAGCTCGTTGATTATTTTAAATCGTTCATCATGTAAGGTAATCCCCCGCCCAGCGACCGTGAGCTCCGCCACCTCAGCTCGCGGGGATCCCCAGTGCTCACCTCCCATCCCCGCTGGTATGCGCGGTAGTTAGGCCCCGATTATTACGATGATTCACTTGATCCTCTGACCCCGTCTCAGTCGTGGGCTCGGATGCTAATCCAATACGACTCGATGCCTATTACCGCCAGGAATTCTCTAATTATCAGAAAATCAACTCGTGATGGCATCGAGGTTCACACGGCCCTAACGACTCAAATAATTACATCTGCTGCCCAACTACCGCGCTGGGCCGCCATATTTGTTTGTGGCGAATCATCGCTAACGAATATAATTGTAGCGGACGGTTCGGAAGCCGAATTACCCCGGTAATTATGACTACGTGAGGAGAGGCCGGGCGCTGACGCGACCATCCCGTCCCTGGCTGCTGGGCTGACACTGTAGTATGCTGGGCGGTGATAGAGAATCGCGGAAATTAGTATTGGAAGCATAGCATGTACAGTGAGTGAGTGTACTGTGGGTGGTGCAGTTTACTCTTAGGAAATATTTCTCTTAAATCAATAGAAATACTGTATTTTACATTGCGTTAAAGTATAGTTGAATTATTTGAAAATGGCTACTATCATGAGTTTGTCCAAATTGTACTAAACCAGTTCAGAAACTAGTGTCTTCACAAGAGAATTCTGAAGTGAAATTAGGTGAAATGTAGAAATCTCTTGTTTAATGATAAGAAAAATTGGCTCTTTAATAACTTGGTCTGTGAAAACCAGCAGCGCAATAAAATGTGTAAATCAGGGAGTAATCAGCTACACGAAATAAAACGCTTGACTAAGCCAAAAATATTAAGATTGTGCTGTAAAATTAATTATGGGCAGCCCATCTTATTCGTAACAAATAAGCACTCTACAAACACTACCATAGTTGGACCCGTCAAAATCGCACGTCAAACCTGTATTCACGCAAGGGAAATGTGACAAATCCGTTAGTCCGTAAAGCAAATAATTGACCCGTTTCCCAACATGCTAACGCGGAGGAAAAGAACGGAAAAGAAAGCTCTATCACTTACATAAGTCAAACAATCATCGGCGAGTGAAATCTAATCTGAGGCCGAAATAACAAGCGGACAAGAAAACAACCGAAACTGACAAAGAGAGTAGGGGCAGTGATCGGATCGCCATAATTGAGGGTACAGTTAGATGTAACCTTTTAAAATTCAATGGCGTCGCCAAACAATGAGTAATAATTGCAAAAACAAAGAGATTTTTAAATTGATGAGACAGAGAATGTCATTCTGTTCTAGTTAGCGGATATAATTGCTTCCGGCCGGCAGACACGAGCTGCGCCTTCTTTTGAGCCCGGAGACTCGCGTGGGTCTGGGGCGGCCTGGACCCGGTGCATTCAGTAGTGTCCGTGGGCTTAAAAGTATGAAAAAGTAAAATCATTGCAATGCATGAAACAATTTCTCATTCAACATAGAAGATTTAACTATAATACACTTCAAATACCCCCGTCGCAGCAGACCTGCGTACTCAGCGAATTTCCAATGGAATTTCAGATTATTTACTTTCCCCATAAAACACCATAGGATCGAGTATCTAGGTTTTCTGCCATTGGGTGTTGTTAGAAAATCTAAGTTTATCAATAATTGGTGAATGTAAACACAAAATTGTATCAAACTCTGGCAATTTTTTTATTTTCCCCATAAACCCCATGGGGGTGAGTATGTAGGTTTGCCGCCATATGGGTTTTGTAAGCAAGTATAAGTTAAACCTTATATAGATAATGTACATACGAAATTTGATTAAGTTATGTCAATAAATAAGCAAGATAGAGGGTTTTCTTGATTTCCCATAAGAATAACATGGAAAACACATTTTTGGATTTGCCCCGTAACCAGTTATGTTATGACAAAAATTCAAAATACCAAATTGTTTGTTTTTTTAAGCTCTTTTAAATGGTTTCAGTTAAAATTGATGAATTTTAAAAATTAAGGTCCAAAAATGCCAAAAACCCATTTTTGACCCCTTTGAAACCCCATAAAACCCCGTTCCCATAACCCGACAATGCTGGTTCGCGAACTCATGAAAATAGACCTGGTCTTACACCTCCATACCAAATTTCATCAAAATCGGAGGTCCCCTTCAAAAGTTATCAGTACCACGGACACATATATATATAGATATATATATAGATATATATATCTATATAGATATATATATAGATATATATATACATATATATGAAAATGAACGAATGGTGTTTTTGGCTTCTGGGGACCTCAAAATGAAAAAGTAAAGTGGTCCCGGGCTTAGGTCTTACCATGGCTACTACCGTAATAGCGTATTCCCTATAGGGAAATTCGCTAAAAATGATAAATTTCCAGAGCTAAATTTGTACATATGCGTACAATAATTATAACCGTAACTTTTTAATATGCCTGTTTACGGTTTTAAACCACCTAAATGGTTATTTAAGTTCTAAAGCGGTAGACAACCTCACCTAATCGAGGGTTATAGATAACCCTACAACAACTGAGACAACACGATTAATCCTTATTTTAAATTTTTACACAAAGAAAAAATACTTTAAATGTTGGGTTTTATTATATAACTCCATATAAATTCGAAATAAACTGATAATAGTTGTGACGATAAGACTGAATTTTATTATATTTTGTGGGCCTATATCGTCCAGTGTTTAAATTTTAAAATATTGACGTAGATAATCGATTGACAGGATTGTGTCCAACGCGAGAGAATGAATACAGTTCGCTAGAATAGTGTCGATCAAAGTTTGATGTTAGTTTTCTTTCGTTTTATACGTTTTGTTAATTTATCTTTAATTATATTTGTTTAATAATTGTTGTGTTGTGTAAAGGAAACTTGAGCATTCTGGCTGTCATTCTCGTACATTTTCATAAACCATATCGCTTTATGCTTCTTGGAGGTATATGCTTCTCAAATAAACCGAGCACACCAAGAACCCCTGCGATACCCAGATAGCAGCGACATGAAGGTTTCACTTCTCGCCTCCCGACAACGTCTCACAGCGTGGACAATCAGTCGAGCTACGGTGATCGCGACAGAAACTGTAATTTCAGTAATTATTCGATTAGCGAAGTGATTTTACGCCACGACTATTACTGCTGGTTTCGCAAACACATTCGAAATTCACAAATTACCGGGGGAACGGTAAGGGCGCTATTTCAATCTAGTTTGCGGTCGGGGTAATGCCGTGGTCCCGTTGCGAGATTGCTTACATATCCCATATTGACCCTTGGGTGACCCCTGGAAGAATACGAGGGGTTAATGAAAACTCCGGTCGACCGGGAGTAACCTATCATGCTAATGGGGCGGATTATACGACAGAAACGGGACGCCGCGCCGCGCCGACGAAATGGACGGATTTTAGTAAACAAAACAACTTGAGATGGTAATTACATTCAGTATTACATCCGCGCGTCCCGTTAGTTGGTAACCGGTGGGGAACGTCAACGTCGCATCTCATCGGCAGGCTACTACTACCTATGCTGCCGTGGCTGCTGCTGAGGGGGTGGCGCCCTAGCTGGGGACTTGAACGAGCGGTGCGAACGAAGGCGGCCGCGCCCGGCAATGGATGACTGCTGGGATTGAGAAACTGCGCATGCTTTGAAATTTAAAATCTTTGCTAACCCAGAGCGTTTAATAAGCTAGTATTATGAATAAATTCAGGTTTCCAAATAACAGGTCGTGCAGCGAGTTCTTTGTCAAGTTTTAGGTAAAATAGAAATTTCTTTTCTTACAATTACGATTGATAAATGTTGCCTCTATATTTACTCATGGCCTATGAAAATCAACGCAATAAATTAAACAAATCGGGGTGCAATGAGTTAGAAAGAATCAAACGTTCGACTATATAACTTTATAAGTGTAGAATAAAAAACTATTTACGATTTGAACATTTATATTTAATGGCGGTAAAAAAAGGTTGTTTACTTATTAGTTAAACAATTGGGTGATGTTGAATAGCCTTCTGTGTTGTTCACAAATAATATTTTTGTGATTATCGTACTTAATAAATATTTAGATAACTTATCTTTTCGAACCACTATGGGTTAAAATTATGGTTAATTTTTGCTCTAAACGCGATGGGAGAGACGAAAATCTTAAACTTTATAACCGGAAAGCCACGCCCACTTTTCAATTAGGCCGCAGAAAGGCCGTTTTCAGGTACCAAATCTTGATTGGGAATTGGCAAACCCCGAAAGGGCCGAAGGGCTGTGAATTGATAAACTCCCCAGTGCAGAAGGGGACCTACGACCCAGTCACTTCAATTAATATCGCCCTTCCGGTGCGCAAAAACTGCGGGCCCCATGCAAAAAATGGGCTGCTACAATTATTATAACTTCCTTTCATGGTGGAGAGGGTAAAATGCTTGCTGCGATGGTTAGAACATCAAGAGCGGTACGTTGAAATTCCTCCAACGCTTAATATAGCCTACAAGTTAGATTTAAAAGTCTGCAGTACCTCCGTCATCTTTGATTTTTAGTCCCATAAGAACAATGTTACATTGATGTTAATTATAGGTGTCTAAAACCCTTTATCTCGATAATCCTTTATCTGATTCGCATGAAACTTGAATACGTTCACCATAATTGTATGGTGGTGGATACATTTTTAATAAACCTCCTAAAAATAAAACCTTACATTTTTAACGTGGTTTAAAAATGGTGTTAATACATATTTGTATTTTATTTATTATTCGAGTAAATCATTTTTTTTTTAATTAATTTTCTATCACGTCAAATGAATGACACTATGGTAACAATTAAAATATGATTCCCTCACAAAAAATCATGTCATTCGGAAATAAAAACATTTAAAGTGACATAAAGTTTGAAATTTTCTGACAAAAAACAAACTTACAATAATTTTTTGAATTTAACATTGTGTTCTTATGGGACAAAATACCAAAATGATGGAGGTACTACTGACTCATACAGCTGTGTACACATTGCGAAAACCAAGTACACGCTACACACACACATATGCACTAACTTTTATACCTGCACAATTAATTATAAATAGAGTAGTTAATTAATCATGCACGGGTTTTTAGACGGAGCATTTGCTATTCAAGGTAAATGTTTACTTCATGGAAAGGTATCTCAAGCAATATTTTTTTACAATCATAATCGTTACATTTTTTTGTCTTATCTTAGTAAAATACTGAGAGTGTTTATGCACTGTAATTTTGGGTGTTTATTTTTTTTCTTACAATGTTGAATACAGATATATACAATTTGATGTATTTATAAATAAACCGAATGTACAATCTGAATGTTGTAAAGAACAAATTTACTTATGAAGTTTCAATGTTGCAAAACAGTGAATTGTTTTTATGTTGAATTATTTTGTGCAAAACAGCTAATAAAACATCAGAAACCATAAAACGTAGGGTACGTATCTATAGCCTATATTTTAGTTGAAGAATCATGCACTATCACTGAGAAAAATTATCCTCAATTCTTTACTATCCTCAGCCGGTCAAATACAATCTATACTTGCTAATTCTACTTGAAACACACAAAGAAAAAGAAAGTGGTACATACCCATTCCTTCTGTCAGACATTTAACATAAAAGAAAAATTACTTATTAGAGAAATCACCATCACCCGAGGAAAAACTACAGAGGCCACCACCGCTTGACTGGACTATTATATGTTGGGCACCACACACTAGGCTAACGCTAACGCTAGGCACACTTTATGCAGAGCGCTACTTACACTGGGGCAGATGAACGGCAACCTTGGCCCTCATTCTCGTAAACCTTTGTCGCCATTCGCAGTTCGCTGGCGGTCGTTCCCTTCGACGATTACATCAACCTTATCGCCCAATGAAGATTTGTAGACTGGTAGGCCTACTAGAGTGCTGGCTCAATAGCTCTTCTTGTATTTTTGTGATAATATCTAGATATTAGAGAATTTAAAAGTGTCACTTTTGAAAATTAACTCATTATTAATGTAGTTGTTGACAACAGTATGTTTGTTGGACTAAGTGTAAAAAAATTTTGATCTACATAAAACGTGAACATTTTTCTTCAAATGTATAGTATAACAAAAATGTTTAAATAATATGCAAATGTAAGGTGTCTGATTTAATCTTATATTGGTTTTCTATCCCCAGTGTTCCATGAAAACATTGAAATGCCATAATCCATGGTCACCAAGTTTTACAAGCTGATTATAACTCCTGAAGTCTCCTATTCACGAGTAACTTAATATTTCTCATACCAGACATTTCACATATGAAACTTAGTCAACCCAATATCAGAGCCCAACTCTGCAAAACTCTATTAAAAGTTGTATTTAGTCACCCCAACCCCCGCATGTGACTGTCTAATTTGATTTCAATTTCAGCGAGCAGACTCTGAGACGCTTTGCGACTTTTAGTAGAAATCGAGTTGTCGCATGGTTGCCTCAAAAGTACGCGGTTTCTGGTTAAAGAAATTGTAAAAGTTGGTTAAGGGCTCGCCCCCAACCACTCACTGCCTCCCCTTCCCGCCGTCCTGCGACGACAAATAACAGTTTTTTGAAAAATTGCTTCTTGCATTGTTTATGAAAGAGTGTAATTGCATAGGGAACTGACGCACACACCTTGCCGCCCCTCCTCTACCCCCCCCCTTGTAATCTCCCCCCCCACAACCTTCACATATACCCTAACTATGTCTTAGTGTGTGGAAATGTTGCTTCTTTATAGCAATAAGTTTATGTACCAAATTAAAACAAGTGTGTTGTCTGCATAGGCTTATTATAAGTCCTGGTACTACACTTCAGTTCATGACAAATAATTGAGTGGTATCATAAACCAGAAAGAAGTAACAAATAAAAACAAACGGTTCCGTTACATAGAGAACAAAATTGAACTATTCAACCGATAAGCAATAATATTAGTGATTAGTTTAATTTGTTTTTTTATGGTAAATATTTTGAAATGAAATACAGTAATATAAAACAAAAAATATTTGAAAGAAATAATGTGATAACTTTGAATTAAAAGTATTAATAAAGATGAGTTTTTTACTGTGATTATAAGAAACATAACAAACTAAGAAACTTTAAATACTGATTACTTAGTACTGTAATGCTCAATTTAGAAAATGCAATCGTTACTTTCAAAGATATATATTGAATGTTTACATCAACATATTGTGATAGATTATGACTTTACAAAAAAACTTAAAACATAACAAAGGAAAACAACAAAACAAAAAATAAGGGCGAGAACATCACATTTATTGATAAATAACGTATCAATGGTTAAATTGTTCTTTTATTTAACAATAAAACAATTAACTAGCTTATAAAATGATTTAACTTTATTACAACTATGTACAAGCGGAAAAATTAAATATTCAACAGCCTTATGCTATTATTAAAAACCGATGACAGATAAATCTACATTGTATAAAACAAAACAAATAGTCACAAATATAATAAAATTACTATTAAATAAAATATAATATTATATAACATGTATGCACAAAGAGCGAGGAACATTGAATTTACGGACTAAACCTAAAACTATATATTTTCAGTTATCACTAGCTTGCTGGAGGCTCGGATGGTGAGTGTTATAAACCTAAAAACCGAACAACAAAAACAATTAGAAAAAATAAAAGCAACAAAACCATAATAAGAAAAAATATAAGAAAAATACATATGTAAAAAATAAAAGGTGCATGTGCATAACGGAAATAAATGAATGTACGTGTAATGTACTCAAAATTGTGTAGTAAAAGTAATTTGCAGGGGAATATCAATCATTAGAACATAAATGACGTAAGGTATCTTTAACAAATAATAAAGGTGCGTTGCAACTTGCAACCAGCAATATTACTGATCACAAACTATTACTGATCAAGTGGTGTCCCAACATATAAGAGGAGATATCAGTTTCGCTTCGCAATTACCAAGTTGTTGTTGCTAATAACCAAACTATCATAAAACATGCAGAGTAATTCTACGAGATTACCCTTAATTACCCTTCCAAGAGTAAATTAGTAAAAGCAAATCTAAAGAAGTATGATTAAATCCCATGGTTAATTTAATATATTTAAACAGTAAAGTAATGAAGAATCCTAGTACAGTATTGATATATTTAATTATAGTTTGTTCAAAAGATGACCACAATCGTACCAAATAAAAACTTTATTCTTTTCACCCCTTTTCACATTTAATTCTCAACATATTTTCATGATAAAGAAGCTTACTGATGAGACGTAATAAAGAAATACTGACACACTGTACATACAATTTACAATGAAATCCAGCACAAGCGCGATCTTATCTCAAGACTTAATACTGGCGGCGAATGAGATTACGGGATCAAAAAGAAACAAAACGTAAGGGATTGTAAATAATCGATAATCTTCATCTGATGCGGACAAGAAATAATAAAATATCTCACATAAGCCTGGGCTGACGCTATCCAAACAGAACGCCGTAAATTATATCTTACAACGTTACGGCCGGGCCGAGCGACGCGCGGGGGATTTGTGGACGGGAGAGGCGGCGGCGGCGCGGCGGCGCACAGTTCTGTGTCTCATGTAAACTGCGTTCATTGCAACAGCAGTTGCATCGTGCAGGGTAAATGCGTCAAAGATGAGATTGGGGGTTGGAGGGAAAGTTATTAATAAAAGTAAATTAAAAACTGTATTGAATGAAAATAATCGGGTTTATGGATTCTAAAACGGAAAATAGTCTCAAGTAAATCAATTAAATTTGCTTCTAAGTACAACTATCTTATGCAAAAATTGAAATTCAATTCAAACGGCGAGCAATAGAAATTTAATTGTAATTTATGCTGTTCTAGTACATCCACCGACTTGCGTTGCGAACTACATTAATATAATTATCAATCGATGTATGCCTAATCCAAGAAGCTGTTTTTAATTTTCTATTGCGATTTAATCGCTATGAAAACGGGGGAAATAAAATAATTATTTCGTAAAAACTGGGATTGCTACATATTTTACCAGAATTTTTTAAAGAAACGAAATAATTCTACCGCATCTCTTTTTATTTGTTCTCCACATTATCCTCCAAAATGGTGAACGACAGAGAGACAGAAACGAGACGAAAAAGATCGATGACAACAATTAACGTAGGGGACGAGGTCGACTGTGACTGTCGAGGCACAAGCGGCTGTCGGGTCTGGGAAGTAGACGGCGGCACGCGAGCTGCCGAATCAATCGCATCTATCACAACGGTTCGATACGACACAGCTTTGCATGTTTACCGACTATTTATTGCACTTGTGGAAGTCAATTATGGAAGATTGAAACGTCCGTCTCCCCCGAAACGGTGGAAACATCGAAATCCGGGCGGGTACATCGCATCACGGGGCGTATCTTCATTGCGCACAGCGGTCAAGTTTTTGACGAGGGTCAGTTTTATGGCCCCCCGAGGGCCGAGCATCATTGCGCACATGGTCAGTTTTACCCGACCCATCCGCGGTGCGCCGGCCGGCGCTGCACCGGCCTCTGGGCCGCTCGCCCCGAAACCAAAGCCCATTTCGATGAAGAATATTAAAATAAGTAGAGATATAAAATTTCTGTAACCACATAATATTGTCTGTCCTTTCAAAATAATTGTATTACTTTTTTAAGAGAAATTATTTCACTCTTCGTGAAAACGTTTTTAAGTGAAGTTGCCTACTTGTCTGGATTATTTTTCTAGACATTAACAGTTTGTTCATTGTGATATTGTAAAAACGTTCAAATTCCTACCTATGTGACATTTAACACGTTGACTCCTAGAAAGCAAACTAATGCAAAGTACAAAAAAAGAACAGAGTTTTTGGAAAAAATCCAAACAGAGCTGAAGGAAGGGAAGATTAGCCGCCTGAATTTCATGCAGAAGACTTCATTTGACTTAAAGAGATAAAGTTCTTGTAGTGGCTGTTTAGTGCTGTATGTTTGTAAATATAGATTAAACTTTGCTTTACCGAGTAATTTGTTGAAATAACCTTCATATAGTATAATAAGAGTGTTTTAACCGGCTAAGACTATTTTCATCGTTATTTTATAAACGATATCTAATCACTTGTAAACTTAAATGATTATGAAGCAATAATACCTTATTACACGTATAATTATAACATTTATGCATAATTGTTATGATAATACTTGTAATAATCTATTATTCCCCAAACTATTACGTGTGTAATACGTCACATACAGTATGAAATAAAGTTTATATTGTAAGATAATTATAATGTTGCCGAAATACTATAGCCACGAATTAGAACTATTACAATAGTGAAATGACACAATTTTGAAGATGTGCAGATATGTAAATATATATATAGAATTCTACTTATTTAACGTAGGAACGGTACTACAAGTTTCGTTTTTAACCGTGTGCGCAATGATGCCACCCTCAAGCGGGGCCCCTAGTGACCACTATGCGCAATGATGCCCCAAAGTTTGGCAGTTTTCTGACCGCTGTGCGCAATGATGCTATCCCCCATCACGAGCGGTGTCGTTCGCGGGGTGGAAACGCGGTCTCCGATAGTAGCGACAGCGATAATAGCCTGGATACGGGTTTCAGTTACGGTAAAACAATGAGAACTCTGTGACTGCATTAAAGATTATTTTTTACAATAGACTGCTTTTAAACTTGAACACTATCTGCCAGGCGCAATATCCAAGCCATATACAGTTGCAATTGCGTCCAACCCAGAACAGAAGGAGTTTCGACTGTCCCAGCAGCAGTAATGATTTTCGACGTGTTGCGTCCGCCGCCATCGATTGTTGGCAACCGCGGTTTCGACATGTCACATACCACGCCTCGCACGGCATTACCAATTGCGCATTACGCCGATTTATTTTACTCGGGCTGCGCCGCTCCCCCGCCAGAACGGCCAGTTATGGGTGATTCATTTTTAAACCCGTAGCATTAGATTAGGTCGGCCATTTTGTCTTTATTGAGAAACAGTCGCCGTTCTAATTCTAATCCCTCCCCCGGATTCGGATCGGGTTTAATTTATTTCTTACACCCGGGCCGAGGGAGGAAGGGGTCCGCGCCCTTGTCCTTTACCATAAAAAGATCGTAGTGAGACACATGGGACAAACTCTAACTAAGCCGCCTCCCCCAGGAACAATACGAAAAAACTAACTTCTCCCCTCCCCTCCCACCGGAAAAATGGCTTTCTTATGGAAATGCCATATTGGAAACATTTATGTCCTACCGACGAGCGCGATGGCCGCCCTAAATTACAATTACATTTCGTATTATTGTTTTACCAGCGGTCGCCATCTTGGCTCATTTCGATTTGGAATTTAAAATCGACGCGCGGTGATAAATCGGGACCGGTTAAGAGTTTATGTGACGTCGCGCTTTATTGACAGTCGCTTATCCTCCACCGCGTCCACGATGTGACCGTCTCATGGCGGCAATGAGACCGTCTCATAACATCGACAACACAGGCCGAGGAGCCGAGTAGACGCTGACGTCAGGTGGTCGACGGGCTTGGGAGAACCGTACATGGGCAAGACTCATTTATGATTGGATCAACCAATCAATCATTCGTTTTATTGACATATTAATACAGTATTTACAATACATGTTAAATCTGGTGTCTCGTCAACTCTACAAACAAAATGCATAAATCATTCATAAAACTTTTATCCAGAAAGTGTGAAATGATAGAGAACCCTATAAGTTCCTCAGAAAAGAATAGAAAAGGAAAAACCCTACTCAAGATACTCCCTGAACAGAATCAAACGCCCGCTAGCACAAGAATGTTTTCAGAGCCGCCTTGAATCTGTTAAGCCTATCTGTTATTTTGGACCTAATTGAGCCTGGCAATGTGTTTAGAAATTTTATACCCCTGTAAAATGGACCTCACTCGAATTTTGACGTTCTGTGAATGGGGTATGCCAGCAGTCTATTTCGATGCCGGGTGTTAATTTCATAAAAAAAACTCCTGTACTCTGAATTTTCAGTATGTTCTGAGCTGCCATAGATATTTCTTGTTCTATATGAAGGGAGTGTACTGTGAGGATTTGGTCTATTAAAAATGCCTTTACAAGACTGTTGGGGGATGCACCCCAAGTTACAATGCCGTACATAAGAACACTCTCAAAGTATGCTCTATACAATCTCAAAATGGTTGTTCTAGAGCAGGAGGCTTTGAGGATACGGATGTAAAACAAGTAAAATTTACGGATGTAAAATTAACATATCTGGTTTCATTTGCAAATAGCCAATAAATAGTTCAAACAAAATATTCAGATTACAATAAAAAAATCATTTATTAAAATGCAACGAAAGAAATCGACCAATAAGAGCTCTTTCTAAATAAAATCAAAGAAGAGCTTTTAATAATTGATGGTAATCAAACTGGAAGGTAATTATTTTCCAGTTTATAAAGAAGCAAAATTGTATTCGCGTTTGTTAAAGCGATTTCTTTAATTATGCAAGTTCGTCGAAAAGCCCGCCGTTTATCAGAAGGGTCTTATCGGATTGCAATTTGTGTAATTATTTAGATTTTCCGAAAGGTTCGATCAGCTGTAATTGCTCATTACGATACGGAGGGGAGAAGAAGAATGAGTCAGCAAAGTCTTCATTAATTTTTCATTCGGGGGAGGAAACTGTGCGATATCGCTGTTTGCATCTGGGCCCAATTATTGTCACTGCGGCCTATATTAATGAAGGCCGCCGAGCGGTGATGGAGGTAAAGTTTCTAGTCATGCGGCAGCGCGGGAACCTCAAGGTGTGTCTTTCGTTGTCATCGTGCCGGTTACGGGGGCGGCGTTGTCTTAATGGTACAGGACATAACATATGCTGAATGAAATTGGACGTGCTAAACTGAAGCCTTTCAATATTTAAATTTATTTCAAAAATTTTGTGGGCTGGCTTTTGAGAGATAATAATTTTAATCACATGTCTATCCATACTCAGTTGGTAAGAAGTGTTTAAAAGTTAAGTTAAATACTTTTAGTGAGAAAAATAACGATTTCTCGATGTTCAGCACTGACGTTTTGAATGTGGTTTTTAATGTAAGCAAAATGTTTAGACAGCAACTATTACATCACCGTAAACTCTGGAGAATAACAGAACAAAGACCCCGTTACACGGACAGACGTCATGAACTACTGTAGTGCTCGACAAATCATCTCGAATAGATTTGAATACCAAAACTATCAACTATTCGAAAAATTAGCATCGGGGGCACCAACCCCACTTTACAGTTGTAGTTGAAGGCACACGCCGGGCCGGTAGCGGGTAAAACCAGGAATTAGAATTGTAAAATTTGGCACGAGCCGGACCCCCTCCCCCGAAACCCCTTATTTAATGTACCCCCGCCTCAAACAAGGGTAGCAAAACGATATTCAAATCGGAGGAGGTGCAAAGGTGCTGCCCTGTAGCGCGTGGACGATAATCTATGATAATGTGAAATTTGAATATGGTCTAAGGTTCGTGTGCCGCTTAAAAGCGCGAGTAACAAATTTACATTCGGCGCAAAGGGCCTACGCGGTGAGGGCAAATTATGCTAAACAGTACAGTACTTGAGACGAACTAACGTTTCTAACGGGCGATTTGGATGTAGCATATGGCTGAGGCCGTTACACATTGCAAACATGGATTTTACTTTACAAGTAGGAACATTCTATTGACTTTTAACGAATTTTCCTACTAATGCAAGTCTATTGAAAGTATCTTTCATTAGCCTAATTGGGGTTCACTTTAGTTACCGAAACTAATTTGTCTTCTACCAACATTCCCCATAACACATCAATATTAAATTCAAAATACTGTATTATCTTTCAGCAACAGAAGTATAGAACTTAAGAAGCCATGAAGATAGTTAGGGATTTCTTTTGAGCATCAGAGCCATTTAAAAATTACAACAGCAATATGGAAAAAGTATGAAGAAACGTAAAATATTTCATGACTGAAAGGAGCCCGCTATTACACATCGGTTATGCCTTTTCACAAAATTAGTACAAAAAGTCAACGTTAAGGTCGGCAATGGAGCTGGCGATGCATTATTATGTCAGCCTTGATAATGTCTGGGCCGAGTGTCAAGTGGTCCTCGATATGCGCATGTCCACAAACCTTTGTGCGTCTCTGGCCACTGGTCCAGTGGGTCAGGGCCTGGCTATCAATTAGGTTTCAGCTGAATTTATACTCAACATTTCTAGGCGTTAAGCAAGACTATTGGTCAGAGGAAAAGAACTTAATCATTCGTTGAACAGCTCCGCAATGGTGTGACAAGGAAATATTGAGATTAATGTGTTGGATTCAAGATTTAAAAGATATAAACAAGTATTTTAGTTTCGTCACTTCACGAAATCAATAGGTCGTCACCAAATGCACGAGAGTTTCTAAAAAATAATTGTAACAAATAAGATAGATGCGCTAAAGAGAAGAGAATTTTTATCTAGCGCTAACAAAGTTTTACGAAAGGGCACACAATCAAATAACCCTGTCTAGTTTTCTCACCGAAACAAATTTATCACGCAGACACTCGGTTGCAAAACTTCGATCTATCGTTTGATAAAACCCGCGAATTATCGTCGGACGCAACGGCGAACGGTGTCGCGACGGTTTGGTAAAACAATCAGGAATACAAAACGTCTCGGTTGGGAAATTCTCGACGGAGGGGGAAATGAGGGAATTTGTCCCCGTAATGGTGGACAGCCTGATTGATGGAGAAAGTGTCCACAGACGCAATTACGCTATTCCACGTTGGTTTCATCAACGACAATCGGGAGTGTCGTTGGATAAACATTATAAGCGTATTTGAGTCAAACAGAACATTCTTATTCAAAGTTAACACGAAGAATCATTACACACCTTGTGCAGTACCTAGTTCAATACGCGGTTGATAACCACAGCAAAAAACAACTATTCGAGTATTAAAGTTGAAGATAATTTCATGGGGATATGAATATTATATCAAGCGATTTGTAAGCTGTACAAATTTTAAAACACGGAGAAAAACATGATGTTTTTCGTGATTTTTAAAGATTTAGAAGAACAGGCATTACACATGACTAAAAGGTATAAGAGTTAACGGAATTCGCAAACCAAACGTTCACATTTTTGTAATTGCAATTGTCGTTTGGTGTAAGCACTTAACCGATTTATTGAATGTTAGGCCTATCACCTTATAAATGAAGATCATCATCGTTGACTGTCAGCACATGAGGGCATTTACGCAATGATTACTTGCGAAACAAGGCTCATCGACCCGAAGTATTTCTTAAAGTAACAAAATTGTTCACGGCTAGCGAGATATGTTATAATTAGACGAGTCGCTAATCACGAGCAATTTCCACTCGGGAACGAGTTTCTGCCGCGTATATCCAAAATGAAACTCAAGAAGAGTTCGCTTAAAGGTCGTCTCGACGAGAGGCAGATAAATGTCAACTTCCTGCCTAGCTTTTGGAAATTATCGGCTGATTTATAATCATCCTTGTTTCGGATGAATAATTATACGAATCCTGTTAGAGCCGCGTGTTCGGACTTTATGGGCCAAATAAACCGTATGTTCCGACAGTGGATGATAAATCCCAGCAGGTTTACGAGCGTGGACGGACACCTCAGCCTCCGACCCGGACCGATAAGGTGATAACGTGCGATCGGGCTTTCGGAAACACACACTCAAACACATTACGAAGTTGGAAACACACTTAGACGCGAGCGCGTGCGGGATGGAAGATGACTGATTACTGATTCGCATTACCGTAGCTTCCACGTCGATTTGATAGAATATACCCGCAATAGCATTGTAAGGCCACACACCTAGGGTTGAACGTAAACACTGCGGGAATGCACTATTACACCCTGAAAATTTAATTAGCTGTAGCAACTCTACGGGGGATAACAGTGAACTTTCGGAATAAATGCAAATGATTTCCTTTAATTAGTGTGATTGCTGCAAGCAAATTGAATGCGTTGCTAGAGTTACGCTCTTCTATGTAAATAAGGATGAAAATCAATTTGATTGGTTAAAACACATAAGAATGGGGAATCTTGTTGAGAATATTTAAAGTAATTAGAACGTCTACAGCGATTACGAGTTTAATTATTTTCAGGATGTCTTAATGATCAGAAGCATTATAACTAGGTACAAATGTTTCACATGAAAGTGTACGCGGCAACAAAATAGTTCCAGATCGCGCCATACAAACGTTACGGTGAATAGCAGAACACAAAGAAACTAGAGGAGGACTGAAACAAGAGACAACGCGGAATGAATGGGGACCGGTCTGAGGCTAGAGCTGTCGCCGTGTAGCCTTCAGCGGGGCGCCGCGCAGTCTCCCACCACCGACCAAACAAAACAAATGCACGCATGAAAAAAAATAATAGAATTCCTATAATCCAGGAGGCAGCAGAGCGGGGAGAGACCTAGATTACAACTGAGATAGAGCGAGACCGACTGTATCCCTACGGTAGAATAATGCTAGCGAGAGAGACGGTGAGAGAGCGGTGTGAAATTACCGCGCCCCGGCCTACCTGGCGCACCGAACTGTCCCATATTTCGTTAAAACTGTCGCATCTTCTAAATGGCGTGGAAATTAGAACGCTTTATAACGTGTTTATGACCCGGGAGCCCGATTTTTGAATGGAACGCTTGAATTATTGACGCGATAGGATTTTGTTTCCAGGCCGACCGACTCCGTGCTTTTGTCACCGCGTTAGGCTCCATTTAACAAAACGTGGCTCCCGATTTGAATAATGGCCGCCGATTCGTAGCCTGATAAAACGGCGATTCATAGCAGGAAATTAAAACCGGCCATAAACACCTTATTACTGTGTTAGCAAGGAGGGCAGATAACAGTAGGGAATCTCTAAATTGCCTTCACAATCTAATTTGATAGACGGGAAAGAAGAATTGTTTTAATTGATAACGAATTTAACAAGCAATCCTAACATGACGGTAAGCTTCACAAAAACTTCGATTTTGATGGTGAAAAAAAAAAACAATAATATGTTATTATTGGTCAATAAAAGATTAATTTACGATTGAATAGTTATAATACTTACAATAGTTATAATAATTATAGTTATAATTCCTTATAACTTATCGACTAGTTATAATGAATACTAGAAAGGACGCCTATACATCAAGAGATTGATTGAAACAACAAACGGTCGAAAAACATAGTTAAATCCTAAAATTTCTCAATTATCGACATTACGGTTGCTGTTTTTGACAGATTTCTTCAAAATATCTAAGGATAAATATTAGTAAAACAAACCCTTTAACATCAACCATGTTAAAGATAAGAGTTTCAGGTATGTTGTTGAACTTACCAGTCGCAGAGAGCATGGCGGATTGCACGAAGCCTTGGGGGAAGCCAAGCCCGAGGCCGTAGAGTTGGTGGAGAAGAGCCATGTCCTCGGCGCTAGGCTGGGGCTGGTCCTTGGGGTCCATCTTGTTGTTGGGGGTCATCGCCGAGAGTCCTGCCATCTGGAGCATCTGTAGCTGCGCCATCTGCTGTTGTTGGGAGGCGCTGCTCGTGTTGTTGTTGTTGTGGTTCACCTCCGACCCGGGTACTGGAGGAACGGTGAACTCGCCGTCACTCGCATTACCCGACAGCTCACTTTTGGACATTCTGCTCTCTAGGTAGGCTTTGACCATGTCGATGTGCTTTTTGGTGAAGATGTGGTCTTGCACGGAATACTTGTGGGAGTATTTAAATTGGCAAAGTTTACATTCCTCCGGCACTCTTTGGATTTCGGGCTCGCTCGTGCCGAGCACCTTTTGTAAAGCGAGTTTGTTTTTCTTTTCTTTGGCTCGGGCGTTTTGGAACCAGACTTGTATGACTCTTTTCGGGAGCCCGATTTCTCTACCGAGCATTTCACATTCGGCCATTGTCGGTGTTTTGTAATCGTTAAATAACGCTTTCATGCACTTTACTTGTAAACTGCTCATTTGAGTTCGATATCTTTTCGATCCGGGTTGCCCCGGTGTTCTGCTTTGGGTACTAGATGCCGGAGAGGTAGGGTTACTTCCCTCATCACCTTCCATGTTGTCCGTACATTCTGACATACTATCGTCATCACAGAAACTCCTCTCACTTAGATCCGTAAGCGGGCCAGGGTCTCCCATCATAGCTCGCAGATCTTGGTCTAAGTTCATCTTGATAGGTCTGCTCAAGTCCACTGGCTTGCTCAGATCCAAAGGGCAGTCTCCTGTACTCTCTCCGGCTCGTCCGTTTCCCTCATTCTTCATCCTGAGATCCGACGTATAGCCTTCTTTTGTTACGGCACCGTTTTGAGTGACGTGTTGAGCTTGAAGCTCACTAATATACCTCTTCATAGACTCCTCATAGTATTTCTTTAAAGAATCTTCCATGTTTCCATGAAACGGAGGAAACATAGGCTGAATCATTGACTGATTAGTCTGGTTTCCACCAAAAATCTGGGGTATTTTATTGCCTGCGTCACTGATTTGTGATGAAGAGAAAGAATGTGAAGATTCGACACTTAATTCTTCATCAGGCAGAGCATCGATGTTGATCTCCCCTCGACTGCATTGGTCCGCATGTTTAGTTGTAAGATGACTTTCTAACGCAGATTTCACTTTAAATAACGCAGGACAAAATGGGCAGCGCTTATTGATGACTTGCGAATGGGCTCGGAATTGACCTTTGCGTTCTCTTGCCCTTGTGTTTTGGAACCAAACTTGAACAACACGTTTCTTCAGCCCAACTTCTCTAGCAATGTTTTCAAGCATCTTTCGTGAAGGATTACTTTCGATTTGATATTTTTGATAAAGGTAATCTAGTTGTTCGGGCAAAATTGTTGTTCGTAAACGTTTGTCCTTCGGCTGTTCGTTTTCTCCTGGTTGGTGTTGAGGCCTTTCATTCACATCTTCAAATTCATCAAATTTTCTTTTGTTGGAGGCTAGCATTGAGATCAAAGGATGTTGGTTTGGAGCGTTAGGATTAATGGAGAGATCCGCAACGATGTTGTTCAAGTGAATCTGTTGTTGTTGGGGATTTTGCTGTTGTTGTTGGTTCTGTTGTTGTTGGTTCTGTTGTTGTTGCTGCTGTTGTTGCATCTGAGCATGTTGTTGAAGAATTCCAAATGGACTATCTGGTGGGTACGATGGAAATAAATTCGGGTTCATTATGTGGACCAGTTGATGTTCTCTCCAGAGGTCGAATCTTGGGAAAACTAGGTTGCAGTTATCACACTGGAAAGAGTTATCTTTGGTGTCAGGGGTGGGAGTATTGGATGGAACTGGGGAAGGTGGGTACATCGATTGAGATGGGGTTGGAGTGATGGGGGCGGCTGGAGTTGAAGGATTGCTGGATGCGTTCAATCCCACCAAGTTAGCTAGTTGATTTTGTTGGTTTTGTTCTACTGTACTAGAATTAGAATCCTCGGACGACAACACGGCAGCAATCTGAGCTGCTGCAGCTTGTGCTTGAGCAGACCGTTTTGCGTCCTCTTCTTTGAAGCAGTGAGTTTTCTGATGTCTAATAAGTTCGTAATATCGTTGAAAGACAAGCAAGCACTTCTTGCATTGGTAATTCAGACCAGGTGTTCTTTGGAATCTTCCAGCACCGTTATCATCCATGCCTGGGCCTGGGTCAACTGGAGGCTGATTTTCATACACTTTTCTCGCTTTTTGTCTCGCATTTTGAAACCAAACTACGATAACTCTTGGGCTAAGATTCAGAAGCTTGGACAAATATTCAAGATCATCATCTTTTGGATAGGCGTTATTTTCAAAGAATTCCTGTAGGACCTTTATCTGGTAGTCCGTAAATCTGGTCCTATTGGCTCGTTTACCACTCGATCCTGAAGAATTGCCCGAGTTTTGATTGCCAGGTGTTCCCAACATTGCTTGGCTAAAACAATCCAAGGATCCAGATCTTCCTGGGCTTAGGCTTCGGGAAGTTGGAGTCATGGGAATCCCGGATGCAGACATATGGTTCGGTGATGTGAAGTTAGGAGGAGTTAATTTTGGAGGTAACATGTTGGAATGGGAGGAGGGCATTTGTTGATGAGGGCTGTTCATTGACATTGAATCAGGTCCGAGCTGAGACGATATGATGGAAGTCAAAGTCAAATTTTCTGGGGAATTGTTTCTTGCAGGTATGATGTTCATCCGATCATTGCCATGAGGACTTGTAGGGGACATAACTTGTCCCTGGTAAATGTTTGGCTTCTCGTCAACCATTTCCCGCTTCATTCTTTGTTCAGCTTCCATCAGCATGGTGTTGAATTTTTGTTCGTCCAGTTGCTGCTGAGTCGGAATGTCTCTTGGTTCTTTCTTTATTGACTCGGGAGGATGAGGGAATTGAGGCTGATGAAATGAGCTCTGCACCTGCATTGGGGAGGATTGTTGTTTTTGCTGTTGCGTGTGAGATTGTTGTTGCCCGCTTTTATGAGGGGGTTGCATCGGTGATGCCGGCGGTTGTTGTGGGGCCGGGGGTGGAGGCGGAGGGGGTGGCGGAGTAGGTTTTACGGCCGGAGGTGTTTTTGGGGCCTCCTTCGCAGGAGTGGCGGGCTCCTCCGTGCTAGTACTACTCCCGCTGTTGTTCAGCGGCATCACTTTAGCTTCCCCCGTCTTTTCGTACTCTTCGAGATTCAGAGTAGTTGACGGTGGGTTATTGAAATTGTAAGGGGAGTCTTTATTTCTTTGGCGCTCTTTGAAGAGAGTGTTTCTGAACCAGTGTTTTATGACTTTAGGCGGCAGTCCACTCTGGCCGGCCATCTCATGAATCTGCTCTTCTGATGGAGAGTTGTTTATGTCGAAGTGTGCGCGCAGGATCTTCAGTTGGTCGTCGGTAATGCGAGTACGGGCGCGCTTCTGCTGCGATGCGTTTACCTGCAACATGGCACATGACAGTGTTACCACATACCCTGTATTATATATTTGATGTGTAGTTTAATAACATGATTGCAATATATATACATATATTTTCCCCCTTAATTGAAGTTTATTTCCATTTTTAATATCATCGATATCTCAAAAAGATATAATATTTTGTGTCACTTAATATTTGACTTAAAGGAGTGATTTAATTTACTGTAATTGTTTATTTAAATATTTGTGCTCAAATTAACAGTTTTAAATATTTTATACCGAGCAAATCAAATCAATAAAAATATCTTTTTCGTAAAAAATAACCACTACAAAAGTTCAAAATCTGTAGGCTTCACAAACCAGAATGGGCACTTCACGTGTGAATATAGGAAATACATTTTGTGCCACGTAGAATACTGAGAAAGTTACAAAGGTAAGAGGGACACACACCCATAACTATAGCATGTTCATTTTGTTTGCTCATAACTAACATTTTAACAAAATAAGCTATAAAAATAAAAATTTCCCATTAAATATTTTAAATTACAGCAAAGACAAAATTCTTGTATGAAAATAATAAAACCCTACATGTGTAGGGTGAGTGCACCAGTGAATGAGAACCCTCCAGTGAATGACGGTTTCATATAAAAAAACATTGTATTAAGCTTTACCTTTTTCATAGTCTATCATAAACGGTCTTAAAAGTAACTTTGGAGTCTGATTTGAATCCTCCCTGTCACTGGTTCAAAAAGAAAATGTTAAACATCTGTTTGTAACACAAACAAAATTAAGTGTCCACCCAGTTCATCTTCAAGCTTCCCCACTATTGCGTTTCGTACAAACAAGGTTAGCTGTATTCTTCATTGTTCTGTGATTATTGATTGAAACTACTTTATATTAAATGTAATTAACAGTTAACATGTTAAGGTACAATTCTGTACTAATTTTAATACCAAAATCATAACCAACAATTTAATTCTATAGTCGGTCATTTACTGGATCACAACTATTGGTATAACCAGTGAATGACGATTTCGGTCATTAACTAAATTTTTTTTGAAAGTATTGGAAATAATGTTTTCTGACAGATTAAGAGTCTGCAGTACCTCCGCCATCTTCATTTTAGTCCCATAAGAACAATGTTAATTATAAGTGTCTTTGAAACACTTTATCTCGATAATCTTGCATCGGATTCGCATGAAACTTGAATATGCTCACAATAATGGTATGGCGGTTCATGTGACGTGGATACTTTTAATAAACCTCCTAAAAATGGTTTAACATCTTTTTAAAATGGCCATAATATACACTCTAAAAAATTGTTGAGTGAAATTGACTCAAAATCAACTCAAACTCCGGGTCCGAGGAGGACCGAACAATGTCTGAGTTAAATTTACTCAAACTGATTTGAGTTAAATTAAACTCAGAATAATGAGTTGACTTTCAACTCAATTTCTGAGTTTAATTTTTAACTCAAACATATTGAGTCAAAATTTGACTCTGTTTCCTGAGTTGATTTAACTCAATCTTAAAAATACCAAAGCATCAAAAATATCATGGCTGCAGGCAGGGTTTGAACTCGCGACCTTTAGACTAAGGAGCCGTGCCCTTACCAACTACGCCACGCCGCTTCGTGCTGGTTACGGATTTGTTACACTACTTAGCCAGTTGATATTCAAGTTCGCTTGCGTAAATGCATTACCCGTGAAGGCCTATATTTTTATGTTGTCGCAAATACGTTATGCCTTAACTAGGGTTTCCTTACATAAGAATAAGAAATATTTCATGTCATAAACAAAACATGTTTGTATCATGAGGAAATATTTATCAAATTACATTGATTACATTATTACAATCAAATAAAAACTTATATCTAACAAAGTTACTAAACCATTACTGTATTTGGTTGTTTCAAACTAAAGGAAACATCACAACCAACAAAACCTAAACATATACGACATGTGGTGAAATTTTCGTGAAGATAATTTAAAGCGTAGCCTTACGGCGTTTTTTTGTGTTAGTATTTTTACATTTTTTGTCCGCCCTAAAAAGGTTAACAAACAATATTTTCCAAAAAATATAAATCAATATTTAAAAAATATTGTTTCTATATTTTGACAACAGTATTCAATATTTAAACAATATTGTTTCAATATTTTGACAATAATGTTTTACAACATTGTCTTAACATTAATCAATATGGAAACAATATTTTTTCAATGTTTTCTGATTATTTTCTTAACAATGTTTTCGGCAATATTAAACAATATTGTTTTAATATTTTTACAATATTGTTTTGCTACTTGGGTTATTGCTATAAATACATACATGAATCACGGTTAAACCGCTTTTTTGGGTAACGTTTGCTCCACGTCGCGTCGTTGACTCAAAAGTTTGAGTGAAATCGAGTCGCTGATAAAACTGACTCACTCAAATACGGGGTCAGAGTAACTCAACGACTCGCTTTCCTGGTTTCTGCTCAAAATTTTGAGTAAGTTTGACTCAAATTTAATTGTGTTATATTGACTCATCACTAGTTGAGTTGAACCGGTGTGTTTTCACTCAGAAACTTGAGCTAGATTAACTCAATAATCGTCGACTCAACCTATTTGAGTTAAAACATCCGGTGATTTTTTACAGTGTACATTGTTTTTTATTCGTTATTCGAGTGGATATTTTCTTAAATGAATTATCAACCACGTCAAATGAAAGACACTGTGGTAACATTTAAAATTACGTCAAGTTTGTACTTTTCAGACAAAAAACAAACTCACAGTTATGTTTCAAATTTAACATTGTTCTTATGGGACAAAATGCCGAATTGGCGTAGGTACTGAAGACTCTTAAGTGCTAGGAAACATTAAAAAACATCAGAAATCATGAGGAAACAATAAAGAAAAATTTGAACGGGGCTTAATGTTTACGGAAATTTACTAGAAGAACAGTGGTCATTCACTGGAATCTCTATTTAAACGATGTGGAAATGGTTGGTGTTGTTAATATTCAGGGTGTCCAGCTTCTACTCTGTGATAATCTTTACAGGTTATTCGGTGGGGAGGAGGGGGGGGGGTTAATACAATTAAAATATGTGATGTAACATGAGTTTTCTGTCTGTCGGTCTATATGCATTTTATTTAACACAAATCTTATTGTCTCAAAAACGATGGAAAATAAATAATAATAAAGTGTTGTAGGTAAGACTACGATTTCTATTCATGTTTGCCCCCTGGATTGATGATGACTACATTACAATATACCTTTACGTCTTAAATCCAAAACATTATCTGAAGACAAATGTTTTGGATTGGATACGTAAAGTAATGCAAGTAATGCAGTAATGCAGTATTGAAATGTAATATAGTTTATTAACTTTGCGTTTAAATTTCATTTTTGTATAACTTTCAGTTTTATTTTCACTTTAAACTATTTTCAATGTTAAATTTTTAAGAACCTATAAAATATTTAAAAAAACTTTACAAGAAATACAACATTTACACAATTATCGTGTGTATTCTTTTTGTGGTGACTTTTGTCTTAATTTACCTATTTTTAACGCTCATTCGCTGGTATATTCATTCTAAATAGTCGGTATTTAGATACCAATGAATGACCGGCCATTCGCTGGGGAAACACCGGTCATTCCGTGGTACAGAAGCGGTCATTCAGTGGTGCAATGATTTATGTATGATTGTATTTGTCAATACTCTGTTTTAACATAGTACATTAAGTTTTACCATTAGGAAGTACAGGAGAATACGGGTAAGACGTTTAAAATATTCCCTACACTATAGCGCAAATGCCTGTTTTACTATGTAAGATTCAAGTGAAAACTCAACCTTATGCTTAAACGGTCATTTACTGGTGCACTCACCCTATTGTAAATATTTTCATCTAATCTCTACACTACAATTTATCGTTCCGGTTGATGTATCAGGCCAAACACTGTTTTTAAAATCAGAAATTCAACATATTAAAAAAAAAAAACTCATATTAGTATTTTTTACATTAAGAGGGCGTTGGAGTCAATACGAATTCCGCCTTTCCCCCATAAGAGCAATGTTAAACGGGATGTCAAATAACTCTTTTATTTATTATCAGAAAATAATGGTTTATAACTCTAAATAAAGGCTTCATCAAGGCGGATTTGGTTTGCGAGAGGCATTTTTTATAAAAATTAGCGATTTTTACTAACTTGAAATAACAAAGCAAGTTTTTTACTACTTTTAAAACATTTTCTACAGAATTTTATAAATTATTTACAAAGAATCGATCTCGCAAAAGGAACGGGGGATTTAATTGTGATTCAAACGCTATTTATTCTGAACCAATTGGACAAAAAATAAAGAAATTATATGACAACTGCCGGGGACAAGTTTAGCATTGCTCTTATGGGAAGTAAATCCAACATGGCGGCACTCCAACGTCCTCTTAAGCTGTAAAAATATTATATTAAAGTGAATCTTGCAATGTTACACGTAACATAAAAAACCAGAATAAAAATATTTACGACAAAACCATATTTATTTGATATATTGGTATTTGCAACATTTCACCATTTATCAACAAACAGAAAATATAGCTTGAACAGACTTTAAGTTACTCGAATACATTTAAGTGGAAATCTATATTAACAAAAAAGTAAAGTAGTTAAAAAGTGTTAAAACCCCCGCTTTTACTGGTGAATTTACTTTATCATTTAAAAAATTCTAACTAATAAAATCTTGTCATTCATTTATAAGAAAATAAGTACAAAATGAGTTTAATCATGTTTGTGACTTTGTTTACTAACAGAGACACATGCATGACGAGATGTTGTTGAATGGCTTTCGAATATGTCTGATACAGTTTATGGGGTTGAACCACGATGCAATAAAAATTACAGTACGTGTAATAAATAGGATATATAAAATGACTCACGGCTTGCTGCTGCTGCTGCAAGAGGTGTTGTTGTTGTTTGGCGAGCAGAGAGGCGGTGTCGAGACCAGCACCCTGGGCGTTGAAGCCGACCATGGGGTCAAAGGGCGGCGGGGGCATCATCATGGGCACCAGCGGGGGCTGCAGGTTCATCGCGGCGAGGGCGGGCATGTTGAGGCCCAGAGGCAGCCCCATGCCCAGGCCAGCCATGCCCATCATCATCGGGTTGAACTGCTGCAGCTGCTGCTGAAGCTGCGACGCTGCCATCACGTTCAGCGCGGCCTGCATCTCGTTCATCTGCTGCGCCAGTGACATGGACAGGTTGGCGGGGTTGGTGGGGTTGTTGCCTCCCATGCCGGCGGCCACCGCGGCGATCGTGGCGGGCAGCGAGTCGGTGGACGACGCGGGGGTCGACGACGCCGTCGGTGTGCTCGGCGCGGTCGTCATCTCACGATCTGGCGGGGTGCTCTGCGACTGGTTCAGCCCGATCTTGGCATGGATCGCCTCCTTGTTATCCTCATCTTTCTCCGGTGTCACATCACTGCCCGATGTCGTTGTGGATGTCACGGTCGTGTTTGTGGACGTTGTGCCGTTGCTAGAGGTGGGCACGGATTTCTTCTCGTATTCACATTTAAATTGCTGAGCGTATTTCTCTAAGAAGTCGAGGGGCACTAGATCACGATGTACTTCTTCACAATGGGCTTTCAGAACCCATACACTCGAGAATTCTTTGTTGCAATGCTGGCATGTCGACTTTGCGACTTCGGGCAGGTCTACCGTGGGCGGTTCTTCCTCCACTTTTACCTCCACTTCCGGTTCAGGGGGCGGCGCCTCGGGCTGTTCCGGCTCCGCAGTCGTCACTTGTGGCTGCTCCTCGACAGCGGGTGTGGTCGACGATATCTCGGCCATCAGTTTCTCGTTCTCTTCTCGTTCCTTTCGTTGCCTTCTTTGGTGGTTTTCATTAAACTGCATTACGAGATCAAACCCGAAGCTTTCGAGCAGATGTTTGTACATCTGGGAAGACTTCTTCGAGGGGATCGACACTCTTGGAAATGTGTCATCGGAGAGAGGCGTCATAGGGCCTGGAGGTGGGGTTTTAGTAGAGGGCGAAGATAATGATTGTGCTAATGTATTCGATGCTGATGAAGGAGTACTCGGGAGAGGGGGAAACATGGTCATAGGACTGCCGAACATGCAGTACAGTTGTTGATGAGTTGTCAGTTGTTCTTGAGTGGTAAACAGAGCGCTGCATCTTTGGCAGGAAACCATGCCTTGTTGGTTTGGGGACGGTATCACAGACGAAGGCGCGGTAGAAGTGTTGCTAGCTATACTAGTAGGAACTGATGTCAAATTCGGAGTTGAAGCTATAGACGAAGGAACGGCATTGCCAGCCCCTGGTGACGATCCGGCACCTGAGTTTGGGGAAGATGCCAATAAGGAGGACTTTGGGGATGACCCAAGTATATCTTGAATCAGTTTTTTGTGTTGATCTTGGGCTTTTTGTGGCTCAGGCTGTTCGATGAGTGGTTTGGTTAAATCAATTTGTCCTGTGAGAGCGAGGTCTTGCAGTTTTGAAGCTCTAGTCTGATGGAGAACTGATCTCATATGGATATCCAAGGTAGATCCCTGACTATAGGCGACTTTGCAAATGTTGCATTTGTATGGTTTCTTGTCATCCTCATCCAAAGCAGATGTCTTAGGCGTCAGCTGACTGGGGGACACACCAAGAGTTGCTGCAAGAGCTGCAGCTGCAACGGACGCTGCAGTTTGAGGTGAAACAGCAGGGTTGTTGTTGTTATTTTGTTGTTGCTGTTCTTGCATGGCTCTTTTTAATTTGTGCAAGTGACTGACTGAATTGTAATGAACAAGGAGTATATTCTTTTGTGTGAATGATTCTTTACACACGTCACATTTGTATGGTCGATTTGGATCTAAATATTTCTCCATTGGGTAGCTCAATTTTTCGCCCTTCCTGTGCAGTAATGTTTTATTGTGACTCGTTAGGTAGCTCTGTCTGGTGAATGCCACTTTGCAACGGTGACATTTGTACTTTCTGTTAGGGTCGTTATAGTTGTCCTCAGCTACAGCTTGGCTGTTCAAATAATCTTCCAAAAATTGTTGCTCTTTATAAACAATGGAGTCATCACTATTTTCTCCGTCTCCAGTTTGGTTTGCCGACTCATCGGGATTTTCTTTGTTAGGGCTTTCATCAACGTCCATAACATCGTCAGAATCCATTTTCATGCTTTCCTTTTTTAAAAGTTCGTTCGTTGATGGGTCCAGGATCTGTCCGCTAATGCCGGCAAGTAGAAGGGGGTTGTTCATTAAACTCTGTTTATACGCCATTAGTTCTTCCTCGGACAATTCAGAATGGGACGTTTCGACATGTTTGTGTAAAGCTAGTATAGATCTAAAACTTCTTCCACACAATACACATTTGGTTGCATCACGAATGAGATGATACTGAGAATGAAGTTGCAATTTTTCCATGGTCTTGAATGCTAGGCTGCACTGACTACATCGATATTTGTAAACATGCTTCTCTGACACTGCAACTGCAGGAGTGCTATTTCCTCCCCTCGCGTGTATCTCTCTGAAATGCATTTGAAGACTGTGCGCAGACTGAAAATACTGATTACACCCTTTCTTCCAGCAAAGATAACCAGGACCACTAGGGGTCTGTTTTAACTCAAGATGACCACTTTCATTTTGATGTGTACAAAGTTCATCGATGTTTCGAAAGCTTTTGTGACAAGTCTGACATTTATTTTCGTCTTCAACTTGTTCCTCAGTTGAAGACAAATTCTGTGCCTCATCTTTGTCGTCTTCTCGAGAGCCATCAAATTGATTTTGCTTATCTTGATCCTTGCTCCCCGAGGAAGATGTGACAGAAGCAGGACTATGATGCTGTCCGGGTGGTGTCTGCTGAGCGCTCGATCTCGAACTATTTAGCCAATGTGACTGATCTACCAACATCAACAGCCTCTGCAGACCTTCTGAGTTGACACTGTGTATTTGCATTACGTGTTTTTCCAATTGAGGCCTGTCTTTGAAAGCATCTTGACAGAGAGGACACAGCATTTCCCTAGGAGGGGAAGACGCCGATGGAGGCCTTTCGTTTTGGGAATGTTGCGCCAGAACATGAGCTTGTATCCTCATTTCAGAATTGCTGGTGTAGTTGCAGTAAGGACACATGTGACTTTCCCCGCCAGATTTATCTTCTGGGTTGTCTACAGAAGTTTGCGACTCGCACGACATGTTGGGGGTCGATGATGATCTATCCCTGCTTCCTTCCCTCATGCTGGTTTCGGCACGGTCTAAAACAGAAATAAACACCGTCGTCTTACATATATTTCAGTGCCATAACAGTATCAGCAACACAAATTGATAGTCCCAAATTGTACAACAGAAGTAAAAATATATTACATACATATTACATATACAACATTTTACATAGATGCACTTAGGGAAAAACTGATGGCAGGTAGGTGATAATAAGAATTATATATAAAAAAAACTTTACATGAATTTTAAGATTTTTTACTGGTTATTTCATTGATAATGTTAGCCTAAAATTCCAACGTTCATTCAAACCCAATGGTTGACGAGGAAAGACGTCGAACCCAACCGCAGACGTAGAGACCGCAAAAATTCCCACAATAATTAGAAAATACCAAACCATTGTAGATACTCGGTCCCACAGCATGGTGCAATCTGAGGCGGCTACAATTTTATTAGCATCAAGCAAATGTCAAAATAAATAAAAGCGGTTCTGTAGTCACGTAATGGGCAAGCTGACATCTTAAAATGTAATCTTCCAGTGTCAGCGAATTAAACGTAATTCGGATAACCCGGTGGTCTTCAACAAAGCGTCGCGTTCTGGGATGTAATTATGCCTCCATTAAACATTCCCTGTCGTTTTAATGTTACTCGTAATTTATTTCAACTCTTTCAGATCGCTCCCATTGTAGCGAAGGCGTCGCCTTTTGTTGCCCTTGCCATTGTTAGCGGTCGGTGTTAATCCGAGGACACTCTTAATAGCGGTATAATTTGTTTTGTTATTTTACCGTACAAGACGTTTGGAGGGCATCTGTAACGTCAAATTTAAACTTGTCAAATCTAATTTTACGCATTTCAGAATTATGAAGTTAAACTCCTATTAAAATGTGCACTTAAATTGCTTATGATATCATTAGGTTTCACTTGCTGCAATATAACAATGCCTCAGTGCACCTACCTTTGATAATGAAGTTAATGGATTAGATTTTTATGTTGTTCGGCAAAATGAATAACAGTTTAAGTGGCATTTTACGATCACTTAGAAATTAAACCCCGATTATTAATTATTACGTACTTTACAATGTTGCACTAGTAAAACGAAATGGATCCATGCCATTAATTTTAGCATACAGAACAAGAACTTGCACTAATAAAAGTGCATGTCATTCATGTAACCCTATTGTTAGCAAAATATTGGAGTTGGTTTACAGTAAATGATACATGTACCCAAATGAATTGTCTATTTAAATTTATAGTTTTAAAAACCAAAGTGGATGCCCAAAGTCATCTAAAAAAAGACGAGCATTTGAATAAATTTAAGGACTCTTCCGAAACGTGTGGGATCAATCACAAGGCAATCACCTGCTAACACTATGAGCAAAGAAAATTAAAACGAAAATACTGTATAAAATTTATGAAATTAAATACTAACACCTATGAGAAGCATACAAGATTAGTCTGTGTACAAACGCGAAGGCACAGATACAATTATTATCAACATTAGGCTAATCAATTACCAGTGTGGCATCATACAAACACAATCGGAATTAGATTAAATCAGAACTATTTACTTGATATCAACGGCTTAACTGGAAAGCACTGCTCTTATCACCAACGGTAATCACGACCACAAGATTGAGTATTTTCTTATCAGTAAACAGCTCACAGCTCTCGTCTCATTACAGGTATTAATTATCCTTCAGCGTGATTGGAGATAAACTCTGCTGGTAAATAGGCTGAGGTGATAAGCGGAAATTAGAAAAACGTGACTACATACTTGTAGCTTCCCATTGTTAGAAGAAAATAAATCTCGCTCATAGATTTGATGAAAAATAAATTGATGGATTTGTTGTTAATGAAATACATCATAATCATTTTATGGCAGTAATAATAAATGAGTTTATAATGTTATCGGTATGATTTAAACAATTTGGATGTTAAATAATTTTAAAAAAATTGTACATTGATTTGGCGGTAAGAATGCATATATATTCATTTAATCTTCACTTCTTCAAATAATATTGTTGTTTTGTGTTAAATAGCTAAATTGAGATTATATTATTTAAGTTGTGCGACCGGGGGCAGTTGCGACGCGACTCGACTGCCGGTACCGAGCAGCGGCGGTCGCACGTAGGTGGTGAAGCACATGCATTTTCTATTTCTCTATTGGAGCGACCGCCTCCGAGCCAACCAATGGGACACAAGCTTCCCTACAAGGAGGACAATGCGCCCCTCCAGCATCTGATAAATAGCCTCGGTCTCTTACTCAGACTCTAGCCTCGACCCGGCCACCAATTAGCGGTTAGACCGGTTCTACGTCATCTCCGAGGGCTATGGCTATGGTGATCGACTTTCTATCCCACTGTTTGCATTGTTACAATGACTCGCTAACAAATCACTGTTAATATTAACGCCCAAGACTACACCAAAATTGACAATTCAAATAATGATGATTACCAGTAGATTTTTATTATATAATGGGCCAAAATTCAACTATTTTGATGATTAATTGAGGGGGAAGTAGATCGAATATAAAAACATATGACTGGCCCACGGATTTATTTGAAAAATGTAGGCTATAGATTTGTTTTATTTTAGAAAATATACATCCCTACCCCTAAAAAGGCATTAACCATAAATGTGAAGCATATGACTAGGTAGCATATGTCAGGCTCTGTGTGTACCTTGATCCTGGTCGGGCTCGGGTGGGGGACTGAGTATCTGGAAGACCTCGCCGATGTCGGTCTGCAAGTCCTTGCCTTCGCTGCGCCGCTGGAGCTGGTGGATCTGCTCCATCTGGAGGTGCTTCATGGACCGCACATGTTGCAGCAGCGGCAGCTTGGCCCGGCATGAGAAGCCGCACAACACGCAGTGGTAGATCCTGGGGCCCTCTGCGGAGTTGAGGTGGCGGAACAGCAGCGAGCTCGCCTCGTGGCGCTGCCCGGCGGCGTGAAGCTGCAACTTGTGTGCTGAATTCGTGTAGTAATCGCACGCGTGGCAACGCACTTGCACTCCGCCCGGGGAGGACACGTACTTCAACTTCCACTCGTTCCTGGGACCACCTTCTTTAACGTGATTCACATGCTGTAGTCTTTGCAGATGCTTGTCCGTCTTGCAATGCAGTTGGAAATTCGCTTTCAGGTTAGTTTTGTACGTGCAAAGTTTGCATACGTAGTTGCCGGCGACCAAAGCAAGGATTTCTTGCTCTCTGATTTTCGTGCGGTCGGCCGAGAGGTGGTGGGAGAGTTGTTCCAGTGAATCGGTGGAGAACACGTTGCACACGCAACACTGGTAGAGATGCTCGGGGTTGGGATCCGCGGGCTCCGGTGGGGGCTCCATCGTCTCAGGGTTTAAGCCCATGTCCATGTGGGGCGCCAGCTCCGGAGGGATGTGGGGCGGGAGTTGACCCCCCGTCATCATCTGGATCAGCAACGCCTGGTTGTAAGCCATGTCGGCCAGAGCGGCTTCCGTGTGAGGTGGAGGCTTGTCTCCGGGCAACGTCAGTCCAGGATGGAAGTGCATCAGGGACTCAAAGTTCAGCTGCTGGTGATGCGATTGCTGGATGGCACTCAGCGTCTGCATGTGTTTCACGTTCTGCTGCAGCACCATCATATTGTGCGTGTGTTTCTCACTCGTCATGTGAATGCGGAGATTACGCGCCACGTTCGTTTCGTAGTTACAGACATCGCATCTGAAGGTGGGTTTGGGCTTTTGGCTTTGTCCACTCGTCAACGGGCTGTGATGGTGATGAGGGTGATGGTGGGACCCGGGACTCGACATCCCTGCAGGTTTATGGTGTTGAGGAGGGGTCGTGGAATGTTGACTCATGTCGTTGGGAACTCCTCCGTTTTGCAGTTCTTGCATGTTGTTTAGATGCTTATCTGACTGCATGTGTATGCTAAGGTTTCCTTTGGTCGTAGTCGAATAGTTGCACACTTCACATCGGTAAGGTTTGTAACCGCAGGTGTACGTTTCTCCTCTCGCTAACCTAGGATGGGGCTGGCCAGCTATGCAGTATATGCACGAGGTTTCGGTTTCGGGATGTTTTTCCTTCATATGGATTTCTAGGGTTTCTTGATATTTATAATGCCAGTTGCATTTGGGACATTTCAGGGTTTTGCAGGAGTTGCGAGAGTGCATTCCGGCTAAAGGGCCACCGATGCCCCCTAGCCTAGAGGAACTTAGAATGAGCTCGCACTTGGCACATTCGACCCCGCTAGGTCTGCCGCCCATGTGATCGGGACACACGCCTATCGTGGTGCCCGTGAGGAAGTTCGGCGGGGGTTGCGGGTAGCCGATAGACTGGGACAGCAGCGGACTGAGGGTGGAGCCCGGTGAGGGACTCGCCCCGGGGGACACGCTGCTGCGACCGTTGTTGCCGGAGGAAGCCGCCGAAGCGGAAACAGGACTCTTACGAGTCAAGTCCATAACACAGTTCATAGCACTCATCGACCTATTAAAATTATTACTACTAGAACTACCGTTTTGAGGTAGGGAGACCGAAGTCTCAGGAACTTGTTGACTTAGGACGGGTCGGTCGGTACCGTCCGCACACGTTTTGTCATCACCGCACTCCGAAGGACCGACGTCACACGGGCCGGGCGCCGAGGACTGCATCTCACTATACGCCGTCGATGAAGCGGTGCCAGTCAGAGACAGCGAGGGCTCATGGTGTTTGTCGGCCCCGAAGCCCATCACCGGCGACACCGGCTCCAGGAAAGACACGAGAGGCTCCTTCTCCTTCCCCACACACTGGATGATTGCTGACATGTTTTTATGTCCCAGAATGTCCTTTTCATCCTCTCGCAACACTACATTATGATCTCCCATCGCGTGGGCGACGAAAGACTTGGCGTAACCGAAAGACAGTTTACAAATAAAACACATGAGTATAGGCTTGACCGGCACGGAGGAGCAGTCCTGGCCGGGCTTCCTCGTCTCCTCGGGCTTCTCCCCGTCGCCGGTCTTGTTGCCTCGGACCGTGTAGACCCTGTAGCTGTGCATGATGGGGACCTCGGGGACGGCCTTCTTGTCTTGCAGCAGCTTGTTGGAGTACGCCGCCGAGTTGCCGTACAGGGCGTTGTACAACGACGGGTTTCTCGAGATGTAGAAGGCGTTCGCGATCTGAGGGAACACCTGGAACTGCGAGGGGTTGACTCCTCTCCCGTCGACAATACAACCGTCTCCGATCAGCTGGGGGAGTTCGCTGTCATCTTCACTCAGCTCGCTGTCTTCGATTATGTAGGCCGAGCCGTCCGGGTTGTAGACGATCTTGCCATCGAACTTCTCCACATCGCTGTTGCCCCACGAGTCCTCGGCGTACGTCTCCTTGGTCCTCGCCTTCTCTGTGCTCTCCTCGGACGCCATCGCCTCCTCTCTCACTACAGTCCGGTCTAAACAGTCTTCCGATAGCCTCGTGGTGCCGGGGATATGGTCATGGATGAACTTGCTACCAGACGGCGGCGAGGACATTCTCCTCTCCACTTCCTCGTCTCTCCCCGCGATGATCCCGGCAGGTGGTGAGGCGGTCGTTTCGTCTTCTGGGCTCATGGCGTCGTCTTCGTCTTCTCTTTTCCTTTTCCTCTTCTTCCTGTTCTCTGCACAACTGTCCCCTTCGTCTAGCGACGTGTCGCCGAGGATGGGAGACGGCATCGCTGGTTCGCTTCGACCATCACATGCTGAGATGCCGGGCACCTTGTCCAACCTGGAACAAAACAAAACTGTTTTAATAATCATATACACTATTACACATTAAACATAGTACCCAATACACAAGCATATGCCAAAAAAACATTACTTTTTATCATTTCAACACTACCGAAACAATATTTAAACACAACAAAGTTTACCAACTCTGTATGTGCATTTAGAATATTCTTATTTTTCAATATACTTCAAGTACTTTTTAACCCAGGAATCTCTCTTTTTGTAAAAGAGTTCTACCAAATGTTTAAAAACTGCCATAGAACCAAAAGAGCGTTTTGAGTTATTACCAGTGTAAAACATATGACACGATTTGTTAGTGGTTTTCTTCTCACGTAGGAGGAATTATTTGGGAAACCGGGTCCGGGCAAAAGCCGCTTAGCCACCCAAGCTGCCGCCGCGCCGCGCCGGTCGTCTGGTCGGGACAATAAATTCATTACGATTGCACATTCACAATGACCACATAAATAGTGGGATTTGTTCCTTCACTCGAGTAGATTCCTGTTGACCATTATAACGAAAAATTTACCGATGTTATACATAATTCTTTTGATTGAAAGACTTGTTATTGTGGAAGGTAATTTTTTATAACGGATGCCAACAAAAACTTATTCCACGATAACCTTTCTCCGTGCGACAAAGGGGGTTCATTTTAAACAGTGTAAATAAGAAGAGTATAATAGGGAAAGAAACAAAGTTTCGTTAGTCCATTAGTAAATCGATATTCAACATTCAGGATGTTTGAATAATTCCAAATTCTAAGTCAAAGAAAGAGCGTATTACGTCGATGCTACCAAAAGGTTCTCGAGAAATCTTATGACTAACAATACGTCTTACGAAAGCATACAACAACTTGTTTAAACTATTCCGTGCCATAAATTCAGGGACAATGACCAATTGATCGATTCCAACCGTCACCGAGGTATTAGCCGAGAGCTGGCAGTGACGGCGCGTTATCGCGGGGGGCAGCTGTGCAAGCAGCGGTTATCAGTGTTACCGAACACATTCCGTGAATGATTTGTGGCCAGGTAGAGAGAGAAGGAGATAACGGACAGAGAGGCCTTGTGGAGCGCAAACATCGGCCAGTCTGACAACAAACAAGGGACAGGAAACTGCGAACCGAAAACTGAACGTTCTTTGTCAGATAACAACTGCGCTCTACTAGAGTCGAGCCCTTGGGGCACTCCAATAGATGAATTGTAGACATTGGCTACAAGTCCCAATCTACTGGTACACCGATAAACTAGTAATATTTTTGCAACAACTTCATAAGCTAAACGTTAAAATTTTTAACCACTATGGTCAGAAATCAATATTAATTCGCTAAAAAGAAAATTCCATGATTTTCCGACAGAATTTCTTTGTTTAAAGATCGTGTCTACATCGTGCATGCAGCAAATGTTAATAATTACAGACCCATTTCGCATTTCACATTTAATTCAAAATGAGGTGAAATTAGGGCGCAGCGCTGCGATGGCGTCGTGATCGCTGCCAGCTATGAGTGTTCACTCGCCATATCGGCTCGCCTGTTATCTCGGAATTAACTGACAGCCGTTATTGTAGAATTAAAGCATTAACGGGTCCGTTATGATAGAATTAACGCATAACTCGACCGTATACCGGCTATTAAACGAGTGCTGAAGACAAACTAACAGTCGGTAAGGTAAGTGTGCGGGTTCGCCACGGCCGCGAGACTTGCAATCTTCTGGTTACCGTGGCTGCTGGCGGTGGCGGCCGCGACCGCCGGCTAATGCTTGGGACACCGAGCGAGAACTGTCATTACTCAATTGTGCAGCCCCAGGCGGCAGTTATCACGTGTGATTTGCATCCGAGCTAAATATACTTTAATGTGAATATCATGGGCAAATATCTATGGGTTTTCATCTTCTTCGTATCCTGTGTAACGTACTTTGTTTTAATTTTAAAATTGTTACACAGCAATAGATTGCAGTTGATGTTATACTTTACAAAATTGTACAAAACAAAAGCTATTGATACAAAATATATGTTTTTGTGGCTTTACAATGCTGGACATTGGGATTTGTAAATACTGTAAGTTTTAAGTGTGATTTGTAGGATGGCAGCAGACACGGGTGTACGTAAACATGACGCATGTTACAGCCCGATCACAGGCTCGTTAGCACATACATCCAAAATCTATATACCCTACACCGCATGGCCCCATAAAGGCGGCGGGCGGGAGACAGCCGGGCAGCGAGTGTGGGAATTGGGAATGGCTGATTAGAAGTGGTCCAGGCAGGCCAGCACAAAGCTTAATTACCGTACCTGGGCTGCTGATTGTAACAATTTTAATGCGGCCCCGCACGCACCGGTGGCTGGCGCCTAGCGGACAAATTACACAAAGAAAATTGCCGTTCGGCCTCGGTATTAGGATCCCAATTATAAAGCGGACTTTGTCTTTCATTATGGCTTTTTGCGAGCGGTTCGCGCCGTCCGGGGGATGCACTTTTGAGGCAATAAATCTTGATTGTGCTCTAATTCGCGGCGGTTCCGTCAGCGCCGACGTGTGCGATCTTGCGACTTTGTTGCCCAGTCATCTGATCGCTGCGGCGTGAGTTAACCACGATGAGGCCGGTTAAAACTAAAGGACCAATTTAAAAGTAAGAATTATTACGGGATTTTAAATTGATTTGTAATTTGGATATTCATTAGTAATTATAATTTTTGTGTAGGCAAATAATAACGGAACCCGCTGAATACAGCTTTTTGCGTTCTAAATGTCATAACCACGTAAAATGTGTAAAAAGAACATAACCTCGCAACTTAAATCTAATCCCTATTTTTTAAGGAGAAAATAGGTATAGAAAAATGCATTCACTTTTTTTACAAAATTAGAAACACTGACTGACAGAACAGTTAATGGTCAAAGATCCGAAGCGAATGACACGTGACGGTAAGCAGCCCCAGTTGCGTCACGTCCCCTACCGGCGAAAGTCCCAACCACACATTATACCGATGAGTCGTGCAATCGCTCGCCCTACACCGCGTGCTTTCTCACGCCGGCCGCTGTAATTGAGCCGATTTTTTGCTTAAGGCCCCGGACTATTTTGTCCGCGCTGAGTATAATGATACATTACCGCGTTAATAAGCGAGCTGGTGCGGCAATAATTGAAACCGAACTTCGTGATCGGCGGGCATCGGTCCGATAACTGGCCATCGTCGGCCACCGCTTTCTCGAAATGTGAATATCCGCGGGCACCCACACCGCGATGCGATCGGCCGGCCGTTAAGATGGCCGATCTGGCCGACGGTGTAATGTCAATGGAGGTGCAGCTATAACGTATAGGCGGCTCTGCGATAGCACAACACCGCCGAGTGACGATATTTTTTGAAATTACGAAGGGAAAACTTAAAAAATTACAGGAAAATGTTTATTAAGGAGCACTAAGTATTGAGTGTTAACGCTGAGAAATCATGGTGTTAGAAGCGAGTAGGCCTAAACAATTAGCGAATTGAGAAAGTTGGAAAAGGAAGTGCAGAACAACATTACAATCAGAATTAACCCATTAAAGGATTCTTTGAAGTCTTCTCGGATAAATTTGCACTTCATTTTCTTCAGTTCAGCGAGTGGAAAATGTTACTCATTTAACACCAAAGAAAACGAAAGTTAACAAATAAGCGAAACGAAAGTCCATTTCCCTCTCGGCGGCTGAATCAATAACGGAACTGGAGCTTTTAAAAACGTATAAACCCAGCGAGATTCACTCGCTCCGACACATTAAGACGCGCCCGTTCTTAAAACTCGGAATGGAAAATCTTTGTTTTTCGCGTATATTCGCGTGGAAATCAAGCCCCTAAGTGTCTGGTACAAAAAGGCTTTCATCCTCCCCCTCGCGAACACCCTATTCCATCATCTGCGAGAGAAAGAGAGAAACAACACATATATTTTTGATTGGTCGTCGGCCATTTTATGAATTCACCATCCGCACAAATTCCCCCCGCGCCACCCCCAAAGTCACTCTGCGCAGGCGGCTGGGGTGTCGGGGGGAGGCGAAAATGAGCGGAATATAACTTTTTGCGAAATAACCGGGGGGAACGCCGCCGCCGCCGCGCCGACGGGCGACTCTAGCGGAGGATTCAATTATCAGAGCAACCCGTCTTGTTAGGGTGCATCGACGTCTCGGACCACCTTCCTGTGAAACGTGAACGTGAACACCCGTGATTTATACTGGGTGGAATACGCAAACAACACGAGGAAACACTGACTAACAAGCGTCCATGTTTATGAGCGAATCCTACGAGATGGTTTAACATCATTTGGAAGATTATTCCGCCATAAACTAGAGAGTTACATTTTACGACCATAAGTATATTTTATCTTTAAATATTATGAGCAAAACGAGCTGAATAAAATGCTGACTTGACTTGCTTTAAATAGCAAAACCTGAATGAAACAGTCAACATGGCGTATCACCTCATAAAACTCGCACTTATTTCAGCGATTTAATATTTTATTTTTTCAAAAGATAGAGATTATTTTCCCTGAGGAACAAAATGTTAAACTTAGCGGGGCACTATAATTTTTTTAATACAAAAATTATTACTTTTCTTAGGCATGTAAAGGAAAGTTTCAAACCCATGCTTATAGGATACTTCTGGATAGTTTATTATCACTGTTTTGTTCGAAATCCTTTTCCCATACCCATACCGCCTGCCCACGCTACTGCCGCCTTGGAGGTTGGAGGCTGCTGCGAGAGCCACCAGATAAATCTCGAATATCCATGAAAGCGCGTCCATTCCGTAATCGGGGCCGCGCCTCTTTGATTTATGGGCTTTTTAATTATCCATTCATCAGACTGCAGCTTTGTATTGTCGCTTAATTGGGCAAGATGCGGTGTGGGGGGGGGGGGGGCTAAGAGACAATATTTCTGGCCATGTCACACATCACGGCCATGCGGGCCATACGGGCCGCGCCGCTCTGATTTCTAATTCCGAGTGTAATTCCGATTCCAATTCACGGGTCACATTCCCCGATCGCCCTTATGGGAATTGATTTAATCGGCCCTTATGTCGCTCGATTCCAAAACGGATTGACAATAGCTGGAAACGCAGACGATGTAATTGGGAGCACTTTTGTATCAAAGAGCGGGTTGAAAAGAGCATTGTCGAGCCCGTAGTTGGTTTTGACATCCTTTTGATGGACTGTATTTTTTAAAAGTCCTCTTAGATAGTAAACTCAAAAAATAATTATTGTAGTTTTGATTTAAAGGGAGTAAATCTGTACAGGATAAAAAAAGATAAATCATCATTAGGAATAATTTAGGTAGGCCTATGTTTATTTTTTGTAAATCATAAAACGAAAGTTAATATGATTTCATTGCCCTCTAACAAACATTTATATAACTTCAACAAGTGAATAACTCAACTTTCCAAAGGCTCTACGACTCTTAAACATAGTTTTATCCTAGACGGTAACACTACATTACCTGAAAGATACGGTAAGTGACATTTTCGTTAAATCGGCTTTGGGCATATCCCTTAAATTATTTTAAAACGTTTAAAGTCTGTGGATCAATAATACTAGGCCTAATAAACGGAATAAAATACAGATTCCAAAACAAGAGTAATCGCTAGTCCCGGTAAAAAGCGATAGCGTACTAAAGTGGAGACGATAAGGGCCGGTTTTATCGACTGGCCGTAACGTACTGTGTCGATAACAGGGGCGAGCCACCCCTCGTAGTTGCGGGGTTGTCCGCCAGATAGGGGAAGCGTGCAGCGCTCGCGTCGCTCTACACTGACCTACGCCAACGTACGTCGACAGTAAACGCGTTTATGGCACTTTTATAAATCAATAAACATGATTTAAGAGGCGCATTTCCCCAAAAGCACTTGTAAATGTTTATACCTTGTGACGTGTATCAGATTGTGACGTAACCCTATGTTTGGAGTTGCGAGGGTTGTGAGATTACGTAACTCTATCGTTCCATTTATGTCACTATCCCTACTGAAATACGCTGTTACGGAATGTTGATGTGTTGGTGTATGAGCTTTATTTCGGTACATTCATATTTGACATTGAAACAAAAAAAGAGAATAAGTTGAATTTTTGTACGATTTATTACATTATAAATTAGAATAAATTATTGTGCGTCAGTAGGTTTGATGCCGATTTTTTGTATTCGTTTAGATAGCTTACCACGGTAACAAAAATACTTTTCTGTATAAGAATGAGCTTGTAAGTGAAGTAGCCTATATTATAAGCAGTTGGCGCAATTACAAGACAAATTATTACGATGTAATCGTTATTTACATTATAATCCTAATACTTTGTATACCAAATATACATCATTCATGCCAAATCACACAATTTATGCTTACCATAGCCGAAAAAATGTGACAACTAAAAAAGACGCATGATGTTCTTCTACACAACCATGCAACCATAAATTCAAAAAAATATAGACAGATGAAATTGGTCAAGTTTTATGGCGTAAATACAAATACAAACAACAACCTTTCAGTTTTTATGGAGATACAAATTGTAGCAATGACAAGGAATTCGTACAACTCGGGGAATAACATGAGAAACCTTAAACGATCTGTGTCCTCACGTACGAATCGAAATTGAGGAAAACCGCTACGTTTTGGCGCGTGAAGCATTGTTGTCAAGGCAGCGAGGCTTTCAGATCGAGGGAAACCCAACAATATATTGGCACTGGCTCTCGTGGCGAATCAGCCACACATCCAATGCCCTCGATATATGCATGTCTAGGCCACCGTCGTCGCCGCGTGTCTCGCATAAAGGGCGGCCAGCTATTGACTGTGTGAAGGAATACAACCGAAAACGCGAATATGTATAGGAGATAAAAAAATCACACAGGGTGCACAAAAAATATCTCATGTAGGCTATACAGTGCTGTAACCCGATCAAATTTAATTTCCTTATTGTGACGAAAAATAATTAAAAACTCAAATTCTGTTGTAAGTGAAATAAAGTACGGTAAATGATTTGAAGATGTAATATGTACAAAGAAGATTACAAAATAAAATTGAAGGTAAACAACAAATAATAATAATAAATAATTAAAATGCGTTGATTCTGTAATACCTTTATTGCTTTCTGGTTTTCACTATGAAAGTTCTTTTTACGAGACCCAGGCTCCAATGCACCTGTTACTGCAGAGGCTGAACCTTTTTATTGAGAAATAAAAGTGTGTATAAAAAATACTTAACCTATCGAAATTATTCTATAGCCTACAACACGACTACAAACAATTAATAAAACGATAGATTTCAAAACTCACACATTGAAAATATTTTATGAGTTACTCAAGAGGCAAACACAAGGCAATAAAAACCTCTGAATCTGGATATCTTATTAGTTATTGTTTTAAGGTTAATTCTCCGTAACCAATTTTACGCCGTGTTAAGAACCAATTAAAGCGTGTTACTTAACTTTTGTCTCAGAGAAGTATAACGCTAAGCGTTATCAATGTTTAACTACGACTTATCAACAACAACAAACTTGAATGTAGTAACTTTAGATATAGCTTAATCGAACGGCTCTTGGCAAACAAGTTTGTGATTTCAAATAGCACACTGTACATCCGTGATATTATTTATGGCGGGCAATTCAATTAATGGTAGAACATGTCTAGATGACTCAAGTTTATTTATTTGATTGACAAACATTTCCTTAAATTAATTGTACGAATATGGTGTCAAACGTTTCCTATTATATTTACGCAATATATTGCTGTTTATTAATTTTCTCCATGGGGAAAGGTTCCGAAACTCTTCTACAACTCCATATTTACATAACTAGCGGTGTATCAAACCTTCGATAATCGATTTTTTATAATCGATACGTCAATATGTAATTAGAGTAAATGTTCCAAACAAGCGTATCCGGGAAACCCAGCTTCCATTAGACTCTTAATGACCCCAATTAACGAAAGAGGCTGCGATGATTCCAGGAAACTGAAATCCTACTGCTCGCTCCTGATATAGTTGGCTGGACCAATGTTAACTCGCCCGTGCAACATTCAAAGAGTACGGAACCGATTTTTACTGTGAAACAGACAGCAGTTTAATTGTTGAATTCGGGGTGCAAAACGCGATGTATTTCTAAGCTTCGATACCATTAGTTTCAAGCAAATATCTATAAAGCATGCTGTGTTTTCAGAGCAAATATAATTTAGGATGTAAATAACAAAAACATGGAGATCGATTAAAATATTAATTTACAATGTCCCGCATTCTAATGCAGTAAACCCCAAGATTTTACACGATATTTCCAGGTACGCCTCCAAAAACGTAGGATCAGATATTGGCGCAGCGCACAGCACCCTCGTCCACCCGATACTTGTGCGGAAACACTAGACTATCGAGCCATCGGCCTAATCTGAGGCAATTAGGCCTACCGCTGGCTTGTGTTACACCCATGATTCTCCAGTAAATCGCATACTCGTGTACAATGAAGGTGGGCCTAGTTGTTCCTTTCTGAGACGCAAAGAAATTTCAAGACATCAGGAAACAGTATTAAATTTTGGGTGTTTAATATTTTAACTGTATTAAAGTTCTTCACATACAACTATTAGTTAAAGCTGTGCTTAATCATTGACTTTAAAAATGGCGTTCAACAAACAGTCATAAAGTAAAAGCACATCAATTAAATAAAAGTTATTTTCAACTTATATTGACACACACCGTGACACAAAAATTGAATATTTGCGCATAAACTTATGGGGTGTTAAAATATTGGTGAAATTATGAATGTTCCTGTTAAAAAGGCGGAACCGTGGTGTGTTCATATGACAATAGGTAAATATTGCATTGACCTTTAAACCATAGCGAATCCCAGCCCCGCGCATGCGTGGAAGGGCAGCCTTCTGCATCACCTCGATATACCCAAAGATTCGGAATCCGGCCGAAATCCAAGGCGACCACAATAAAAGCCGGTGTAACGCGCGTTGTTCTCCTCAATGACGCACTCTTTTGTGCTCGGTTTCCAAAAAAGTGGACACCGTAGATAATTATAATGGGCCGGTGGTATGACGAGGTAAGGGTCCATCTCGCAATTAACTAGACTATACAACGGCGCTAATTGCGTGGGCAATTGTCACTGTAAAAAGATAATCCAGCCATGACCGGCGAGTAGACGTGCGCGGCCGCCATCTTGGAAGCAAGCGCGGGACACATACACACGCACACTGCACCGCTGCTGCGGCACAGAGACTACATGCACACATGGCCGGCCTGTGCCAATGTGGAGGCGAGCGTAGCGAACAAGCCAAATGGACGATTTGTGAAATGCAAGATATTGGGGATGTCGCAATGAAAAATGTCATGCATGTAGATGCTGAATTCTAAGACTGTTATTGTAAAGTCATTGAAATTGGCGTGTTGTCAATACTAAACATAAAATATAGTTACAGTACTAAAAAGTTGCTAAAAAACATAGTCTTTTTTTTAGAAATCATACATTAAAAAAATTGCGGTGCAATAACCTTATATGAGAGACCAATACAGCAGACTGATTGTTATTCAACAAAATTTTATCTAATGTGGATTTGTTTAACATTACGTAAATATAAGTAAGCTATGTAAGTTGTTAAAATCAGCCCTAAAATTAAAATAATGAAATAAATTTAAAACGAAAAACTCTTACCATTGACGAGTTAAAAATCTAATCAAAACACAATCTAAAGAACGTAACAAATCAAAATAAAACACAAACATCACCTCAATGTAACTGAAATCCGACTCTCAAATCAGCGCAAAGAATGCTCCCGAACTCGGACCGCGAAACAATGGTCTGATTAGAGATTAGTAGACCAAGTTAATCACACGAGTGATGAGCCACTTGACAAATAATTACGATAGAGATAAGGGTGATAACGGCACGGGAGCAGGTTGAAACAATGACTGTTTGCCCCCGGTATCATAATAGGACAGAACACAGTGGACAAAGGTGGTTTTCGTAATATTTTGTTTTGTGATTAATACGGCTTTTGATTGTTGGACCCAAAACAGATTGGCACGTGGATTAAAACGAGTTGGAACAGTTCAACAGTTGAATAACATCAAGAAATCGTGTTTCCTGCTATTAATAAATTTATATTATCATCCCTTATTATAAATACGTCATAAACACAATCTCTTTCCATATTTCCAATGCGGAAATGCTTTATTCGTTGTTATTAGATTTATAAATTAGATTCACACAGTCTACCGTTTGTTACAGATCCACTTACAATGCTACGTAAATGCCAGTTTAAAATCTACTTTAGTAGGCTACACAAGTTTAAATTGCTTTTAAAGTATTGTAAGAAAAACTACAATAATAAACGAAACAATGTTTTCCTGTTTTGAATTGTTCTTTATGAACAATAAAACGCCAGAAAATTATTTTTATTTTGCAAAAAACGATAAAGAAAGATCACAGAGGTTTAATGATATAGGATATTATACGAGTAAATCTATTATACAAAATTCTTAAATGAAAGAAATCACAACCCATAGAGCCGTGACGCAGGGGTCAGCGAGGGCAGTAAATAGAGCAACAGACGATGTGAGATGTCCAGCGCCAGTGCTGGGGGGGGGGGGGGGGGGGGGGGGCGTGAAACCCCAACATTGAGCCGCACAGGAATGCCGATCCCGCCACTGATAGCTGATAGCGGCCGGGGTGTCGAGCGGTGAAAGGGTTATGACTTTACTACTGGTCACACACCACTCCACCAAATACCTTACTGTGACAGAAGGAGATTATGTGCTCATTCGTTGTTCCACGGGTTAAAATTAAAAAAGATTATTTGTAACTTTATATTTCTCTATAATCATTTTATCGCCCTCTTCATAAAATTTTTCGTTGCCACACGTTATATTTAATTTTATGTTTTTTAATAAATGATTTTTTTTATTTGAAATTGTTCAAATCATATTTTTATACTTTACTTATTTTGTATATTGATGAGAATCACAAATATACGACTCATTTTAAATCTAAGAATAAGTACGCTAAATATACGGCACACGTCTTCTACTAAAAAAACTCATAGAAGCGCTTATTTCCATGAAACTACAATTTATTAATATGAATTCTGTATATAATAATTGTTTACTGATTTATTTCAAAGGACGGCACTAAGATTCAGACCCAATAGGACAGCACCGTCCTCTATCCCGCGACTGAACTACAAAAGCACGCGGCCCAAGATGGCTGTGTAGATAGCGGAGCGGAGGGTACTGGAGAAGAAACAGTACCGGAGGAGCGGGGCCCGCAGGTGTGAGATGGGGAGATAGCATTGTGCTCGCACTCCGGCACAATTAATAAGTCTGATTAGCCGAACAGATCCGGAGATAACCGAAGGAGCCGGGGAGCCGAGCATGGCATTACCGCGGCCGGGGAATCCGGGATGAATAAAATATGATCGGGGAAAAAACGAGGAGTTGACACCGGCGGCGCGGGGCGGCGGCGGCGGCGGCAAAGAAACTACACACGGGGGCAGCGGAGTAGCGGCAAACCTCCACAATACTGGGCGATAACAGAGGAGTCATGCAGGGAGGGAGAGTTAAACTACCTCTACATTGGGTGAAAGGAGAATGTCGATGCCAAACTAGAGAAAAATTGAAATTGTACAATGATTTTAATAAAAGAGTCAAGAACACACATGGAAGTATGCGGTTTGAAATTTAAATACCATGCCTAAAGCGAAAATATTGTAACGTCAACGATATTCTGCACAACTAGGCTATAATACCCATACCAAGTTTATTTTTATAATATTTAAAATGCAGTAGGTTTTGTTAGGAACAAAAGTGAATAGTCAATACTAAAAGGCATCAGAAAGCTTCCAATAAAATAAAAAATACTGTGAGGACGACTAGCAATCAAAGTAAATATTAGACTCTTGAGTGCTAAAAAATTACAACGTTTTCATACGTTTTAGTAACCGAACTATTAGAAAATTGCGTTGGATTTTTATCCAGCAATTGAATTTTAATCACTGTTTTTCATTAAGATTGAAATTTTAATAATAAAATGCTGGAAAAATTAAACGCTTCAACAACAATGGAAAGTAATTAAACGCCTTTGTTACGCAATAAATAAATCAATGTTATTGGAATTGGCAGTAAATTATTACTCATGCGACGCTCCTGCGACGTTACGACCACTTATGATTTAATGAGTAATTAAAATCTAATGAATAACGAGGAAAAACAGATTAAGTAATCTCGAATGAGGCGGTTTATGTAGTAATAAACCGATGGGAAAAAGTACAAGACAGACTCCCATCAACTTTTATACTGGTGAAGTATGAAAACAGCTGTAAAGGCATGCAAGACTGACTGAAAGTCAATTTAACACCTTAGAAACCCGCGCACGCCACTATTGAAAATTTGTTTAATAAAAGTTGGGGGTCATGTATGTAATAAATAATTACTTGGGAGGTGGCAATTAAAACACAAAATGTTTTTGAACTATATTAAAGCAAGTTTGAAACATAACACTAGGTGCAGTAAAATTTTTGCTGTAGGAAAATTCTTTGCCTAGGTAAATCTTTTCAAATTGATTAACGTTTTAATTTTGTTAAAAATAATACTATGAGTCACACGAGACTGTTCTGCAGTTTTTACTACGTAACATTGCTACATCAAAACCAAGGAGGTAAAAGTAAAATAAACCCCTAACCCTTCCTGGAGGGCCAAACAAGATTCTGGTCTTCCTAGAAGCTGGCGGCGAGGAGGTTGCCGCCCTTGAAACAAAAGGACACGTGTGAAAACCGAAAATTGGAAGGGCTGATTTCTAAAGAACACCCTAAAACAACAGTTATAAGCCGGGCGCAACTCTTCTACCTGTGAAATAAAGGGGGCGGCTGTAGCAAAAGGGAAAATAGCAGCCGGGCTTGTTTGCGACCGGGCTTATGGTATAGTCCACAAAGGGTTTGGCGACCTTGGGCGAAAACGAAACTAGCAGATGGGCGATGGGCGAGGCGGGTCGCTACCGTACACTGTAACACCGGGGCAGGCAACCTCAGGGGCGCTCCATGGACAAGGCAAAGTACTGGTCGTACTGGCTGGATCGGCAGGAAAACTATCGAATGTCAGGCAAATCGGTTATTTGTGAAAAAAATGGTTTGTATGTTTTTTAGATTGGATGAAAAAATTACAATTATTAATTAACGTAATTACTATACCTACGTGATACTAAAGATACGAATAAAACGAAAACTAATGTTAAACAGCATCCCTACAAAAAGAAATCACACGTAGGCCTACCGCGTGTTCTACCAGACTTTCTGTGGAAACAAAAATAATTTGCAAACTAGAAAATAAATCACGCCTAAGGGACACAACAACATAACAATCAAGGAAATGTAGCGTATCAAGAAAGAAACAAGATGGACGCTCGCCGCTAGCGACACCTAGTGGGGGACATGCAAAACATCACTTAGTGGATTAAAGCAGTGATAGATAGCGGTTGCGGGCAGCAGCAGTGATAACGAGTACGCAGGACTGATAACGGAGAGACAGGAATCGTTGGGAATGCGAGCTGACATTTCATGTTTAATCATTCATACGAGTACATAGTCGATATGGGCTTGCAGATACCATTGAGTGAGGTGAAATAGGCATTCACCAAAATTACAGAGAACTTTTAATGCATAAAGATTTCAATAAAGAGAATTCAACAAAAAAATTTTAACAAACGTAGATTTAAAAATTTTCTAGAAAAGATCAATAAAATCTGCTTTTGTCAAGGAGTAAGATGACTGTGATCACAGCCACTTTTCCCAAACATTCCACACAAAATTAGTTCAATTCAACATTTAAATTTTTTAACATATAGGCTACACCTTTTTCATAGGTTAAACTGACTTGGAGAAAGCGACCATTAATAATTTCCATTACACATACAAGTTTGGATATCAACTTATAAATTTTATTAAATAATTAATTAATGAATACAAAATTGGTAACGGTAGAATAGGAAACTGTAAACTTATAACAACAGACATCCACGTGCCTACGCCTATTCTCAAAACAATTCATAATCCTTGAATTCCACCTGTCAATTCCATAATTTGAAATATAACATAGGCCTAATATAGAGAAATGATCGATGGTGAATATCAACTAAATATCGGCAAGATATAAAATCTTCTACTATCACCAAATGTACTTTTAAAATATGTAACATGTTATAAAGATTGAAATGTATAATTATAAAAACAAACATATCTTAAAATAATATCAAGAAGCTAATAAAAATAATAAAAACTGAGGTAACTTTGCATAAATGAAAAAAATCGTTACCTTAACCTTAACACATGTATGTGTACGTTGTTTGTATGTACACATAACATTTATTATCCAATACTGGATCGAGTTTCATGACTACAGTGCCAGTAGCACAAAATCAGTATAACTAACAACAGGCCTAACCTAGGGACAGGGACGCAATGGAGCCAAAGCAGATAGCCGCAAAACACGAAAGAGGCGAGTACATAATGACGACGGGTAAACCTACATTTACGGATGCCATTAAACCTGGGGTTTAATAGCACCGTTAAACAGCTTAATAGCTGTTTGATGGCGTTTCATAGGGAATAAAATAATGACTGTGTATACAACGTTGCTTTATGCTACTATACTGCTCAGTACTGCGTTAAAGGCCTGCTTGCACCCCCACTTGTCATACAACATTGGGACTGGAGGTAAAGTTAGGGATGATTGACATTGTAGAGGTGATGGAAAAATGTAAACTGCAAGTTTTGTGTAAGAGGGTTTGAGTGGGATTTTGTTATTGTCGCTATACTGAGAATGTAAAAAAAAATAAATATTGATTATATACAGTACCACCATTTGTAGAGGTTTGTGTATTAGGGAAAATCATTGATAATTATAAAGGATTGGTAGTTTAAAAATTGAGAACCTGCTGGTCTCATTGAACTGGGCGGAAAATTATTTAGTATATTTGTTACAAAATTGAGGGAATGGGATAGCTCGCTATACACAATAACACTAACACACACGTACAAATTACTCAAGATCGAACAAGTTTATCTATATAAGATAAACGCTAAGGCGATAATTTTTTTTATGAAAATACGGAAACGGAAAGTTAGCAATAAGTGATGCGAATGCAAAAAGTAGGCCTAGGTGGGCTAAACAATTTTACGGCTTCCCAGCAACACAGGCCTGCTGCAGCGGGCTTCCTAAGTCGCCGGCGACAACATTTCGTAAATGTGATAAAGAATTCGGCCTTCAGGCCGTTCGCTGGAAAACAACAGGTTTACAGGTGGCGCATATCAGAGTGCGCGCCTGACGAGGCGCGTGTGTTATTTGAATAAGTAAACACGTGAAGTAATTAAATTGTAAACAAAACCGTCTGTTAAGCGTTAGTCAAACAGTTAATCAACGTTCCGTTTTGCCCTTTGATAGAAGAGTTACGAGTATAAAAAAAGTACAGAAAATGATTGATTTTTAAGTGTCGGTTATTTTACTCTAAATGCCTAATGGAAATCTTCTAGGGCCTAAAGATTTTATCATGCTAAATAAAATGTTTTTCTTCGACATCCGAATTTTAATAGTATGCTGAGTTTACTCAAAAAGTGATTTTGTAAAAACTTTTTATCTCCTATGAGTGGAATTTTTTACAGATTTTGGATTTCACCTTTAACTAACTGGTTGAAATATTACTGTGGTACTTATTATTAAAAATTATTTTCCATAGTATGCAAATTGAAGCATGTATTTTTGTAGGCCTACACAGAAATTAATTAAGTTATATTTTGGAATAATAATCAATTAATAATAAGTAAAACAACCTTGAGCTGAACTACACAAGAGTTGCAGAGTAAAAATACAGGACAGCTGATTGCATTAATCGTTAACTTAAATGTACATGATATTGAAAGTACTTTTACTTCGGTCACTAATCTCACATTAATATCCTGCAATAAAAAGAATAGCTAGCTACTAGGCCTGTTCCTTAAAATCTGAAAATTCTAACAATTTATTTGTTACAGTTCCAAGCAATAAATCCCACTCGAAAAGCAAATCGCAATCCTTCCCCAACAGACAAACACAAGCCTCGATATCGCTAACAACGGACAAAAATAGGGCGTTATTACAAAGCGCGGGAAGCTTTATGAGAGCAGGCCAGGATTAGACGGGTTGGCTGAGAGCCAAACATGAGTATTGCCGCCGACATACGGTCCGGCCAACGTGCACACAGTAACGTCTCCATCCTGGCGGACAAACGTGCGACGTCTACATCCTGTCCGACATCTAGCCAAATATGAGTAGCCTATTGCCGCCGACATACGGTCCGGCTAACGTGCACACAGTAACGTCTCCATCCTGGCGGACAAACGTGCGACGTCTACATCCTGTCCGACATCTAGCCAAACGCATGAGTATTGCCGCCGACATACGGTCCGGCTAACGTACACACAGTAACGTCTCCATCCTGGCGGACAAACGTGCGACGTCTACATCCTGTCCGACATCTAGCCAAACATGAGTATTGCCGCCGACATACGGTCCGGCTAACGTGCACACAGTAACGTCTCCATCCTGGCGGACAAACGTGCGACGTCTACATCCTGTCCGACATCTAGCCAAACATGAGTATTGCCGCCGACATACGGACCGGCTAACGTGCACACAGTAACGTCTCCATCCTGGCGGACAAACGTGCGACGTCTACATCCTGTCCGACATCTAGCCAAACATGAGTATTGCCGCCGACATACGGACCGGCTAACGTGCACACAGTAACGTCTCCATCCTGGCGGACAAACGTGCGACGTCTACATCCTGTCCGACATCGAGCCAAACATGAGTATTGCCGCCGACATACGGACCGGCTAACGTGCACACAGTAACGTCTCCATCCTGGCGGACAAACGTGCGACGTCTACATCCTGTCCGACATCGAGCCAAACATGAGTATTGCCGCCGACATACGGTCCGGCTAACGTGCACACAGTAACGTCTCCATCCTGGCGGACAAACGTGCGACGTCTACATCCTGTCCGACATCTAGCCAAACGCATGAGTATTGCCGCCGACATACGGTCCGGCTAACGTGCACACAGTAACGTCTCCATCCTGGCGGACAAACGTGCGACGTCTACATCCTGTCCGACATCTAGCCAAACATGAGTATTGCCGCCGACATACGGTCCGGCTAACGTGCACACAGTAACGTCTCCATCCTGGCGGACAAACGTGCGACGTCTACATCCTGTCCGACATCTAGCCAAACATGAGTATTGCCGCCGACATACGGACCGGCTAACGTGCACACAGTAACGTCTCCATCCTGGCGGACAAACGTGCGACGTCTACATCCTGTCCGACATCGAGCCAAACATGAGTATTGCCGGAACATACGGACCGGCTAACGTGCACACAGTAACGTCTCCATCCTGGCGGACAAACGTGCGACGTCTACATCCTGTCCGACATCTAGCCAAACATGAGTATTGCCGCCGACATACGGACCGGCTAACGTGCACACAGTAACGTCTCCATCCTGGCGGACAAACGTGCGACGTCTACATCCTGTCCGACATCTAGCCAAACATGAGTATTGCCGCCGACATACGGACCGGCTAACGTGCACACAGTAACGTCTCCATCCTGGCGGACAAACGTGCGACGTCTACATCCTGTCCGACATCTAGCCAAACATGAGTATTGCCGCCGACATACGGACCGGCTAACGTGCACACAGTAACGTCTCCATCCTGGCGGACAAACGTGCGACGTCTACATCCTGTCCGACATCGAGCCAAACATGAGTATTGCCGCCGACATACGGACCGGCTAACGTGCACACAGTAACGTCTCCATCCTGGCGGACAAACGTGCGACGTCTACATCCTGTCCGACATCGAGCCAAACATGAGTATTGCCGCCGACATACGGTCCGGTTAAGTGCACACAGTAACGTCTCCATCCTGGCGGACAAACGTGCGACGTCTACATCCTGTCTAACAAGGGCGCAACGACAAAAAAATTTTAACATCTCAAAATAAAAGTTAATATTATTGATTGTGTGTATTTCCGACCGATTTCACTGATCATGTTAAAACAAAATTATAGGCGTATTGAAAAATAATTTCCAATAGAAATTACGGGTCCTGTAGAACTATAGCTGCCAAATGCTTGTGCTTCTTACCTTTATTTTTACAAATTTTTGTAGAGGATAGGCCTATTTTTATTTGAACCTCAATTTATTTTAAAGCTAAAATAAATATTACTGATTAGTTAGCTGAAATCGCCTATCAACCTTGGGCTTGAGGGAACAAATTTAATCTCAAATTTTATCATCATTATACCTCTTTAAGCCCCCTTCTTATCTCAACCTTCAACTCAACAATTTCCAATGCGAACCCCAATTTTTATGCCATTTTTTACTTGAACCGCAATTTAAAGGCTAATTATTAATTTACATGCATCTCTATATTTAATTGTTAGGAAGCTGAAATTCATGTTTAGTCACATGAGAATAGAAACTTTAATTGCCTTCCTTTGAAAACATTCTCTACAAAAATACTCAAGAATGGAAATGTCTAAAAATGATGGTATAAGAACCTTTATTTCATAATAAATCAAATGTTTACAAATTGTATTACCTGTCCACCATATTTCAAATAAGTTTATTTATGCGCTTAAATGGAATTTTTTATGAGCAAAATGTTCTAAAAACATCATTTTAAGACATTTTAATTCTTGATCATTTAATTCAGGATTCAAAGGGGTTTAGTATTAGATTTTGTTTAGTTAGGGGTTGGGATGAAAAGAGGTCAATGAATGGATAAAATTTCATGTAAAATTTTTTTCGACTCCTATGTTGATAGACGTTTCCAGAAAACTGAACAGTAATATTAATTTTACTGTTTAAGTTTTTTGTAATGTAGCCTATAATGTAAGTTTTTTTTATAAATTAAGGAGTATATAAAAAAACATCCCGTATGTTGTTTTCAACAATTCGAAAACTATGATGGTAACTATGTTTGTAGACAGAAGTTCTAATTGTTTTATCTGCCCCTATTACGTATGATTGCAACTGCAATGGGTTTAAGCTTCGTTATTGGTTTTATTCTAGCAAGAAAAAAGTTATAAGCGTTGTAAAAACTCACCTAGAAACGATTATGCAACAGGGTTTTTAATAAAATATTAGGTTCGGTGGTATTTATTACATTTTCTGCGGCTGGATACTTCTTATGGGTTGCAGCAAAATGCACTACACATGGTACAGTAAAATGCAGTACATATTTTCAATGATAGCAATCTTTTAGAAACAGTTTAACAGTTAATATGTAAAGGCCTCAATACTAAGTGTATGTAATGTAAACATTATTTTAAACCGATGTAATTGCACAACAACTTATTTAATGTGCAGCACTGTAGTTAGCTGCTTGTTTGTAAAGATAACAGGAGAAAGTAACATTGCCTGTCCAAGCATTTCTACCAACAGAAATGTAAAATGACAAAATTGATTCGTGGAACAGTAACACAGAGGCAGGTATAGACCGGCCAACAGTGGTAACCACACATGTACCGTAGTTGTAAACAAAGACAGTGTAATGGCCTCAGCATTCTTGCATCCTGTCGTAATGGGTTTCCAACTGTTATTGCAGTAATTACTTAATTGTTAGTTTGAAAGATAATAGTTCCCGGTACTGTATAAGATAAATGTCACCCAAGTACAAACTGATGCAGCTGTTGCGAGGTGGGCTCTCTCTTCTTGCATGGTCAAAATCACGAAGAAATTTTTAAAGAGATAAGTGTATACCTACACTCGAGGATGTTTGAATATCGCAGGGATCCAGGAGTTTTGCCAATGAAAACTATTTAAATAAAATTATGAAAATAAAATATGTAAAAATGTTCGAAACATTTAAACTGAAATAGGACTATACGAATTTTAAACCAGGAAATGAGAAAATAGATAATTCAAAAAATGTAGTAGGCTTATGTCGGATGTCCTACATTTAAAACAGAAACTAGCAGCATTTATATGTCAAAAAGTGTTAAAAATAACTAATAAAACCACGTAAAAATTGTACCCCTTTCCAAATTGCAACTTGTAGCAAATCAGGAGGTTTAAAAATCCTTCCCTGATATAATTTAATCACACATAATTTATATTTTTATTCATACACAAACACGTGCAACAATAAATACACCTACACTGAATGTTACGCATGTATTTCCTCAATTACTTTTGATAACGCTGATTCTGGAGCGTCACTAAACTGTATGCCTAGTCAGTCATCATATCTTAAAACAATAAAAAAAATCAGATACCGTTGACGGTTGGAGAAAAGCGGATATTTAACAGAAATAACAAACTCCTTTCAGGCAAAACGTTAATTTTATAATACTAATAATTCATTAGAGAATGTGTCAACTCGCTGAAGAAATTCGGTAGATCTTCTGGACTAACTTTATTTTAGCCTCCAATTCCATTATTAATAAAAAATGACATTTTTCGGCTGAACACATAGTAGTAGGCCTATAGGCATAGGCCTAAATCAAAATGTTTCTGTTTAATCACGCAGCACATAGATATCCTGTAATCAGCATAGCTGCAATGTACTGAACAGCTTAACAGTAGAGTTTAAACAACAATGAATTGTATGATTTATCAGGTTTACAGGTTATAGGATTTACCAGGTTGTATGATTTCAGTATAGGTAGGCCTACACTGTTATGCGACAAATCTGCAAGCCTGTTCCCAAGGCTGGCCTGGGATGTCCAACTTTCTGTCTCGCTATAAATAATTGTATCGCCAGCAATAGCGGAATATTTAGCATATAAAGCTGAGCGGCTTACATTCTGGGAAACCCCTACTTCCACGGCATACCATTTACTCTCGCTCGACCTGTCTTCAGTTTCAATCATTTTCAAGTTTATGAGTCTCTACTGGTACGACAAGAGTAGGCGTACAATATTTCGCTAAGAAGAAATCATATTTGCAGACCTCTTAAGTAAGGCTTAAAAAATGTCTGTGTCGAAACTAAACCTGGCTACTTGAGTAAATCTGACAGAATAATTGTTTAGTAACAACCATTATTCTTAACTTTTACTTGAAGCTTGTTCCTCTCCGTAGAATCCTTAGAGAGCTTTGGGAGCGTCATCATCACCTTCTCGGGGGAAGGGTAGTATCTGTCCTCTGTGCCTGTGGCTTAAGACTTAAGAGATGGGGAAACATGACTGATAGAAAAATCCTTTAAAACTATAACAGCAGTGTGTTGGAGAAGACAGCACTTTAGCTCACTCTTGTTTGTTTTTATGTTGTCCATTGATTGTATTTTTGTTGGAAGAGATTGAAAGATCTATTTCAAAAGATCTATCTATAATTGAAGGAAACTTAGATTCTGTGTCAGTAGGCATGTTTTAATTTTAGCATATTTTGGTCTCTTTCACTCTCAATTGAACTATGGCCTTCGACTTTGGGGCAATGGTAGTGAAATGAATAAAGCATTTATTTGGCAGAAGAAAGCCATTAGGAGTATAGTTGGTTTAAAGAATACTGAAACTTGTAAGCGTAGCTTTGTAGATTTAAGAATAATGACCCTGCCCTGTATGTATATTTTCTGTAATGTAGTTCATGTTAAAGAAAATCAAAACAATTTTGTTAAAATGTTCCAGCAACATGATCATAACACCAGAAATAGAATGAACATAGTAACTCCTTATATAAGATTACATAAATCATACAAAAGTCACATCTACCAACAATATCTCATGTTTAATAAACTGCCTATATATATCAGAAATCTACCTGTAAATAAGTTTAAGATACATGTAGCTACTTTTCTTAAGGACCAAGCTTACTACTCTATTGAAGAATATTTGAACCATGAAATATCTGCCTGGTAAATTATGATTGTCATCTCTATCATAATTATGGTATCATCATGTTTGTTTGTATTAAGCGTATTTGTATTGTATTGTAATTCCATCCTTGACGAAGCCTATTGTACCCAAATACTATTGTATGTACTTAATGGCAAATAAAATCTTGAATCTTGAATCTTGAATCTAGATGTTCTACCTAATTATTGAGGTTTTTCATGATTTGCGATTATGCTGTTCAGAAAAGCTTTTCTTATATCTAGTGTTATAAATATGGGTTGAGTTTACATCTTTAGGGAGAAATGATTTGACATACGCAACTGCTTCAAAGAATGTAAAAATTGGGAACTGTTAAAAATTCATTTGGTGGGAAAATGTTACCTACAATGTTCATGTGTTTGAAGTTTGAGCATTGTTCTCAAAGTTTTTTTCTAAAAAGTGAAAATTTCCTTGAAAAGTTATTGTTCATTTTTAAAATTTAAAATTAATTGATCTACCTCGTTAGGCTAACATTTATGCTTGTGAAATGATGTCACAATATAAAGGAAGTTTAAGGGTTAACATAATTTGGATAACGTTGTTAACGCCAAAATCAATTTAATTTATTCAATTCTGAACAATTTTATAAAACCCCCTGACATTAATCTATCAATAATTTAGACCTGCACAATAATACTACCAAAGTAGTTAGGCTAATTTCAACTGATAGTAATATTGAACTTTTATTATCAACAACTCAAATAATTTTATCCATCAATTTATTGTGTATCCGTGGATTTACATAAAACATATTCTACTAGCCTATAAACGACCACCACCAAGAATGGATAATCCTCGTAGGAAACATAACATTCACCCATGCTTAAGTTATTCATCGCCACCAAGTGGCCTAGCCAAAAGCCAAACCCCTTTCAGCATAACCTGAACATGTCACGTATATTTAGAAGCGAGTCAGTATGGAAATTCACCTTTCAACCCTTAAACTGTCCACGCGACTCGCAAGAATCCTATGCAAATGGAGCGGGCTAGGTTAGGTTCGGCGGCCGCGTATGCAAAACACGCCGCCACGCGCGGCCGCTCAAAACATTGAGTGATAGTTTGCACCCCTTGGCCCGCGCCGCCGCCGCGTCGTCAGGTGTATGCAAAGAGAGCGGCCTGGAAATGCGACACATTTGAATAATAGTCACTTAAAGCCACAATGCCGGGTTCAAAGCACTACAAAGAAGCTGAGGGATAGCGGACAAATATTGACAACACTACTCGTGCTTTGTACTTGACTGTTCGGTCAACGGTCACACTTTACTATAAATACTAACACTTCACAAAGTGACACCCAGATGTAGTAATTGTTATAGACTACGGCTACATGAATTAAAGCCGCGTCGATCCGCACTGGCCTACCATGCTCGCAGAACATGAATTGTTTGTAGGTATGTTATAAATAATATAAATCGTATTGTAAGTGATCGTTTGTTAGAAATGTTTGTTGACTTTTTTTGTTTGTTTGCCGAACAATTCACTACACATGATCGGTCAGAGCAACGCGTCTTTAGTGATTAGAAAAATCAGACTTTTTAACTTGGGGATTTCTTTTATGTTATGAAATTTGTATCTGTCCAATACTATGTACCGTCAGTGGGGTAGGCTACATTATCATCATCATATAGCAATTGGCAATACGATTTGGCGTGACTTTGAATAAGACAAAACTATGATAAAACAATTAAACTAGCCGTGCATATTTTTTTAACCAATTTTGTAGATTATAATAGTGTGCCGTTTAGGCCTAAACGAATTGCGTTAAATTTAGATTGAATAAAATGTTTATACTTCCCTTGGCGCAAAAGTTCATCATGTCCCGAAATCTTTTTAACTATTTTTCAATAAAGTTTAATCTAGCTACACCGGACTGTCCGGGCACAACATGCAAACTACGTCGCCCACGGGTAACATGGTACACTAATTAGTGTCGACCATTTGAATGAAGATAAAAATCAAATGTCATCATCGAACTCATTTGTGGCGCAAATAAACATCGGCTGATGTTGAAATAACGGTGGCGGAAGCGAGCTCATTGCGCCGCTGTACCGATTGTTCCGCATCCGGTGGCCGGAATCACAGAAACAGTCGATTCCCTGTCGAATTCCGTGTGGTCCATGTGCGGTTTACCCACCGGAAGACACTTAATGCCGATCTATTATTAACAAGATTATTTAGGTTAGGCTATAATCCGGATCAAACTCGCAAAGTGAAAACTTAGAATGGTCTGAATGGATTTTCAAATCATTAGCAATTGTTTGCTATTGTCCAAATCATCAAATTAGTTATTATTATTTTTTTATTATAGTTTAATTTAATTTTAGTCTTTAATTTTAATTTAATTTTAGTCTTTAAAATTTAATTTTAGTCATTCTAGATTTAATGATTTAGTTTAAAAATATAAACGGGAGTCTTAAAAATTAACATACTTAGGCCTATACACCTACTCATTAGACATTTTTACCGATGTTTTAAGTTTTTTGTTGTAAACATCAGTAAATATGAAACGGCAAAATTTATTTACAGTAATTGTTTTAAAGCACAGAATAAAGAGTAAACTCTCAAATTGAACATTATTACAAGAATTATCGGTACCGGTGTGTCTATATAAGTATGTTTTAATGCTAAACGTCCGTATTAATTAGGCCTAATAGGCAAACTTAATTTGTTTGATTCATTAACTTGGTTTTATTTTTGTAAATAATAACTAAACAACATATTTAGTTGATCAGGAAAATTACTTTATAATGTGGGCTATTAATCTCAACACAGAGGTAAAACTGATGAAGCAACCGAGCAAATTTATATTTTAAGAATCCATTAATTTTTAAATAACTTCTTTAGTTTATAGGTGTGTTAAAACTAAAAGACTTTAACTTACTTTTATTTTTAACGTACCAATATGATCACACTTTCAAGTCAAAGCAATATGAAGACCGGCAATAATTTCACACAAATGAACCATAACATATAAAAATTCTTAGCGCCAACTTTGTAATTGATACTAGCTGTAAAAATATCACTGAGGCACCACATCTTATACCGACCGTCGCGTCGTCGCTACCCGGCGCGGCACAACTTCCAACTGGTACACGTGATCGCGCAATTAAAAAGAAGTGACAAACACATTTTAACCGCGAGTAAAAACTCGTTAACCATGATTTTTCTGGCAAACACTGCAAAACCGTGAGACACTCAAGAACACAAAACACTTGAACCGCCGTACCTGATAACATTTCATCGACAAGGAGCACTTCCGCCGGTGAATGATGGAGGGGGACGCCGAGACAGCGACGGGTGGGGAATATGTCGGCTGCATCCACTTAGTCACTGGTCACAAACACTGCACTGTAAAACCACCCGCGAGATCCATCAGTTAACTAAAAATCCATAAGTTCGTTGCGCAGTTTGAGCGGCTGTAGTGCCTCGTAAAATGCGTTCTGCTCGGCGTCTGCCAGCATACTGAAGTCGGAGGCGCGAGGACGCGGCGCGGTGGTGGGGGTCGAGAGGGGAGGGACTTACCCCCTCCAGTCGCTCAAGACAGTCCGGCGCTCTGCCCCGTCAAGGAGGGAGGAGGGGGAGATTTGCATATGCGGGTGGCGGCGGCGGGACGAACAAGTGGGAAGAGAGAACTACAGTAATTATAAGAGGGTGGGTCGAGCGAGGCTGGATGCAAAATTGGAGAATACGACGAAGCGAGAGTTAGCTCACCTGGTGCTGTATTGTTGGACTGGCTAATGTGGACCAAACCTCTTCGTTAGGCATCCAGATAGATAAATGTGGGACTCATGCTAACAAACATAATGATCAAACATGTCATACACATATATCAATCGAATATGTCCTTAGTTTGCTAAGGAATGTTGAGAAACCATAAATGTTTTATGTTTTTCCAAATGATCCCATATTATTGTATTGAGCAATCGAATTGAAATATTTTAAGGGCACTAAAAAGACTAACACAATATGATGTAGCCTAAACCAATAAACGTAGTTCTCAATATTAAAGTGCATTACCTTAAAGTGTATATTTCTTCTCATACAGTATTATAACGCATTTTCATGGTATTCGAGGTCAGAAAGAAATGGTTTCAATAGATAAATGAAAACATATTTTTGTTATAACGCACCAAATATACTTCATTTATCAGCCTACATCTCCTTCAATTTCAAAGAATGCCTCCATAAGTCAAGGATCTAAATTTCTTTATAATCCTAGGAAATTATTTCTTGAATAGGCTAAATTAGCCTAAAACGTTTAAAGGTCAATAAATAGGTACTGCATAAAATTTACAAACGTTTCTTATACCAACTTTAATGCATGGGATAAAAAAATAAAATCAATTAAGATCATCAGTTACAAGTGTCATAAACGTCAAAGTAAAAACTAACCTATAAAAGACCAGGTGAAACCCGGCTAGACAAGGAACGCCTGAACGATGTTCGCACGTTCCTTTGTCACCGACAATCAATCTTGCTTCAGTCCGCCGTTCCGGATGTTAATATTTCCCAGTACGGTCCGGAGCGAGTCTATTTATTATTATTAGCGATCAATAAGGCCGGCCGCCATCTTGGATGGGCCCCTTACCTAGACAATTAGCAGTAATTACGCGTGTCCCCGCGGGGCAGCGCTAGTCTACACTTTTATACGCTGTGGTGACATTTACTTATGGCTGCATTCGTTGCGGCTCTACATTTTGATTTCGCTTGTTTGTTCAGTGATTTTTTTTCATTGGGGTATGGGGATGACTTTTGTCGTTTGAAATTCTTGTACACCAGGAAGAGGGAAATAAAAGCAATATGTTTCTTCCATTGCATTTTTAACGTTTCTTTGTCTTAATCTTGAAGTTAATTTTACTAGGCCTATCTATAATCTGTTATAAGCCCAGTAGTAACTTACTATTTAGAATATAAGGCAAAATACATTATAAATTTGGCCTAACAGTTTTTTTTTTATGCAGAAGTAGCTATGTACCTCCAGAACTTGCTCTTAGCTTTAGCAAACCTTTGCATTTTAAAGTAAATTCTTCTAATTCTTTTATAAGTAGGCCTATTCAGAAATATTTTTGGTGTGGTTCCGAATACCAAGTGGCAATTAATCCAACCTACTTTACGATACAAGGAGGAATAAACAAATACTTCTCACTCCTAAATGTCCAACTTATTCGAAAAATGTACTCATAGAAGAGCAGGTCATCCAAGGACCATAAATGAATTTTTCAACAATGTCAGACCAAACTTGAAAATCCGTCATCAGCATCACATGAGGGCGAAATTCAGTTCCAAAGTCGAGAAAAGGGCTTCGCGCTCCTCACCCGAAATTGGATTTTAATAAGAAAAGTGCGCAAGAGGCAGCTCGACCTGCAATATGGAAGTATGGAAGCTCCGAGAAGAAATTAAATTGTTGGCATGAGGTGTGATGTATGATAGGTAACCCCCCCCCCCTCCCCCGCAACAGCTCTCCGGCCCCTCCCTGCCGTAATTTGAATATCTTGCTGCATATATTACCGGGAGATTACTTTTCTCCTCTGCTGGATATGGGCTACATTAAAACTGACTGACTCCGACCCATCCCGGAATCTCCAATCTGGTTTTACATCTAATGTGCTTCATTGCAATTTTATATTGGGGATTATGCTACAAATTGAATTAGGATTCCACATTGGCGTATTTAGTAATAGTAAGGAGACATCACCTGTCCTGCAAGAAAAACAAGCTATGTTTGTTTACTTTCTGTTTCAAAATGTATGTGAGAGGTGTCTGTATACAATCGTCTCTTCACGCGCTCAAAGAGTTCAATGCGAAATGATATTTTCAATCAGTTAAAACTTAGATTGTAAAATTATATTTTTACATAGTATTTTACGTAGTACAACCATGAATTTACACTTAGTTAAACACTTTCAAAATCAATATAAAACCTGCTGTGTTAGTTATGGGAAGGAATCAATTCGGTAATTTGCGAACAAGAAACCTCATGAATTCACCGCCTTAACGTAATCGACATTATAATTCCTATATAATTTGATAAAAATCAAACTAGTTTGTTTAACGGAACAAAAAAAATATAGGAACAAGGGCTATTCTAGTCAATGCGGTTTAAATTAAATTACTGAATTGGATGAACGACGCGAAGTATGATAGGCTCATACTATACGAACCCTAGAATACTAACTGATTATTATTGCGTATGAGAGTTAATCCTCGTACATGGGTGAAGTTGCGCACTGTATTGAGGAAACGCGATTTTGCAATAGCGAACGATTACTTTCGAAAGGAAGTGTCAAACATTCACACTAGATTTTTTTACATAGGAAACATTTCTAGATGTTGAGGTTATTCTTACTACAGTGTACCTGTAAACTGTAATTGAATTTCCTTTATGATGAAATGTATTGGAGGCTGTTTTAGTAGAGCCTGAATTGCTTGTGTTTATATAACCAACGTCTGCACCAGCCATAGAGTAAGGTTGAAAAAAAATATTTCCTGCTGCTGTAATACTCAACAACAAACAATTCCTTATTACAAAGAGAGAAACATATGCTAAACAAACGAACTTAGGCCTACTATAAACCTTTCTAACATATGAAGGTAATAGTATCGTATGCATTGATAGATAGCTATGTTATATTTTTTGTTTTATTTTCAAAATAACTTGAATTTATGATTGTTGATCTCTCGTTCGTTCATTCCCATACGCGCAGAATAAGCTTACTCCTAGTTAATTCTATACACAAACACAATACAATACTGAATTAAGTTTTATGCCAGACATTCATAACTTTTATACATTATTACTTTAATACAAAAGAGCTACTTAAAGATTGATATGATTTTCATAGGAGTCTTTTCAAAGGACTCTTCAGTTGAAATAAATCAACTCAAACAACCTCACTTGCATTACAAGTCGAAACAAGATTGAAGAGTCTGGAGGTGTTAGCTCACTCTAAGCATAGGACGGTTAAATATTTTGATTTGTTCTATACATATTCAGCGGAGGGACTGTAGAGTGTGGGGAGCGTAAGCCCGAGGGCAAATATAGAGAGAATCTTCTTGGGCTCCTTAGACTAGGCCCACTTTAATAATTTCTACTTCAAACACTCAACTTGGGCATTTCTGCCTCTCGTTTGGAATATTGCTGGAGGTTATATATTAGAAGACTAGTGGTGGTTTCTGTGCCCTGGAAAAGTTCAGATTCTGATTCTGCTATAATTTAATCATTCTTTTGTGAAATTTAGTTGATTTAGAGTGCATTTGGATGTCCTCTTACAAAGCAATAAATAAGTTTCATATTTTTATGGAATTATATTTTTTGTTTCTTTGTTTAATAAATCTATATACTTAACACATATATTTAATGGCATATGTTAACTTACGGTATAAAATCTCAGTATAAAATATTCCCTATTTTATCAAATCAAACATCGGCCTAACAGTTTTAATGCAGTAAAAAATCAATAATTTATATTTTGTCTTAAGTATTTGCCTTTCAATTTTGTGGTCATACTCGTTTAGGGAACCTCCCTAAGAAATAGTGCAAATGAAAAAAATACCTAATGACGCCCAAAACGTTGACATTGTGCAGCGACAAAACTTCCAGAAAAATACAGAAAATCTCTTCACATAAAAAACAACACAAATTCCAAATCAGTTAAAACAAATTCAACCCCTATTGTCACTGTCAGTGACGCTCAGTTACAAAACTGAAGGAATACGTGTGACAGTGGAAACCAAGTGGCCAACAAACAAAACAGCTGATTAGGGAACCATGAGGCACCAGTGGCTTGCATAATGTGGGTCACATGTCAGAAATAATCTCAAACAAAGAGGTGCAAGAGGCGCGTATAGGCCTACACGTGAATGTTGGAACAAGGGCAGACTGATAGATGGCGATGGAGTCGCGGACGGCTTGCGTATGTACCACGATGATGGGTGACGAACAAACCAGGGGAGGCTACGGAGGAATTACTCCTCGCCGAGGATGTCGAGATGGCCGTGAAGAGTGCGGTTACGTCAGGGTGAACTTGAAGAGTGGCATATTGCAGCTGTATATGGGATGTTATAGGGATAGTGATGGGATAGTAGACTTTGTGGATTCGGTTTTATAGTTACAAAATTAAGCGTCTTGATCAACTAAGAAAGGTGTAAACACAATTAGTTGACCAATCAACCTACGCAAAACACAGCAACACAACATCACATCATCGTGGATAAATAATAATGAGACTTCATCCCATTGTCTTTCTATTAAAAGCTTTTTGCATTGATACAATTCCCCCAGAATACCCTATATGTGACATAGCAAATGCTCGAACTTGAAATATTCCATGGTTACAAAGTAAAATTTTAACAAACTCTTTCTGAGCAAAGGTTATTACCAGGATCTTGTTAAAATTTTCACAGCTCGAAGCCAAACAGAGAATTTTTCAAAATTTATGCAATCAATAGATTTTTATTAGCCTTTTAGGCAAAAACCAAACTGACGAGGCATTTTGTCAATAGCAATATATTCGGTAGGTTGCTCCACTATTCCCTCTCTACGTTATCAATGTTTCTTCATATTCTGTGCTGCCAATGAATGCAACCCCAACCCTTACTCGTATAAAGTACCTTGACTCATTGACTCCATCGTCTATTCCTAGTAAACCAACAGTACAATCAAGCAACACGGCCGGCGCGTCGCGTCGCGTCGTTTCGATTCCTATCGAATCACCGGTTGCGTAATCGCTGCGACGGGTTCGGGGTAGACCAAACCGAAGAGTTGTAAAGTTTATAAATAACGTTGTCAGCTGAGTCATTGCTGTTTGACAGGGACAAGGTTTTAATTGGGCGGGGTGAGAGACGCTTGGCGGCCTGTGCTGGGGAACACAGATCTAGGCTCGACAATGAATATTCATCTTTTTTGATCCGACGTAATTTTTAAGACGTTGTAGAGTAAAGCATAACATTTTCAACCTGTGTTCAGTAAAAAATATCATTTCCTGGTGCCATTGAAAATAGAGTACACATAGGTTACTAAGCGCCTGTTAAAATAATTGTTTTCATCCCCTGTTAATGATAAACAATTTGGCCCAGAAATGTCTTACACTTTGGGTTTAGGATTTTATTATACTTCTTGTAAGAACAGTGTGTAATATGAAAAACAGTAAATTAATTGACATATTTATTATGCCTAGAGTTTTTAAAGAGTTTGCAAAATGCACTGGTGTATCGTCTAAAATGGTTGATATAATGGTTGGTAGTAATCTAGGTTGATATTTTCATAACGAAGGGGTATTCACAACACGAAGACCCATCCGAACAATATCTAGTACCTATTTTGCATGGTACAATAACAAAAACCCCTACCTAACTTTTATATATTTTTTAATTCCTTGACGTTTTAGACATTCTAGAAAAAAGACCCTTGTGAAATTTTCATGTAACCTATTGGAAAATCGCTACACATACGTATGACGTCATTACGAATCTGAATCTTTATATAGCACAACAGAAATTACAGAATCTGTAGTCGTGGGTTGGAATAATTTTCAGCCCGAAAGTCTGAGATTATGGCATCGTCCCGTGGCGTCGACCCGAGGGCGGTGGTCGGTCTCGTGAAGGTCGGGGCGGCACATGTGGGTAGTGGGCAGTTTGGGAAGTAGGTTAGACGTGTTATCAGTTGACCTTGAACACCGGGTGAATGGACTTGAGGGGAGTGATAGTACAACCGTCGTGGGAGGGGGGGGGGGGTTGGCCATTGATCCGCTCCCCTCCCCCGTCATGGGGCTGGCTACGGGGCTGATGGAAAATATCCGAACAGACATTCTTGGGGCTTTATACATTCTACTAGAGTCTAACAGTAGAGTCATGTCTCTTCCAAAATGTGTTATTCAACGTAGTTTATTTATGCGCTGTTTTATACTAGACATCCTCTAAGTAAAATTAAAAAAAAAAAACGTTTAATATTCGTTTTAGATAATACAGTAATAAGTAGTATTAGGTCAGTAGTATTGGTGTCTAGTGATAAAATACTATACAGTATCTAGGTAGTATACATTACTCGTTGTAGTTAGATGTTATATTTTTAACGTTTAAATTGTAAGGAGAAAAGCATTTACATATATATTATGTTTGGTTAAAAAAAATCTTAACAGTAGCGCCTATATGAAAAGTCGCATAAAAAATATGAATATATATGAGTCTGACGCGATCGGTTATTTAAATAGTAAAAACACAAGTAAGAAAAACGTAAAACATATGGGTAGTTCGAATCAATGCTGTAGTGAAGTCATACTCATTCAAATGATTGAACGAATCATTATTATCATAGGATTAATTATTCAATATTTTAAAATTCAATTTATTCAATTTTAAAATTTTTATTGAATTTCTCTAGACTGTGCTAAATTGACAACCTAGTATAGGCAAGACCTATTTCCCATTGGATCCTTGTTTATCATGCAGGCAATTAAACCACGTAGGCCACCGAACCCTTGTCGAGTACAGTATAGACAGAAAAAAGAACGACAGACCGGGGGAGGGGGAGGGTTGGTAGTGAGTGAGTGAGTGAGTTGGTAGGCTAATGAGTATTATTAGTAGTTGTGTATCGATCACAACAATCAGAACCTGGCGTGATCCGTCCAGTGTTGCCGCGGCTGTCGTAAATATGGCAACACCGCACAATCAATATTCCTAATTAACTTCTTACCATGCATACAACACTCTTTCTACTGTGCGTTACTAGTTCCGTTTACTATCAACATCAACTGTGGTCAAAAACTTATGTTACACTAGAAATAGTGCGGCAGATCTGTCATTAGGCCTAAAGGTTGTAATATACTGAATCCTATTTTAGTAAAAATCTGAATTTGGCACTGATATTGAAATGCTACATCCTTTTGACTATTTTGCTACTTTTGTTTTGGTTACATATAAATGTCCATTTTAAAGCATTGTAGACATTAAACTTAAAAGTAATATTCTGTGAGTGAATTTCGATCAACTTGTCGTTTGGTGGAATCAAAGGTTTCATTTCTATAAATGTATACTGGTTTACCTTAAGTCGATTACAGCCACATTTCCTTACCTAAAACAAACAAGCCATCTTCATTAAAGAAAGAAATGTAGAAAAAAACTTAGCTAATATGTCTAATATATTATATAGTAATTCATATTCTAAAATGTGTTGTCTCAAAAATGTCAAAACATGAAAATATAACGACTTTGAATATTACAATTTTATTATATTTAAAAAATTATTAAATATTCATTTAAACGTTTTTGAAAAGTACCACTACAGTAAATCCCAAAGATTTCTAATACATAACAACTGTATAAGATTTTTCCAATACATAACAACTGCATAAGATTTATTAAGATACAACATTACGTCTAGTTGAACAACAATCCAAAAACGAAAACAAGAAAACAAAATTGAAGGGAAGAAAAATCATAGATCATAAAAATAACGCCTTCATAAAATGTTTATGGAAAATAAAAGTGAGCATAAAACATTGAATAGCAGCGCCCCATTCAGTGGCTCTGTCTAGCGGGAGTCTCGCGAAGCTGTCGGGGATGTGTGGGTGGGTTGGGGGGAGGGGGATGTGCACTCTCATGTGTGGAACTGCAATGTGACTGGGGTGACTTTCTTGAATTGGAGCATTACGACAGTTGTTATTTAATTATTGGGCAACGAAAATAATATAAATTATTGAATTATTCTTGAAATAGTTCTAAGGAACACAAGGAGTGTAGAAAACTATAATAATTTTATATTATTGGGTGGGAGCTTGGAAAACATTGAAGATACAGTCTCCAAGCACTATACAAGCAAAAATTATTAGGCCTATTGATGTTCGTTTTACAGATTGATTACAAATTTTCACGTATTAGGTTGTACCGGAAAAATGTGATTTTTTTGTACATTTGTTCCTTGCATCGAAATGAGACAAACATATTTTTTAATATAACCATGGGTCTCCGCTGCCTAGTTTTCTGCCTGTACGTCCGTTTGTAATTTTGGCTTAACACATGAAATCTTTCAAATCATTGGAGGTGTTGAGTTGAAACTTGGCATGTCTATTACGTATGTCAAGACTGTTTTACTTATGATTTTGGACTTTTCTACCTTTTTCTGTTTAAAAAATGGCTGCAATTTTAATTTGAAAGAGTTAAATACCTATATAAAATGTGAAATATTACCCCATCAAGATATTCTTAAACACAGAAAATGAGTAAATTTTGATCTTCTGTTTAGAAATACCAAGATTTAAAACATCCGACTGTGTATAACAGAGAAATTGAGATTTTTATAAACGAAAACGCTTTTTTAGTAGTTTTTCTTCTAAAAGCGTGTTTTGTTTAGAAAAATCACAATTACTCCATTATAGTCGGATGGGTTTAAACTTGGTATATGAATAGACAATTCGATTTAACACATTTAAATTGTTTTATACTATTTTAATAATAATTCACATTTTTTAGATATTAAACTTGGAAAATTTAAATAGCCATCATTTTTAAACAGAAAAAGGTGGAAATGTCAAAATGTATAATTAAAACCATTTTTACGCAATAATAGTCATGCCAAGTTTCAATTCAATGACTCAACCGGTTTTAAGATCTCAAAATTACATACGGACGTTTAAAGATACTAGGTACCGGTGGACCCATGGTTAGGCCTATACTGTTATACGTTTGACTCCACGAGAGGAACAAGTAGCCTATACCAAATGGTTACAGAGATTTCCGGGACACCCTTTATATAGTCATATTAATATACTTGAATACTTGGTGTGCCTTTCGGGAAGCAAGGTTTCAGGAGCCCCCAGCAAAAAAGAAAATCAAAGCTGCGTTTCAAAACAAAGAAAAAAACGGAAAAAAGGTTCGCACGTGCTACAAAGAATGTGCATTGTGTTCACAGATGTAAATTAAACAGTCGAAGCCCTGTTGGAAACCTGTTTAATTGTATGTGGGTGAGAACCGCGATTCGGAATTATTCTCCTTTTATTTCTGTTGACCAGCTTCTGTTCGGTAGTCTTTTGGAAACAAAGGAGCCTCCTAAATACAAGCCGGACCGGGTGCCAGGTTTTGGTTTATTTGACCAGGCTCTACAGTTGGAGCTCCGAATAGTAAATTACAAATTTAGTATTATTTACAACAATAAAACTTTAAATTGTGCATAAAGCAAAAAACAATGAGTTTTAATTGAGGTTTTAGTGGTTGTCAATGCGAAATGACCTATTGCTCTGCAAAACAAAACCGTCGTACGTTATATCCATGTAAATCCTGTATAATTAACAATTTTGTAGGATGCAATAATTACACCTCACTTATTAAACAAATTGAATACGTTAACCCTTGTATAAATTAGCGTGCTGGTTTAAAACTCATTAAGTGCAGAGTTTAATGAAAATAATACACACGTCAAATTTTTATTAAAACAGAACATTATTGCATTATTTTATTTTATTTTATTTTATTTTATTTTTTTTTTTTTGAGGGAGAGGCGGAAAAATGCATTACGCACACAGGTGGCCAGCCTGTAGTGTGGGGCTCCCCTAATAAACGGGTTTACCCACTAAAAAACCTCCTCTACTCTTTAGGAATCTAACCTGGAATTGTTTATCACATTACGTCAGGCTAGGCCTAAATTTGGCTTACGCCCGTGGGGCTCGCTCCTTATCCAGCCGCTCGATCAAGGGATCTGGGCCACTTCGCGGTCCAGATCGGTTTTCTTTTCCAGGAGGATGCCCCGGACGAACTGTGACAAACAATCCCAGTTGCCCTCATCCTCCAAAATCTTTTGGCAGACCGAGTCCACCGAAAATGCATCAAAGATTTGTGTGGCCTCCAGGCGGGGCCCTTCCCAACGGGGACAGCGGAAGAATGTGTGTTCCGCATCGTCGGGAACACCCGGGCAATAAATGCAGTCCGGTGAACCGGTCTTTCCCATCCGGTTCAGGTACGACCGAAAATAGCCGTGACCTGTCAAAAATTGGGTCAGGTAGTAGTCCACCTCCCCATGACGCCGTTCCACCCATGGTTGGACCTGCTTGATAAGTCGCGCAGTCCATCGTCCTCGGGTGTCGTGCTCCCAGCTGTGTTGCCACTGCTGGAAGGTTCGGGAGCGCTCTTCTGTTCTTGCCGTGTCCTTGCCGATCTCGCCTTGTCTCTGATAAATCGCTTTCCTCTCCCCTGCCAAGAGCTTGACAGGGATGACTCCGGCGACCACCAGGACGGCAGGCTCGGACACTGTCCGGTAGGCGGAACACACCCGGAGCGCAGCTTGACGCTGAACCCGGGCGAGTCGCAACCTGTAGCACTCCTTATCTAGAGCGCCTGCCCACACCTCTGCCCCATAAAGAAGCACGGACTGGACCGCGGACATCAACAGACGTCTTCTGCTGGATCGGGGACCCCCGACATTGGCCATCAGCCTACTAAGGTAAGTCACTACCTTAGCGGCCTTGTCCGCCGTACGGAAGATCTGATCCCTCCAGCTTAACTTGGTGTCCACGAAAACCCCGAGGTATTTGGCGGCACGAGTTGATGTGACCACCTCCCTTCCCACTCGGAGTGGGACGACGGTGTCGATCCTCTTTTTCGTGAGGATCACAATATCCGTCTTACTGAGAGCAAGCGAGAGACCGTGATCTGACATCCAGGTGTTGACCACACGCATGACTCGGTTCAACTTTAGTTGGGCCAGCTCAACGTTGCGTGCAGCAATGAGAGCTGCGACGTCATCGGCGTACCCAACCAAAGTGGTTTCCTCAGGCATCTCGGACCTCAGGAGGCTGTCATAGGCAACGTTCCAGAGATCCGGGCCGAGTATTGAACCTTGTGCGGCACCAGAAGTGACTTCCATCATCCGCATTCCGTCCCTCGTGTCATAAATCAGGCTTCGAGAGCGTAGATAATCCTCGATGAGTCGCAACAGATATGCAGGAATACGAAAGGTGTTGCGAAGCGCATCCAACATATCGACCCACCTCGCCGAGTTGAAGGCATTCTTGACATCAAGCGTAACAAGAAGCACTACTCGGCGGGAGAAATGGTTGTGGCTCTCGGCTCTCTCCACAGCTCTCTGAACTTCGGTGACAGCGTCGATCGTTGACCGTCCCTTTCTGAAGCCGTACTGACGGGGGCTCCAATTATTTTATTGGAGAGTGTCGTTTTGATATTCATGGACACTGATGTTAGAAATATATCGTGTATGATGTCACTTAATAATATGGTAAAAAACAACAATAACCCCTTCCATCAAATACGGAAATTAATTTGACGATTCGTATCTTTTGACTAGACGAACCTTCCCTTTTGAGGCAAACCATTATAAACCCCTTAAATTCATGAGACCCAAGAAAAAATGCGTTAAGTATACTGACATAACACTCATGAATAAATTAAGATCTCTAAATACAATCATGCTGATTGGAGAACACAAAAAGCAAAGATAAAAATCACAAGTCGAGACAGACAAACAATCTAATCAGTCGACAGGTCGAATAGTCTGATTAAAAACCAATCGTCCAAATGAAATGAATTCAATCAGGGCTGAGCAAAGAGAAATTAAAGAGAGCAAACAGACGAGCGGCAAGATCCATAAAGCAAACAAGACAAGAGGGCGGCGAAAGATGGAGGATCGGGCGGTAAACAAGGGATGATGAATCGATAAGAGGAGGTCCGATAATAACGGAGGTGTTAATTAATAGACTCGACAATCAACAACACCTCTATTAATCAATTGACGGGGTGATCAACGCGTTCGCGTGGTCCAATTACGCTTTAATTAAGTTCCATCGCAGCGCCACTTGGAAAAACCGTCTTAAGAGGTTCGCCCGCCTCGCCCCGTTCTTAATTGACTTCCTTTAAGCACCGCCCTCTTAAGTGGTCTTCTGCGGTTACTAATTTCATTTTAATGAACGTCCGCCTCGTCGACTCATATTTTATGAAAGTGTTTCACGCCAGTTTAATTTCATTGTTTGCGCCCCGCTCACTTTGTTTGCCCACCTTGGAAAATTAACAGCTTTTATTTCCGGATTCAAAGACTTTAATAATCCTTCCCCCTTGGATGCCGGTTTATTGAGACTTTTCCGGCCTTTGTTTTTCTTTTTGACGCTGGATTGTTTGATCCGCGGGCCATGGTTTGAAAACGATTGTCATTTCTGAGACGTTGCTTTGCAGTTTTTCAATTCAATGCTTAGCTGGGACTTTGAGGAGTTAAAAGTCAAATAAACACGTGAAAAATTTGTTCTTAGTGAACACACTGAAGAAAACTAAAGCAAAACTTTGCGAACGTTTTCAGTGCTTTGTGTTATAATTGTTTTAATTGGAGTACTTAAAACGCGGCATCAAGATTTTTATATATAGGTACATATTTATAAGAAAAAACATTTCAGAATATTTAAATTTTCTGCTAACTTAGCTACTAAGATATATTCTTACAGACCTATCATCTGATGTACATCGAATAAAGGTCTCCCTCATTTTTGGATCCGGCAATCCAACAAATCTGTGGTAAGATAAAACAACCACTTGACAAATATTTGTTTTACAACACAAAAAATTATCCCATGCAAAGAAATACTAGAGTATATTGCGTTACAAAGGCAGAAATGGCGTTTAGCCGGTCTCGAAGACGAGGTCGTGTCTACTCTCGATCGTTTCTCGACTTCATTTCGAACTTGAAACACTATCTCGAGGCCGGCAAAACATATTTGGGCCAATTACGGACGATATTTGTCATCACTATAGGTCTACTCTATACATTAAATTTTTAAACAAATGAAAAAATATTTGTATTAACACATAACAAACTAAACATAACCTTAACCAAACTAGGATTCACTGGTTGTGTTTCCGGTTGCTAGGCAACCACTTCACATCAGCTACCGGTTTCCATTGGATTCCAGTGTGAAGTTATAGGGCAAAACATTTTCAGCCCTAGACCTCAAAAGCACGTGATATTGATGTAGTGTGTCACATAGAATTATTTTAATACTTAATTTAGTTTACAATGCATAACAGAAATTAACGTATTTTTTGTGGTTGTATGTAGGTAGGGAAAGTTCTATGTAATTTATCTAAGTATTAAAAAGTTAAAAAAATAATAATAAAAATAAAAATAAGCTCAGTAGTTTTTAAAAACCGTTATAAAAATATAAACATCACATTTCACACCACTTTATTTCCTGTTCTACTACTAACTTCTCCGCGAAATACTTTCCTCCTGGAAACAATAAATCACTGTTTATAATGCGACAAGGTATGCGCGCAAGTACACCGCACGGTGCGCCGGGCCCGCCAGCGTGTGTGGCGGGAATTTCTCGCTTGTCCGCGGCAAAAACGCGCTGCAGCGCGGGAAGTGTCCAGCGCGGCGCGACGGTGGCCGATCGGCTCGCCGTCATTATAACATTGTTCCCATCGCTGCTCTATATATGTGATCATGTACTGCGCACACCGCTGGAATACCGAGCCCGCTTATAATTGACACGTCATTACGGCCGCCGGTTTTTCACACCTTTTTACCGATCTTTCCGGCTGACTACGGCTAATAGACGGCAGAGAAAAAGTTTTGCAATTGGTAATTTCATTGGGGGACGTAGAGAAACTCGTGAAAATGTATTTAAAGGGAACTGCATTATTTGAAAATTATTTTCACTTCCAACAAAATAAAGTTAAATGAGCGAGCGAATAGTATGCTATTCCACAGTAGTGGTCCACTGTATATATAGGCTACAAATGGGAATACTGAACAGCATTAGGCCTATATTTATGATGTCAAAGGTTTTACGAAATTCATTGTAAGAGATTGCACATTCAATCGAATTTCTATAAAAAAATTATTTATTCGAAATCTTTTTTAAGAGGCGACAACAACTAAACCTTAGGCCTATTCTTTTTATCCTTTTTTTCTGGGAGTCCTTACATAGTATTTAGAGCTTTTTACAAAGTTGAAAATGATCCTGGCAAATTAATAAATAAATAAGCAGGTTTTATCAGTAACAAATCTACACTTATCATAAGATTCGTCACGATCTTCACACTCGCCGCCCCGTTGATCATATTCGCCTAAATGCGCACCGGCACCACACAGCGCACCTGCACATTCATAGGCACCATAGTACATCGGTGTCTTCAACGTATGAAATAACACTTACACATTTAGTGTACAAAAAACTGCGAAACGGTAGTACAAATTTGTTCCATAAAAGCTGGCCTTAAATTATTATATTTTCTGTTAAATTTGCAAAAACAACAAACAGTGTAAATATTACACGAAGATGGAAATAAGAGGTCAAAAGGTCCTTTGAAATAATGCACAAAAGAATAACTCTGTCCGTGGTATTCTTTAATTTCTTAAAGACAACTGTAATGTAACCCTCGAAAAAAATTACAGTCGAAATAATAAAACCGGGAGCAATTCTGAAGTCAAACGCCGTGTTTTGTTTCATTTAATCAAGCTTAAATGAAAGTCTGAAATTCACCCGGGTTTAATCTGGTGAGAGATAAAAATAACAGAGAAAGAAGAGCTGTTAAAAAGAAAACAATTAGTGGAAACCGAGCTGAAAGGACGACGAGTCGCGGCGAAGCGTTTAAGGGTGTCGGCGGTCTTGGTAAAACAGCTGACAACCCCCCCTCCCCAACCCCTCTACACGAGACCATCAGCCCTTTGGCCACCCTCCGTGTTAATTGCAGTAATTACAATCTTACTTCAACCCTTCTTGTCTTTAAATCCCTCTCATTACAAAATGCAAATTGAATTGACTCCGAATCTGTTTTTTACATCTGCAAAAACTAACCCGATTTTAAAGAAGCCCATTTCTTTTTTGCAATAACCTCCCCCCGCACTAAACACTTTCCACTCGGGTTGTTCGCCACATTTTCCAGAGAGAAATTAAATTTTCTGCCTTTTCCCCCGCCGCGACGTAATAATTTTCGCCGTGTTTTAAGCTTTTAATTATCTTAATGCTTGTAATAGCCGATGCCTCATAAGCTCTCCCTCACTCTCATTGTTTTCGCCCCGGTTTTATCACTTCCGGTTTGAATTTATCAGCAATCTGTTGCTCTTGGATTTTGAACGCTCTCGTTTAATAGGAACCATTAAATAAACTAAGAATTTTTACGGCCCAAAAGTACGCTTAGATCACCTAATGTTTTTAATGAAAATTCCTTATACCACATTTGTTTTTTTCTTAACTGCGACGTTTATACACTAGGACTGCCCTTGTGATGTATGGGTAAAATAAATGTCATGGACCCCATGATGATCAACAGCAGTTTAAGTAATTTACACTCTTTGTTAATATAAAACTGACCTCAAGTACACAACTTGTAAAACTCCTGCGTCGCGATGCGGAACGGCTCTTACAAGACGCAAGAAAAAGCGTGAGAGCTCCCCCTTCAAACATAGGCGTCATTTCAGGATTCTGATTGGGGGGGCAAGATTTACATAAGGTCATACCCCCTCCCCCCTTCCCACAAATACGCCAAACATCTTAAATTTCTAAAAAAACTGCCAATAAAAGCTAATTAAGTTTACATTGTGACACTAAGCTGTCCATAAACTGTGTGAACTTATAATATAATCTCACAAACCCATGAAAACAATACCCTAATGCATGTAAAGTTTGATTATATAACATGTTTCCATACATGTAGAAAGTCATTATTCTTCGGGAACTGCCAGTGGTTACTGTGATGTAAAACACCTTAAGAAATTTAATGGATTTAATTGGTTAATGGATGCTAAATCGTTGAAATTAAAAAACAAAAACCATCATTTTATAACTAGTTAGTTATTTTTATTGTATATTATTTACAACTATAAAATTTTACAGTCGGATACTTAGACTAAAACTCCATATGGCTACATATGGTAAAACACATTGTTTTATCTCTATCAAAAATTAGTTTTTGATAAAGCACCTTTGCAGTCTGCCGTATAAGGGACAAAAAAATCATTTAACTATTGTTGGTTAGGACCAGTAAAGCTACGGTATATACATTGCCCGTTACATTACCTAAATTGCTATTAAGGACAAGAAAGGTAAACAATTACTAAGTCATCAAAAAAAGATAAGTAATGATATACAAAAACATTTATACATATTTAATACGTGATACGGGTTTTTGTACAAGAAACTCCTCCCACAATAATTTTCAATAGATTTTAATGATTTTAGAGCCATTGGATAGAGCTCGGCGTGAAGTTGTTTCTAAAGTAAATTGGTAAATTATCCATTAAAAAGAGGGGATCTACAAGTCCTTAAAGTTTGTACTTTTCCTATTTGATTAACCATCACTAAGGAAATTGATTGATTTTCAAGTAAACAGATGTAAAGTGTAAACATCGGACACCAGCGAAAGTACTATATATACCTTTTCACTCGAAAGAGGTTATGTTTAACCAAGGCAAGGCTCCGGTCTACCAGAGCACGAACGACGTTACCGAATGCCGCCTCGCGGACGAAGCGCTAGGCGAGTTTGATGGCTGCAGAGGTTTGCGGGAATCGTGTTTTAAAATTAACTAATTAAGATAGAGATTGACTCTTTAACTTTTTCTAAAAGTAGAAAGGCGGATCTCGTCTTCTCTGGTTTTAGAACTTTTAAATAAAATTTCTAGTTTCAGTTATAACGGTCTAAAATCATCTGTTTTTCTCTAGTGGCAAGTTTTATAGATGCAGAGGTTTACGGGGATCGTGTTTTAAAACTAACAAATTAAAATAGAGATTGGATCTTAACTTTCCTAAAATTAAAGAGACGGGTCTCTTCGGCTCTGTTTAAAAAATGTTTAAATAAAATTTCTAATTTCAGCTATAACTGTTAAAATCATCTGTTTTTCTCAATGCAAATGCAAGGGATTTTAGAACACTGTTATCTTATTGCTTAATGCAGCCTAGAGCTACAACTAAAGTCTCATATTAAAGAAGAATAACGGTGCTAAATTTCCTTTCTTACACTTTGGTAATCTCACTTTGGTAGTGTTATCAAAACTAATGGAAAACATAAGTTAAAAATCGAGACAACAGATGATCTTAGACAATTATAGCTAAAATTAGAAAATTTATTTTAAAATTATAAGAACAGAGCCGACAAGATCCGTCTTTTTACTTTTAGAAAAAGTTAAGAGCCGATCTCTATCTTAATTTGTTAGCCTTAAAACACGATCCCCGTTAACCTCTGCATCTATAAAACTTAAACTTGTCACAGAGAAAAACAGATGATTTTAGACAGTTATAACTAAAATTAGAAACTTTATTCAAAAATTCTAAAACCAGAGATGACAAGATCCTTCTTCCTAATTTTAGAAAAAGTTAAGAGTCAATCTCTATCATATTTAGTTAATTTTAAAACACGATTCCCGGAAACCTCTGCAGTCATCAAACTCGCCTAGCGCTACGGCCGCGAGGCGGCATTCGGTAACGTCGTTCGTGCTCAGGTAGACCGGAGCCTTAACAACTCGACAGACGTGAGATGGGACTTCCTGATAAAGATGACGATTGCAGAATGAGTCAATTTAAGAGTTTTATGTAAATAATTCAAAGTAGACATTTGGTTAAAGTCTGATTCAGAAGTTTATAAATTGTTACATACAAATATTTCATCATATTACATAACCTAACATTTTAATTTCCAATTTTAAAAAAATCACCGAAATTATTGGGGGGGCAACTGCCCCCCCTTGCCCCCCCCAAATGACGCCTATGCCTTCAAACACTCAATGGAACAAGTTATTACCACTCTAGCGGCGGTATCTGGAGAAAGTAACTTAAATGTCAACTGCAACGAAAAAAATCATTGGCTAACACATTAAACTAGGCAAGCGCCAGACTCATCTCTACCATGAATTGCGAGTAAACGGCTAACCAGGGGATCTAAACAGGCACAAAAGGCCGGATTGTTTATCAGGAAACATTCACGTGTATAATGGAAGTCGACCGGTATAAAGACAGACAATGAAAACAATCAGCAGGGCGGCGTGAAGGAGAGTGACCAAGGTCGTGACGTCACTCGTTGTGAACATGTGCGATGTGCGCGACCGTGACGTGCGCCACCGGCGCCGCGCTGACGTCATCACGACCAGGCAAACGGTCAACTCGAGTTGAACACGTAATAACGCATAACTGTCAAAACGATACACTGAAATATTTTCAATTTTGACAAAATTACTTCAAAACAGAATACTGGTACATTATTTTCCCACATTTCATTAGAACTAAACGAATGTAACTTTGAGAGAATAAGAATTGTATGTAATCCTGAGAAAAGAGTGAAACTATTAAAATGATTTATTTTTCTAAACTACTAAGTTTAAAAAGTATTTAAAGTAAAGTTTTCAATACAAATTTATTTAAAAAGTACAACAGTTTAAATCAATTATTAAATTTTTATTTCAATAAGGCTAATAAAGAAATCAATTTAAAATAAATATTGTATAGCTAGTACACTATACACTTTAAATAATAACACTCGATTAATGATTTTGCAGTGTATTGTGCTCAGGGTAAAAATGGCACAACTGTCCGAGTAAAGAAAACGTCCATTTGCAATAATTACCGAGCGACGAAAACGAGAAACCATGAAACAGCACAACAAAGGCTGCAGATATTTGGTAAATATCGCACACCGGAGCAAAGTAATGACAAAGGCATGTCTGAGGGCTCGCCACTTAAATTTCACTGGCTTTCTTGGTTTCTAAATAGGAAGCTAGTGCAATAGAAATAAAACGTAATCACCTAGACCACTTAACCCGTTGATCTGGATCGCCGCCTGACTGTGCTGGGGTTCCAGTGAAATACACACCTGTGCATTTGCATGCAAGTCAACGGTTTCTCAGCTGTGAACTGCAAATTCGCAAATGATGGGTGGGTAAGGATTTTTCGAAATTTTACTCAACCCGCTAAGTGCGTCATTCCATTTGAGTGGATTATATATTTTATGTCGTATAATCTGTATTTAATTTTGTTACTATAGCATGCATCGAAACTAGGGGCCTTTTGTTGCGTACAAATTTCAGTGTTATGGACAACACAAATATGTGTAATATAAGTTGGGCCTACATTGTGAAAAAATTAATGTGATAAAGAATTTTTTTATTTTAATACTTTTCGTATTAGATTTGAACAATTTTAAGAAGTATTTGGTTTTTCAATTGTTTAGGTTACGTATCTACCTATCTTTTAAACAAATGGGAATCTGTTCTATGTGAATCTATTAAATGGATATATTGAATGAACTGTGAAATGTAGATGCCGTTAATCAATGCATTAATTAATAACTCTTGTCTATTCCAAAACAAACACGGCAAATTAAAGAGGTGAGACACCAAAAAACCCTTCCTGCTTGGTTGTGGCATTTAAATACTCATTATTATCACTATCCACTAAAAGAAAAATTATACTAAACGACACACAAGCAATATGGGCATATAAGATAAACAATTGAGTTGAAGAGAAATTACAAGCTCTTTAGGAGATTAGAATGAAAGGGAAAGGGGTAAGTGAGTGTGATAGCATTTGCATGCGGTAACAGGTCGCGACTTGAGCTGGCAAGGGTTGAACGCGTAATTACAGCAATTAAAAGGGCTCTCAACCCCCGAGGAGAGGCGGCGCGGAGGGGATGTTGTCCCTTTCCGCCACAAGTCCCACTGACACCCTTAAACGCTCTTTCACCACTCTCTCCCTCTCGGTTTCTTTGATTTTTGGTCGGGATTTTGTTTTCAATCGCCTCTTTCGACGGCTTCTTTTAATGATTTAATGGTTGAGGTTAAACTAGAAACTAATTGCTGCTTGAAATTTATTTATGGTAGTTTGACCATGAATGTAAGATAATTAAATCCAGCATCTATTTATTAAAAAATTAAAATTGTACGTAATACATTATTAATATTTAGTATAAAATCTGCAGCTTTTATCACTTACAAGTTCCCACGCGACATTATACATCACTTATTGAAGAGTTAAAGTAAACCAAGGATGTAATTCATCTTCTCTATTTCTTTTATAAGGCAGAAATAGCGAAAGTTACAAAAAATCACTAATTCCTAAAAGGGTGATTTGGGGAAGACCCATCTGGCGGGGTTGATTGTTGGGCAAATTAGCTGAGAGAGCCTGTAGAACTAGGGCGCCTCTACCCTTGGCGCCTTAGCGGGGCCCCAAGATCGTTGTTTGGTATAACATGAAACCCCGCATCCAGAAAATCCTCTTACTATATTGTTTTCAATTATGTAAGTTAAGTAGATAAAAAATATTAACTGATTAGTACAGTCATCTTTTTTAAGTAAAACGCCATATATTGCAAGGAAGTGCTGTAATATTGTTTTATTATTAATTTAAACTTTTGGGTTTTTGTATAGTTGGATATTTGACTTGTTCTCAATTTATTTAAAACTATGCAGTATGATTGTAATTCAATACACATAATTAAGTTAAAGCTATTGACGTATTAAAACACTACAGTAGTGTGAAATTGTTGGTGCTGGCCCAGTTCAAGGTCACCTGAGGGATGACGTCATCGAGGTCAATGACCTCACCGATGACGTCATCGATGACGTCATCGATTGCGTCATCGATGACGTCATCACCAATGACGTCATTTCTATGACGTCACACCCATGACGTCACAGAAATGACGTGCTGATGACGTCATCACCCCTTACGTCATCAAAATGACGTCACCGACGCCACTGAGGTCAAGGTCACGCCGAAACTTAAAATTTTTTGGCACTTTTGCCGTTTCTCGCACTACGCTCCGAGTTTCAGTCAGAGTCCCCGTGACCTTGACCACTTGGAGCGAATTTTCGACGAGAAACGGCAAAAGTGCCAAGTTAAACTCGAGTTTCTGACATGACCCTGCCTAAATGGGCAATCGGTTATCCCTCAGGTGACCTTGAACCAGCACAACACCAACAATTTGATATTACTGTGACCTTGAAAACCTAACAACGGAGCGCCGACACCGATGCGCACCCCACGACAGCCACCGAGTGACTGACTGTCAGGCTCTGTGTATGCTAGGTATATCGGCTTGAGAGACTAAGACTCTAAACTGTCAGGAATGGGAGTAACTAACTGAATTTTGCAAGGAAAAGTCATTTCATCCAATATTTTAAACAAATCCTCATCAGTAAAACTGACATTAGTCTGTTTTGTATAAAACTTAGGGTGTCCGCGCAACAGTTTGCGCCACTTAGCTAAAGTTGAAACTCTCTTAACTTTGAGTGGTGGACAGTGAGCAACTAATAAAGTCTTAACACGGCTAAGTTTCTTACCTAAAGTGTCCTGCGACATGGCTTCACCTCACAAAAGTCCGCACAATACTGAGAGACTGCTTGTAGCGCATGAGTCAAGGGAAAAGAGGTGGGGGAAACAGCAGGAGTGGGGGAAGGTCACAGTGGCGGGGGAAGGTGAGGTGGTACGCTGGAGTATCGCATCACTTCACCATGAGCTGTCCTACAGTGAACACACTGTTCTCTTGGCCGGAGTTGGCACTAGAAGAAACATTCCTGTACAGCTTAGGCTGTGAGAGCCGTGGAAGCAAAGTCAAAGTGGAAATTGTGTTAAACTCCAAGATGAAGAGTCTCCTAAATAAACTAATTGTATCCTTGCAATCTCCTATAACTTTAGAGAAATACCACTTTATTAAGCGACACCTTAAACTTTGGCAAAACGAAGCGGAAATGGAAAAGATTACAGTAAAATTAATTTAACTTAAAACCTGGACTGGACACTCATGGCGATACCACGTGGCGTGCAAACGCCACCCTAAACATTACAAGTTAGGTTATTGAGCACCTCTGGTACGATAACTGATGTGCTAGAGTTAAAGTGTGATGACCTTGAGTCAAAACACTGAAATACTACAAGTCGATATCGTCCCAGAGTTAAAGTGTAGTGACCTACATTCAGAACTTGTAAAATTACTTACATATAGAGAGCTAGAGAACAGCGAGACGCACCACATGGAAGCCGGAGACATACTGGCGAAGCGGTGTTGTGCAGCCTAGGGACCCAGTTGTGGTGGGGGTATAGCCAACACTTAGAGTACAAGTGTTGTGGGTGACCTTGACCCACTTAACTTACCTGACCCCCCCCCCCCGACAAAAAGTGCCCCCCCCCCCGCAAAAAGTGCGAACACCCCCCCCCCCCCGCAAAAAGTGCGAACACCCCCCCCCCCGACAAAAAGTGCCCCCCCCCCACCCCCACCCCCACCCCCACCCCCACCCCCACCCCCACCCCCACCCCTGATATCCTGGGCGTGGCAGCCCCGGTGGGGATATAAGGGGGCCCAGCCAGAGCCGGCTCGCAGTCCGCTCCCGCGCGTTGAACGTGAACGATCGGGACGGACCGCCATAGGCATCACTAAACATTGAATGGCGCCTTCAGTGTTTAGCGAAGTCTACTCTAACTTTAAGACTTGTATTAGTTGTAAGATATTGCGCTTGCGTTTGGGTATTGCGAATTGTTTTATATGAGAGTGTTTTACTTGTACCTTATGTCTCCTGTGTGTCTTTTATCCTTTGTGTCTTGTTTGTTATATGTGTTTAACATGTATGTGCTTGTTCCAGCATTGACTACGTTGAGCTCAATTGTGTGTTGTAAGTGTGTTATATTTTTCTAAAGTGTATACGCTTGTTTTAGCAATCCCCCCTTGAGCTTTTGCAATGCTCAAAGTAAATCGTAAAGACAGGGAACGGGAGTAGGCCCCCGTGTAAAGTTACTTTTGTATAATTGTTAGGCTCCTCTCATGCATGCTTTAATGCGGCTGAGAAATAGGAGCGTCCGTTTGTACGCCTATATGGGGGTAATAAGCCGATGGCCTCTGCACTCGGACCGAGGACGTAAGCCACTAGGGTGTCCTCAGTTAGTTTCCCTTCTGGAAACTCAAAATTATGTAAATGAAACTTTGTTAGCTATTTGTGTTTTTTTGTCCCCAAGGCCCCCGAACATTCGTGGTTCGCCATGGATGTACGGGGGCCGAAATTTTTTAATGTCCGTGTGGCCTTGACCCACATAGGACTTGTAAAAATTTACTGCATTGCTAAATTAAAAATATTAAAGATAGGGTTACGGGAGTAGGCCCCCCGTGTAAAGCCACTTGTTTTATAATTGTTAGGCTCCTCTCATGCATGCTTCAATGCGGCTGAGAAATAGGAGGTGGTCCGTTTGTACGCTTATACGGGGGTAATGAGCCGATGGCCTCTGCACTCGGACCGAGGACGTAAGCCACTAGGGCGTCCTCAGTTTTTTTCAAAATATGTAAATGACATTTCGTTAGCTATTGGAAAAGTTATTAGTTGGAAATGCAGTAAATGTTTACAAGTCTCGCGTGGCGAAGGGTACACGACATTGGATGTTGCCTTGTTGTCATAGTTGGGTCTCTTCGGAGGCTACAGCGATGACAACCCAAGTGCCCCACACCCCCATAGGGGGGTGTGGGGCTTATTTTTTTTAAAGTTTTTTCGTGACCTTGACCTAAATATAAAAGTTTTCAAAATCTTTAACAGTCAGATCTTACTAACACAGTTATATATATATAGAGGTCTTTTAAAAGTTAACAGTTAGGTATTAGTAACGCACAAGTTTGGAATTGGGTCTCTTGGGAGGCTTTAGCGATGGCAACATAAATGTCCCAAGTGGGGTTTATTTTTTCAAAAAGTGCGAGCCCCCCCCCCCCCCCCCGACAAAAAGTGCGACGACACCCCCCCCCCCCCGACAAAAAGTGCGACACCCCCCCCCCCCCCCGACAAAAAGTGCGACCCCCCCCCACCCCCACCCCCACCCCCACCCCCACCCCCACCCCCACCCCCACCCCCTCCCCCACCCCTGATATCCTGGGCGTGGCAGCCCCGGTGGGGATATAAGGCGGCCCGGCTGCATGCACTTCTCATTCCCGTCCAAGCTCCCGTACGGACAGGTTCTCTCTTGTTCTTGAGATTATTTATAATAACTTCACTTTTTCATTCTCATCTATTCTTCTCATTAAGTCCATTTATTACAATGGGTAAAATGGGCCTTAAACTCAAAAACTACCCGCCAGCTTCAACCTCAACCGACACGACTCAACCTCCATCATCCTCCGCCTCGATCCTGGAATATCTGATGACTGCAAACATCTTGAGCTGCCTGACGATGCCACCACCGCCGCCGCCGCCACCACAGCCCGCCTCCATGCCCAGCCTGTCGCCACTGCCGCCGACAGTGGAAGAGGCCGGTGCACCTCCACCATCGTCAGGAAAACTCAGCGGTCGAGTCCCGGTAGCCTCTCCAGCACTCTCGCTGCTATCGGACTCAGGATCGGAGTCTGCAGTCTTCGAAGAGACGTCCAGGTCGAGGATAACCCCCTACAGCAGAACCCAAAAAATCCTATCCTATACCAAATCACAATGTCCCTCACCCATATCCCCCATGCCATCCACACCAACCAAAGCATCCCGTAAATCCATCTTTTCCCCTGAACTTCCCTCCATAGACCTAACACGCTCTCCTACCCCACCCAAAATTGTTTGCTCCATTCCTTTTGACCAATCTTTGCCTCTTCCACCCCCTTCCACCCCTATTTCTTCTAGCCAGCCTAATTCGGAGAAGCTCCAAAACACTAAGAGTCCAACACAAAAGAAACGTAATCGTGTTAAATGCCCTGCTGGCAAGCGTGATAAATGCGATTATGTTTGGTTTAGCAGAGAGGCTGTGGTTCTTTGTTGTCCGAGTTTTGCTCTTCCAGAAAAAGATCGTTGCCAACGACACTTGAATAAGAAAATCAAAATTCCGACACCAAAGCCCTATAGCCTTAATATTATGCCTGAAAAGTCCAAGTTCAAACACCCCAACAGTCCGCAGAAGCTGAAAATTAATAGGCTCAAGAGGGACAAAAAATATTATTTCATTGTTCAAGCTTATGGAGCATTTAACATAAATGTGCAAATCATTCTAAAAGGTGATGGCCGCCTTCATAGAATGAAAGTACCACCTGCGATGGTACAAAGAGAATTTTTTGTCCCCGGGGCTTATTTAATTCGAAGAAAAGGATGCCGATCTGTTTGGGAAATGGATTAGGACATGGGCTCACTAAAAAGAAAAAGCCAAAATTGTTAGGTTGTGTTGGACAATATTTAAAAGTCTTTTCCAAATTATTTTTCCAAATTTAGTCTTAACCCTCTTAAAGTAAGGGAGAGGGGTATTATACAAGTCAACTAATAAAAAAAAAAAAATACTTGACTTGTATAATACTTTAACCTGGCGGTGATGTAAAGTCACTGGGACAATCTCAAACCGTGTCCTTGAGGGTGAAGACTAAGTTACAAATAAATCATTAACAAATAAAAACTTACCTCCAAACACTTGTAGCTTGCTACAAGTGTTTGGAGGTAAAAATTTTTCAAAGTTTGAATGACCTTGACCCATATAAATTACTTACAACTAATGTTGTGTATCACGTGATACCCCCACTCTAACGCTCTTACTAAGCTTGTATGAGCCGTTCATTTGCTTCAGTCTGTTTCTGTGCTCCGTGGTAAACATGTCACGGTACAATTACAAAGGTGGTGACTTCTTGATAGATCAACACAATGCTTGGGAAGTGCTAAACCAGCATAGAATGGAAGTTGAGTATTGTATAAGACAAGACGGGTCTACATTTTATCTATGTATTATAAACAACCAAACTCATAAGTATGAACACTGGACAAAAATTAATTATAACAACATAGATGAGCTGTTTGCTTGGGTGTTTGAGGTGTGTAAAGTTATTGAAGAAACCAAAATAATGGGTGTGCTAAAGGTATGTAAAACTGATGACCGGGAAGACTAAGCAAAATTTCTTTTAACCCCCCCCCCCCCAGTGTTATCCCCACCACTAAAAATGGGTATATATAGGAGTGGTGATCAACCGTCCTCTCATTCTGCTTTACACCGTTAAGCTGAACACCACCATGTCTGCTATGAACGTCCCAGCCTCTACCTCTGGCCCGGTCGCCTCCAACTCCAGCCCGAGCATTGGACCAATCCGATCGGGGCCTTCGTCAAGAAGTCGTGTCCGATTCTCCGGCTTTGGTCCTGTGAGGAAGGAGTTGCGGAGCAGCGGGGCGTCTCAACCAACCACGACGGATGCAGCAACTCAGACTCCACCAAACATCATCGAGTGGTACGACGAAGTGATAGAGCAAAGGGACAGAATGCTAGAGAATACTCGCAGGGAGCTACTTTATGTTAGGAGTAAATGGGAAAAACTGATTAAGAAGTGTGAAAGCCTGTTGGACAGTGATGATAGTGAGGATGAGAGTGGATAGGTGTGTGGGTAAAGACTTGGACTGGGACTTGTGTGTATGTATGAATGTGTGCGTGAATGTGAAATACAGAGCGGGGGATAGATCACTCTGTGGCAATGGACTAACATGCCACTTAGTGATCTATCCCCCGTTCTGGTAATGTTTTTGGATGGCCTTGACCCACTTTACCAAGGCTAGCTAGTACCCCCACCACTGATAAGTGTATATATACGGGTATTGATGTGCAGTTTGGTTATTCTGCTTTGTATCGCTTAGCTGAATACCTCACTTCAACATGGCTTCCAACTGCAAAACTTCTCAGGCTTCCTCTTCTTCTTCAAGAAGGCGTGCTGCCAACGTCCTGCCTGCTACTCGTGGACCTGCTCGACCATTCCACAGCATAACTGTTGCTCGGGCAAACGCCTGCAAAGCTCCAATGCTACGGACCTTGCTGGAGGTGAGCCAAGACGGGCAAGGCTTGCTCAGTCCTGGTCAACGGCAGGAGCAAGAAAGGCGTATGGCTTACTACAGGCTGCAGGGTGTAGTTCCCAGCTTGAAGTTAGGCGATCCGAGAGTAGCAAGCATCAACGAGGCAGCGGACTACATATCACACCTTCACAGTGTTTTAGAAGTAAAGGACCAACAAATTGAAAACTTAAAAGAACAATTGAAACAATTTAACTTTAATCCTGTGGAGTTTGTGGAAGCAGTGATGAGTGATAGTGATGATGAAGGAACTGAATATATATTGGGTATGTAATGAAAGACTTGGACAGGGACATGTGTGTGTGTGTGTGTGTGTGTGTAGAATACAGAGCGGGGGATAGACTACTTTGCGGCAATGGACTAGCATGCTGCTTAGTGGTCTATCCCCCGCTCAAAGGGTAGCATTGGATGACCTTGACCCACTTTACAGCAAGGACAACCGGTTAACTGGTATAAAAGAGGGGGGTCTGTACATCCCGACTTCATTCTGCTTTGAACCTTCCAGTGGAACGCTAGAAAATGAGTGGATCACTGATCATTGGTAAGGAGTGGGAGTATGTAACCATAAACTATTTAAACTGTAAAGGGATGTTGAAGAAGGTGTATGATAACGTTAAAAGAATGGTTGTTGAAGAAGGTAGGGTAGTGATTGTAGCGTGGAAGAAGAAGCAGTATACAGGACAACAAGTGAGAGCAAGTGACTTTGGGGGGAATAGTGTGTTTCAAATTGGACGAGCGAACTTGGTTAATTTGGACATTGTGTTTTGGGACTTGGAAAGGTTAATTGAAAATAGTGGCAAACATGGGGAACTCTTAATTGGCAGGGAGGACAGAGTATATGAGTAAGTGTAAAAGACTGGGGGCTTATGTGTGTGTGTAAAGACTAGGACTTGTGTGGAATACAGAGCGGGGGATAGATCACTTTGCGGCAATGGACTAGCATGCTGCTTAGTGGTCTATCCCCCGCTCAAAGGGTATTATTGGATGGCCTTGACCCATATAAAGGTAGAGGGGGAATGGGTAATAGGAGGGGGAAATTGGTATATATGTAGGACTGATGAATAAAGCATTTAGTCAAGCATTTGTCTAGACACTATCAACAACAATGGAGAGCTTCAGTGTTGAGTTCATCCTCTTGGAAGAAGACATCAACGAAGTGGTGGAACTTATAGAGGAGAAGACCAGCCAGGGCACATTGGAACTTGTGAATTGCGAACCGTTGGACAATGCCGCAATCGATAAGATTGCATATTTCATGATGCATTTGTATAACGAACAAACAACCAATATGGAGTTTGTGCAGTACCTTTATCAAAACCAAGTAAATGTGCGAGTGACAATTACTTGGTGGCAGTAATAATAAAGTGTAACATATGGATGTGGACTTGGATGTGGACTTGGACTTGAGTGTGGTCTGCGGAATAGAGCGGGGGATAGATCACTTTGCGGCAATGGACTAGCATGCTGCTTAGTGGTCTATCCCCCGCTCAAAGGGTATCTTTACGTGACCTTGACCCACATAAAATGTATAGTTGGTGGGGGTATAAAAAGGGCAAACCAATTGGATAGATACACCACTTTCATACCATGGCTCCACTTGACAACACCGTGTTCCATCGCAACAGAATTGTCTCTATTCTGGAGGTTATACCTCTAGAAATTATAGAAGTAGAGGACCAACTACCTGCGGTTGATCAAGAAGAGGAGGAGGAAGAGATAATGGATATTGAAACGGACTCTGACGAAGCTGGTTCAACGGACAATGAGGTGGACTTGCATGCCTACGAAACATTAGAGTCGTCATCTGAGTCGGAAATGGAATTCCAATTGGAAATCGAAGAAGAACAAGAACAAGACACTCCCCATCGTCCAATGGATAGGATGTTAGTTGCCAGAAGAATTATGTATTGTCATCGCTACCTATTCCGTGATGAGGATGATTCCGACTCTGATGGTGATGTTTCACCCTTGTAAAAAGTTTAAACAAAAAGTTAAAAAAGAATGTGAGCGGGGGATAGAGCACTTTGTAGTAAATGATGCTGCTTAGTGCTCTATCCCCCGCTCAAAATAATAATTCCAAATGACCTTGACCTACATAAACTTGCTCAAACAGACATCTTTGAAAAAACTTGTACAAATTATTGAATCTAGACCAAATATCATCAATTTATCAAGCCTACTGATAAATGTATTACAAACGGTTGTGTAAAGGCTAAATTTAGCACATAAGTGATAACCTGTTTCCATATGACGTCACTTTCCCCACCTATCTGCCTCGGATATAAAGGGTCCCGGTGGAGTGCGCTGCTCATTATTGCGTGGACATTCACAGAGTGTGCATTCAAAGCCAAACTGTTTGAAATGGCTCTTTGCGACATTTGTGGGGAAATCTTTCAAGACGAAGATCTTTTCACCATACACAGAGAATTACATGAAGACGAAGATAGAAAAGAAGATATTACCATGGATGAAATAGACTTAGACTCAATTGACCGGTTTTTGGAAGAGCACCAGAAGCAGATGGACTACTACGACAGCTATCTACAGCAAATGCAAAGAAGAAGACCTAGTGTGATTCAATTTGCTGGTGCTGGACCATCTACTGCTACAAGACCTATTGAAGAAGAGGACACCGAAGAAGAGGACACCGAAGAAGAGGATATGGAAGAAGAAGAACTGGAAGATGTAAGACAACTGCGCACCACAGCCTTGCCAGGACGAGTTGTAACACATTTCAAAATTAATAACGTTCAATTGGAATTGGAAACATTCATAACCCAGGCTAAGGAACTTGTTGGTCAAACGTTGAGGGAAGAATTACAAAGGCTAAATTTTATTAAATTTGGAATGGTGTTAGAGGCTATGTTTAACAATACTGATGGTGAAACAGCATTGAGAGCGTTCATTACCAAAAACCGAACCCTTACCTTCACCTCCAACATCGATGATATTATTGAAGAATGCTTGGAAGAACTTATAACAAAACTTCAAGAACATGAAGGAAGAGGATCTGGATGGACTTTGTCATCAATCGAAGGTATGGATGTAAGGGTTCACAAGCATGGATATGGTTTAAGGGGTAGTAGTTTTATCCCTTTACCAAAGAAAATCCAAAACACTAAATCGTGTAGGAATGTGCAAAATGAAGGTAATGAATGTTTTAAGTATGCAATGTTAACCAAGTATGTTAAAGATCATCCTGAAAGAGTTGGTAGAGAATATTACGAAAATGAACACCGCTACAACTTTCAAGGCCTCACCTACCCAGTTACATTGAAAGACATAGACAAATTTGAAAAGAAAAATCCTGGCGTTTCAGTGAATGTTTTTGGTCTGGATGATTCAAACAACGTTTATCCTTTGCGGGTAGTAAAGGTTGAGCAAAGAAACCACACGGACTTGCTATTGATAACTAAGGGTGAAATTTCCCATTATGTATGGATAAAGGACTTTGAAGCCTTAGTTGTAAAACAATTGACCAAAAGAGTAAATAGGATTACAGTTTGCAAGAGATGTTTCTGCTTTTCTTGGAAAGATTCAAGACGTGGAGGATTGGACTGGTTATTGGAACATAAAAGACTTTGCAACGAGAACTATGAAGTGAAGATTAGTCTGCCACCACCATCTCGAGCGTGTATCCAATTTAACAAGACAGTTCACCAATACCGAATTCCAATAGTGGTCTATGCAGATTTTGAATCAACGTTAGTACCACAGGAGCTGCCGGACGGCGAAGTGACTAGAAGAACAAAATATCAGTTGCATCAGCCCAACAGTTTTTGTTTACTAGTTAAATCAACCTTGTCTAAAAACCAATTGCAAGACTATGGTTTAACATCCACTCCAATACTCTACCGTGGTGAAGAAGCCGCTAAGTATTTTGTAGACCAACTGTACGATATTGCTGGAAAGGTTCAACGCTTGTTCGGTAATATTGTACCTATGGAACCTTTAAACCAAAATCAACAAGAAGAATACAACTTAGCGACAAGATGCTATTTATGCAAGAAGATGTTCAGTGAAGAAAATCCAAAAGTAAGAGATCACGATCACCTGACAGGGTTATACAGAGGAGCTGCTTGTAATTCATGCAATATAAATTACAAACTGCCAAACTTTATTCCTGTCGTTTTACACAATCTTAGCGGCTACGACTCCCACTTTATTATCCCGGAGTTAGGAAGAGATGACGGTAAAATTGATGTTCTTGCTACAACATTGGAAAAGTACATCAGCTTTTCAAAAACAGTAGGTAAAATTAAACTTCGCTTCGTAGACTCTTACAGATTTATGGCATCTAGTTTAGCCAAATTGTCAGAGAACCTAAGAAGAGAAGACCTAAAAGAAACCAGAAAAATTGTACCTGAAGATAAATTAGACCTAGTATTACGGAAAGGAGTGTTCCCCTACGATTACATAACTTCTACAGAAAAATTTGAAGAAACCAGTCTACCGCCGATTGAAGCCTTCAACAGCAAATTAAACGAAAGTGAAATCTCCGTTGAAGACTACAATCATGCATGTAATGTTTGGAACCAACTAAACATTCAAACCTTAGGGGAATATTCTGACTTTTATATAAAATTGGACGTAACTCTGCTGTGCGATGTGATGGAAGAATTCAGAAACACCTGCTTCTCCGCCTATGGACTGGACCCTCTACACTCGTACACATCTCCAGGATTAGCATGGCAAGCTATGCTAAAGTCAACCAACTGTCGACTGGAACTTCTAACGGATATTGATATGGTGCTCATGATGGAATCTGGTGTACGGGGCGGTTTGACACAAGCTGTAACACGTCATGTCAAAGCCAACAACAAGTACATCCCCGGCTTCGACGAGCAACAACCATCGGTCTACCTTGGCTATTTTGATGCAAACAACCTTTATGGTTGGGCAATGTCAAATCCGCTTCCCTACGCTGACTTCAAGTGGATCGACCCGGCCACCATCGGAGACATCTCACAGATTCCAAAGGATGGTCCAAAAGGCTATATTTTGGACTGTGATTTTGAATACCCGGAGCACCTTCATGACCATCACTACGACTTGCCTCTCCTAGCCAAGACTGAAGTTTCACCGACAGGAAGATGGCCAAAATTGATGATGACCTTGGAGAATAAGGATCGCTATGTGGCTCACTACTGGGTAGTTCAACAGGCTCTTGAATTGGGTCTACGTATAGTGAGAATTCATAGAGCAATTGAATTCACCCAGTCTTGTTGGTTGAAACCATATATTGATTCCAACACTGCAAGAAGAGCTGCAGCGACAACAGCATTTGAAAAGGACTTCTATAAATTAATGAACAATGCCATCTTTGGGAAGACCTTGGAGAACAAAAGAAAACACAAAAATGTAAAATTAGTGAGTGATCCTAGGAAATTGGAAAAATTAGTGCAAAAACCAAATTTCGGAACATCCATGATTATAAACGAAAATCTAGTCGCTGTCAGTATGAAGAAAACAACAATAGTCATGGACCGTCCGTTATACATAGGTATGTCGATTTTGGATATAAGTAAAACCCTGATGTATGATTTCCATTATAACAAAATGGTTAAACATTACGGAAGGGAAAACATTGGAGTCGCATACATGGATACGGACGCGTTTATCTACTGGATAAAGACTTTGGACATGTATGAAGACCTAAGGACTTTTCCATACAAAGAAGATTTCGATTTTTCTGACTATCCGAAAAACCATCCAAATTTTAATGAAAAATATAAAAAAGTAATTGGAAAATTCAAAGATGAAGCAAATGGAATGCTTTTAGAAGAAATAGTGGCGCTGATGGCGAAATTGTATTCATTTAAGATGTACCACGAGAACAACACACCGACAGTGAAGAAAGCAAAAGGAGTGAAGACATCTTATTTGAAAAAACACGTGACATTTGACCACTACAAGACTTGTTTGTTTGAAGATACTACGATATCAGCAACATTCAACAATATCCGAAGCTTTAAGCATCAAGTCTACAGTGTCACCGAAATTAAAAAAGCGTTGTCAGCTCGGGATGATAAAAGATACATTATGCCCGACAAAATCCACACTCTTCCTTTTGGCCACTACTCTCTAAACCCTATCAACTAGTAACCTATTCTTCGTCCTTCTACAACTACGACCTTATTCCTTTCTCCTTCCGTAAAAAAATGGGGAACACGGCAAGTCCAACGCCGTGTTCCCCATTTTTTTACACAAGTTTGGATGACCTTGACCCATATAAATGATGTGAATATTTAAAACAACATTCATTGTGATTATACATGTGATACAACAAACATTGAAACCTGCAATATGAAGGACTTAAAGCAACAAATTGTCAACGAACTTCATAAACCTGCAAGAAGAAAGTTTCCACGAAGAAATACGGTGATAAAAGGAATTAATGATTTATATCAAGCGGATTTAATCGAAATGATTCCTTATAGCAAACAAAATAAAGGATATAAATACATATTGACTGTTATTAACTGTTTTTCAAAAATGGTAGATGCTTTACCACTAAAAGATAAAAGTGGTAAAAGTGTTACAAAAGCAATGGAAACAGCTATACAAAGAGACAAACATACTATTAAACATTTACAAACAGATGATGGAAAAGAATATTTTAATAAGGAATTTGCAAATTTAATGAAAAAACACAATATAAACCATTATTCAACCAATTCAGAAGTAAAAGCCTCAATAATCGAAAGATTTAACAGAACTTTAAAAAGTGCAATGTATAAAATGTTTTCCAACAGAGGATCGCACATATGGATTGATATGTTACCAAAACTTATAAACGATTACAATAACAAATTTCATAGGACTATCGGGATGAAACCAAACCAAGTAACTAGTAAAAATGAAAACCTTGTATTAAAACGTATAAAAACGAATACTAAACCAAAAGTTGAAAAACTAAAGCCTAAAAAATTTAATGTGGGTGATAAAGTGCGAATAAGTAAATATAAAGGTGTATTCAGTAAAAGATACCTGCCAAATTGGACCAATGAGGTTTTTACTGTATTCAAAGTACAACCTACAGTACCTGAGACATATATTTTAAAAGATAATAAAGGACAATTGCTTGAAGGAGGGTTTTATGGACATGAAATGTTAAAATCAACAGTAGGCGATGTATATTTAGTTGAAAAGGTGTTGCAACGGAAAAAAGATAAGGTCAAAGTACGATGGTTAGGATTTAATAAGACGGAAGATTCTTGGATAGCTAAAAAGGATTTGATATAACCATAGAGAATCATTTTAGGTTGAACCATTACAAAGGATGGAGATAGTACCACAAAAAGAGAGTTTTACTATTAATAATATAGATGAACTCACAGTGGATAATTCAGAATTCAATAGTGGGAAGCATGGCAATTTGTTACCAAACACCGTTCGTTGTCTGGTTACCGGACCTTCCAACTGTGGAAAAACTAATGTAGTATTCAATTTGATTACAAACCCTAAAGGATTACGATTTAACAATCTATATGTATTTTCAAAATCACTACAACAACCAAAGTATCAATTATTGGAAAAAATACTGACTAATGTGCCTGAAGTTAAATATTTAAAGTTTAATGCAAGCGAGAGTGTCATGCAGCCACAAGAAGCTAAACCATTCTCCGTGTTTATATTCGACGATGTATCTTGTGAAAACCAAAACACAATAAGGAATTACTTCGCTATGGGTCGACATAACAACATAGATAGCATTTATATTGGCCAAACTTACAGCAAAATACCTAAACAACTCATTAGAGACAATGCAAACATGTTAATTGTATTTAAACAGGACGAAACCAACCTAAAACATATATATTTTGATCATGTAAATGCGGATATGACATTTGAACGATTTAAAGAGTTGTGTGGAAAGGCTTGGGCTGAAAAGTATGGGTTCCTAACAATTATGAAGGAACAACCGCTAAACAATGGTCGATACAGGATAGGATTTGATAAATTTATATTAATACATTAAACGTGGTATAACACATTCATTGTTGTACAACACGTCTTGCTACAAACATGGTTAACCAAGAAAAATTAGTAAAAGAAATAAAATCACTTAGTGATTCTATTCGGGCTAAAAACAGAGCATTGAAACTAGGTATTAGCGAGAGGGAGAAATTCCTTGAATCTACTTTTAAACCTATTACTGAACCCTTGAAACAATTAAACAAAAAATTTGCTAAACCTGTATTGGAAGGAGATGCGATTGCACCTATTACGAAGTTTGAAAGAGAAAATGTAAAGTCAGAAGATTTTAGTGATGAAGACCTGGAATCCTCTACGTATAGTGGTTTTACCGGTGGAGAACCCGAAAGAGAGCTAGAATCACCGGGCTATAGTGGAATAAAAGATTTATATGAAGTAAAAGCCAAAAGAGGACATGAAGTTGTATCAACTGCTAGTGAAGAGGAAAAAGAAGAAGAGACAAGGGAAGGTCCGTCAAACATAAGCTTATTGGGTGAAAACATTCATAACAAAGGACCTTTAGGAAGGAAATACATGGTAAAAATGTTACTCGGAACAATTCCTAATAAGAATTACCATAGTTATGGAGCGAGATTAACAGAAGACGGTTTAATGATAGGTAATAGCCCGTTAAACGTTGACGAACATGATAATATTGTCATTGGTGATCAAAGGTATAAGGGCACAAAAGGATTATTTGAATTATTATTTGAAAATAAGCCTTCAGTATCGGTAGTGAAAGAAAAAGACATGGAAGCATATAAAAATATTTTGGAACAGACAAATGCATATAGGAGAAAGTATTTACCTGACCAGCCTCCTTTTAGATCTAAGTCTTTAAAATATAAAGAATTTGTATCCAAGTTAATACCAACTAGAAGACAAACAATGCCGTTAACACAAAGAAAACCTGTAAAACGAAGATTTATGGCATCCACTTTGGATGTAAGTGCTCAGGAACGAAGAAAAAGAAGTAAGTCCGTTACGGGTACAGGTTTAATGAAGAAACTATATAACACAAATGTGATTTATTACAATAATATCAATAAATTGGTGGATAGAATGAAACTAATACATGAAGCTAAAGAAGCGGGTCATACTGGATTGGAAAACGAATGGGTGGCTTTAGTGGATGAACTCCGAAACCGTGGGGTAATCTCATAAAAATGCGTTACTCCCTAGAATACTATTCAGTTGCACCATGAGTGTCGACAAGTTCGGACGTTACTCCTCGGATGGGTTATATTATGCCAATAGTTTAAAAAGAAGTGCTGGTTTACCACAAACACCTGATGGAGATTATGATATGAGTAATAAAAGGTTAAAAAACATAAAAGATCCTACGGATGAAAACGATGCAATAAATCTAAAAATATTAAAGGAAAAGATATCGCCAACATTAAAACTACAAAATAACACATATGACGCAGAAGATCATAGAATTATCAACGTTGGTAAACCAAATCAAAACGGTGATGCGATAAACAAAGGTTATTTGTCATCTGAATTAAAAAATACGTTAAAATTCAATGGGAAAACGTATAGTGCCAACAATAAACGTATATCCAACGTAGATGACCCTAAAGATGCAAAAGACAGCGTAAATAGACGCTATTTACATTCTTTGATACCTGAAAAGACAAAAGATGGATTTTCTTTTTATAAATTTGTTATTAACGATATAGGTTATCCAAAAAATGAAAATGATGCTGTAAATCTCAAATATATAAAAGATCATTGTGTCATACGTGATGTGGGAGTTATCGATTGTCTTGGCAATTGTTTGGCGAATGTAAAAGATGGTTCAGCACCATCTGATGGTGCAACAGTGGGTCAAATGAAAGAGACTTTAAAACAAGAAACAACTGGATTTGCAAAACGAGATGAAGTATTATCAAAGCAAGGGGATGACTTTATTCAAGGTAATGAAAAATTTCGTTTATTGACATACAAAAACGCTTATTGGGATTGCAGGCATGGAAGGTTATCAAATGTGTCATGGGGTCATGCAGATAGAGACGCGGCTGCCTTAGGACAAACAGTACATCTAGATCCAAATAATTACTATGCGTTTTTTATATGTAGTAATAAAAAATTAACAAACATGGCGCAAGGAAGAGAAGCAAATGATGCTGCAACTGTAGGACAGGCTATCACATTATCACAAATGGATAGCAAAGTGTATACTTGTAATAATAAACGTATAACAGACCTTAAAGACCCTGAACATGTGGATAATGCTGTCACTGTTAATTTTCTTGTAAAAGTTTTAGGAAATGCATTATTTGATGTATACAATCATATTGGTATTGGTTCAGGTCGTACTCCTTTGTTGGAATCTGAGAGAGGTACTTGGATTAAACGGGAAATTGTTCAAAACTATTTTATCAACCCTCGTACAAAAAAGTTTAGATCATCGGATTGGGGTGATTTTGATATTTAATAAAAGAACACAATAAACGACTTCATTTATGTCCAACTTGTCATAGAGGTAACACATAAGTTGTACATTGCGATTATAAAAGGACAATAATGACGTTCCAGTACATCAGTCCATATAGAGACACTGTAAGGAGAGGAGGTGGGATCACGTCCACAGCGGTTTCTCTGTTAAGTAAAGCTTTAAAACGAATTCCAGTAGGATCCATAGTAAATAGAGCAATAGACGCATTACCATACGAATTTCATATACCGGGAGGTTATCAGTATTGCGGACCAGGAACTAAATTGAAAAAACGACTGGAAAGAGGCGATCCTGGCATAAATAAGTTAGATCAGGCTTGTAAAGAACACGATATCGCATATTCCACGTTTGCCGATTCAAAAAATAGATCAATAGCTGACAAAAAGCTTGCGGACATAGCTTGGCAACGAGTAAAATCAAGTGACGCTAGCATAGCAGAAAAAGCAGCAGCTTTAGCAGTAACAGCAGGTATGAAGGCTAAAACAGCAGTAGGAGGTGGAAGAAGGAGGAGAAGGAGAGTAAAAAGGAGGTCAACCACAAGAAAACATGGAGGAAATATAAAAAGAAGACGACGATCTACAAGAAAAGGCAGGAAGAAGCCCACCGTGTGGTCAATGGTAAAAAACGGGGCAGGTCTTTACCTAAGACCTTATCGTGCATATTAAATGAAAGAAATCAATTGGTCATACCACATAAAGCATTAACCAATATTGAATTATTTAAATATATTTCCTGTTTAAAAATACCATTTTTCCGCGGTGTGTTTATGAAAGACAGTTTACCAAAGAAAATGTGGCAAAATGAGACTGGAATTGTAAATTTGGATAATACTGAAGGGCCTGGCACCCATTGGGTTTGTTATAAGAAACTAAATAACAATGTATATTATTTTGATAGTTTCGGTAATTTGCCACCACCAAAAGAACTTCAAAATTACTTTAAATCTGCTAAAAACATATATTATAACTATAAAAGAGAACAACCTGATAATACTTCAATATGCGGCCATTTATGTTTGGAATTTCTAGCTAAAAGTATCAGTCACTATTGAGATGTCTTCCTATACGGTATCATTAACAGGAAAATCGTCCACTTTACGAAGTATCCTTTTTCCAGCGTTACGCTTGCAAAAAGGAAGGTTTTGGGAGGCGGCACTATTGGATTTTACAACCTACAACTCTATCCCCAATGTTACGGAAGGTAAAAATAACGTATTGCATTATTATAAGGGAAAGGATGCCAGTGGAAAATTTACAGACTTACAAGAGTGCAGGTTACCCACAGGTTCTTATGAAATTGATCATATAAATGAATTTTTGCAAACTAAAATGGGAAAAGACAATATAACATTAAAAGGTAATAATAATACGATGAAAGCTGAAATTACTTCCAAATATTATGTAGATTTCACTCAACCAAACTCAATTGGTGATTTATTAGGATTTTCCAACGATGAGCCTGTTTTAGAACCAGATGTAACACATTCCGGTAAGAAAACAGTAACAATATTAAAAGTCAATAGTATAGACATAACTTGTAACATTATACAAGGTGCTTACAGGGATGGGGCTAACACCCACATCATACATACTTTTTACCCAAGTGTACCACCTGGATTTAAAATTGTTGAAAAGCCACAAAACCTGGTATATCTACCGTTGAACACCACTTTCATTTCAGACATCGTGTTGAGCGTATTGGATCAAGACGGTAACTTGGTAGACTTCAGAGAAGAGCCTATTACGATTAGATTACATTTAAAATCGACACTTTAATACAAAACCATGGGTTTAACATTTAAAAGCGAACAACCTACGGGAAACCGCATTAGTAGCTCTTCAGCTGTGGAGGAGTTAACACGCGAGAACATTCGTTTCTTAGAGAGAATTGGATTAAAATTAACCGAGTATGGATATACTGGATATAGCGCAGGGTCCAACATTCGACGAAACCCTATGGGAAAAAGAATATCACACCCACAACCCTTACACTTCATCGAAATTAAACAATAACGATGAAATCCGTATTCCCATACAAAATCAAGACATTTACACACTACCATGTGAAAGTTACTTGTATATTGAAGGACAAGTTACTAAAAAGGACGGTACTACTGTTGGTACAACAGTTCCATTTATAAATAATCCTATGGCTTTCCTATTTGATGAAATTAGATATGAAATATCAGGTGTAACAGTTGATTCCACTAAAAAAGTAGGTATTACGACAACTTTAAAAGGATTAACATCTATAACACCCAATGAAACCAATTTACTTAAACCTGCCGGATGGGTATTACCTACGATTGACACGATCACTCCAAATCCAAATGGATATTTTGATTTTCATATTCCATTACGTTTGCTGCTTGGTTTTGCTGAAGATTATAGGAAAATAATATTAAACGTTAAACAAGAATTAGTTTTGTTGAGATCTTCTAACGATAAAGACATTATTAAAGCTGCAGATGCTACTACAGATGCGACTTTAGAATGGAAATTAAAATTAGACAAAATTGTATGGAGAGTTCCACATGTTAAATTGGCTGACGAGCATAGAATGCTACTTTTAAGAAAATTAAAAGCCGATCGTGATATTGTTATTCCATTTAGAAGTTGGGAATTTCATGAGCATCCCAGTTTACCTACTACGGATCGACACACTTGGACTGTTAAAACATCGAATTATGTAGAACGAGCCAGGTATATTATATTTGGTTTACAAACAGGTAGAAGAGACGCCATTACTAAACATGCAGGACAATTTGATCATTGTGACTTGAAAAATATTAAAGTTTATTTAAATTCACAATTCTTTCCATACGACAATTTAAATGTGTCATTCACTAAGAAGAAATACAGTATATTGTACGATATGTACGCGAGATTCCAAAGTTCATATTACGGTAAAACAAATACACCTTTATTACCACCTGACAAATATTTCGATGCCTACCCAATAGTTGTAATCGATTGTTCTAAACAAAATGAATCAGTAAAGTCTTCAAGTGTGGATATAAAAATAGAAATGGAATTCAACGATGCTATACCGGCTAATACAACTGCATACTGTTTAATTCTACATGATAAAATCGTAACATACACACCTTTAACTGGAATTGTTAAAAATGTATTGTAAGAACCGGTTTTGTTTCATTCCGCGAGTATAAAAGCAGAGCGTACAGACCGCTCCTCATCAGTTTGTTGCCTACTGTTGTATGGGTAGCATCGTATTCAATATGGCTTCTCCTAGTGGTACACCTGAAAATGTGGTAGATATTGAGAAGGAGATATCTGAGTTTTTAGATCCTCAAGGTCACCAGGAAGGAGGTGAACAAAACGTTTGCGGACAACTTCACGCCAGTAATAATGTTGAAGAAAAAGGTAAAAGAAGAAAGACTATACAAAAGAGAAAAAGGGATATTGAAGATAATATTTCTCCAAACATATTGAGTGAGGTATTTTTGCGAATATTTTACCCAATCTCTTCCAGTTTGGATAAAAGTGTTTTAATCGGTGTTATGAAATCTACAGATTATTCCCCTACTGTAATTTTAACTCATGGACCCAAAATGATTTTGTTTACGGACAGTGCTTGGGAATCGTTTATGAAACATTTGCATCTACTAGAATGCTATTTAAGTAGTAACATGTTTGGAAGAAAGACAAGAGTAGGACTTTTGGATTCAAATGTGGAAATTGATATCATTAAACAACGTGGTGATCATCAGCTACGGTTTAGAGACACAACAAGACATGATAACAAAATTCAACTTAATCGAGAGGAGTTTTTCATTTTAACTTGTGCTACTGAACCTATAACAAGATACTTGAGACAACTGGTGTTTTCAAGTTCGATTATTAAAGATTATCTGGAAGACACTTTGGACAAACAACCGGACGCACCTATATTATACGGACCTGTGGATACTTCTATATTTAATAGAGTTCCTCATGAAGTACAGATGTGGAGACAATTGGAAAAGTACGCTCAACTACATAAGAAATCAGTAAAACAGGAAGAAGAGGAAGATGGAGGAGAAGAATCAAGTGTTAGTGATGAAAATGAAAATAAGGAAAATATAAAGATGGAAACTTAAATGACAATGGTTAGTTTTTAAAACAATAGCCAACATTTTGTGGGGTTAGGCCTATTGGGGACGGTGCCCACGTTAAATATACACCAACGCGCCAACAACTGTACGGCCTGGTATAAAAGTAGTACCTACCGTGGTGTGGAAATCAGTTGACCTCCTGACTTCGTAATGAGCAGACGTGTGACCTTCAAAATGGACAAGGGAGAAGAACAACAAGTAAAGTCCAAGCCTGGTATTATTGAGTTTCAAGCGTTTCGTGGTAATGATGATAGATTCATTATAAAAGAACTTGTGTTTTTGGACATGAATACAAGTGTTCCTTATTCGTTTTTATTTAAACCACCATGTTCTTATTCGTCTTTAACTAGTAAAGCCGCTACTACCAACAGATGGATTTCAAAACACTTCCATCATATCGATTGGTATGATGGATTTACAAGTTACACGGACTTGTATCACATTATGCATCACTTTTCAGACAAGTTTACCAATATTTACACAAAGGGGCTGGAAAAGAAAAGATGGATCGAAGGATTTACTCATGTTCCGGTTAATGATGTGGAATTGGATAAGAATTATCAATACATGCTGGAAACCATATGTATTTGTACAAAAAGCCCAGAACATGATAAAGATAGACATTGCGCTTTGAAAAATGCCTATAAACTCGCCTCTTACCTTCAAAGTGGGGAATTGGGGAGTGGTGGGGGTAACGGAGAGTATATAAGTGGGGAGCAGACAGGGACCTGGCATGAGTATTACTCGAGATTCCGAGACGACAACATCTCCGAGCAAGAAGACGATCTGTAACCTGACCATGGCATCTCACCAGTTCCTTCAGACTTTGGTCGAGCAGTTCAATGCTCACTCCAAGTCAACAATATTACCTGTAAAGAAGTGCTCGGAACTAAAAGACGAGAAGCACTACATAATCCATGCTATGAAGAAGATGGAGACTACAGTTGGGGAGGCCATCTGCTGCAGTCTCAGCGAGGCACCGTTTACTCCGGGGGATGAACTAAAGTTCCAGGTGTACCTGCCCAAGAGATTCGTCCATCTTCTACAAAACGAGGATCTTCGCTCTATTCAACCCGGGTGTCTATACCTGGTGTCCCACGGCTGCACGGGTAGCAATTCTACAGAGTTGACCATCCACATCGCTGACAAGCAGCAGTGTTAGATTTAAGTTTTAATGTTGTACATATGTTGTTGTTGTAATGTTTTATAAATAAACAAATCATAAAAGACAAAAAAATAAAAAAAAACAAAAAATGCAACATATCAATATGTGACAGACTTCACGTATTGATATGTTGCATTTTTTTTAAACTTCGCGGGTGACCTTGACCTTTGACCTTTGCATTTCACAATTACCCCCACTACCGCACTAGGATTCAAACCTGCTTGAATGCGAAAAACGGTCAGTCTGTTGCCAACTAGCAAACGATGAGCACCTTGTACGAGCTTTGCATACAACGAGTTATAACTCACAAGGACTTGTTCCCAACATGTTTACAAGACAACATCCCACTAACAATAAAAGAAGATGTCAAACGCTACAGGAGGGAAAATACAGGGTATTCGGAATACTCCTGGTATAAGTTCCACGACGGGGAAAAGTTTTGTAGGCCTTGTGGCGAGGCCGCCGTCAGAGACCTTCGGCGATTCGTACAGGATGGTGGTATAAAACAATTCGGATTTCTAGCGCCACTGTTTCGATTTGAAAATTACAAGGACACCTGCGCTATTTGTTCCATTCCATTGTATCGATGGAAAAAGTTTAGAACTGTTTAATTGGATTTTCTATACCCCCACCACTATTACCCCCACCACTTTTTCATGTACCTCCAAGCGCTGTGCCTCGGCTTCATTTCTACTCCAGCAGCCAACCTAGCAACATCAAGATGTCTCTGAACGTTAGTTGCGCAAGTTACGAGGAGGTGAGCATCAAGACTCAGCAGGAGCTAAACGACTTATACAAGGAGTTGCAGCTGATGGTGGCACGAGGCTACCGTATAAATGTGCAAGTTTACGCTTGCAATATACGGAACACCCGGCAGTCAAAGGAAGAGCCTGGACACTCCTCGACGGCTTCCTCACCAGCGTCCATGAAGACCGAGCCAGACAACTTGGACTACTTCAGCTGACTAGCAGTTGTATTTCTTGTCCTAACCATTGTAGAATATGTATATTTTTTCATTATATTAAAGAAGTAAAAGAGCAGAAACACCTATCTTGTTACTGACATATAAGCTCAGTAACAAGATAGGTTTTTTTAAAACACAATTTGGATGACCTTGAAACTTCCCCCTCCACTGCTTTGTTACCCCCACCACTTGACTATTGGTGTACATGGCACATCGCAATTGGAAACCTCATTCCATCTTCAACAGCCACACCGACAACATCAACAATGGCAAACCTACCAACAGATGAAAGGTGTCCTCACGCATGTTGTGACTTCGTCCACGAGTTGGAGAAGAGGATGCAGGAGAGGGCGATAAGAAGAAAACAGATCCACTCAGAAAATATCATGATAGTCAACGGCTATCTTTTATTGTTCGGCCTTATTATGGTTGTACTTTTCATACTGTACGGCATAGTCACATGTGTCGGCAAGGTTGCAGAAGAAAACGCTCGCCACCATCAATTGGAAAGTTTCAATGTTACTTTGTAAGTTTTCCTTTTTTTAAAACTTCGTTTGGATGACCTTGAAAATTCCCCCACTACTCCACCACACCCCCCACCACTTCACCATGTTCCTGCATGAGCATCACATCAACCGTCATTCCTTGTCCGACAAGCAACCATGGCAGACAACAACACCATCAGCCAAGCTGACTCCACTACTGATGTCGGTACAAGTACGGGTTGGACACTGTCGGTCGATAGTGTACACTATTTGGAGTCAATTTGCGAACGTATGAAGGAAATACTGCGGGACAACCCTGGGATCATAATACAAATGAATTTAAATTATGATTGGTCCCAAGTTAGAATGCAAGGGGACGACAACAACGGTCAACAATCTCCACAATATTCGCCCATGTCCCCGATCTATCCTTACGGCGAGTCTGACGTCGATGAAGATGAGGCTGATGAAGATGCAGGGGACAACGAGGCTGAAGAGGAGTAAGCTTCATTCCTTTTTTTTAAAACCTAAATTGGATGACCTTGAGAATTCCCCCTCCACTATTTCCTTTTTTTTTAAAACCCAAATTAAATGACCTTGAAAATACCCCCTCCACGTACTTTTGGTTTACCCCCTCTACTTTTCAATACTGTTACCACAGTCTGTAGCTCACATCATTCCTTGCTTAGCTATCATGGCGGACAGCACTCTTTCTCGAGTTGACTCCACTACGGATGAAGAATGGCCATTTTCCTGGAATGTTCATCTGCAAGACTCGGCAGAAGTGGATATGTTGCATGAGAAATTGGTGTATGTATTAAACGAAAACCCCAACATTGAATGTAGAATGACTATGGATTTCGATGCGACAGGGGTCCACACTCAACCTTCCACTTCCAGCCAGCCTGAACCTCAGCTACAGCCAAAGAACTTTACACATCTTTACACTCCAATACGGCCGGAGGATGTGGTTATCAGCGAGGCAGACTCTACTACAAGTTATATTGAACCAACGAATTGGAAGCTTGTTGTTGACACCTTACACAAGGTCGACTTAGTATGTGACAAATTAAAGGAATTGATGATGCAAGATCCTGGTCTTCGTTTTAAAATTGATTTGTTTTTCATCTGGGGAGCACCTGCACGGGGCTCTTCGTCTGACAGCTCTCTAAGTACAACGGATGAGGAGGAGGAGGAGGACGACTAGTTATCTTTTTTAAAACTCCGTTTGGATGGCCTTGACCTTTCCCCCTCCACTGAGTTTATTTAAGGTGCACTCTCAATGACTGCAGCATCATTTCATCGCGCACCTTCACCACAGCAACATGGAGAGTCAACTCAACTACTGTTGCGAACGGAAATGTTTTTCATGGCCGAATGACATTGATGTTGCGGATGGCCTGGCGTGTAGAAAATGTGAAGCTTTTGGTCAATGCATGTGTAAGTGCAAGTCTTGGAAGAAGCCGAAACCGGAGTTGAAGACATTCCATGTGTACCAGATGAGAGGGCATAAGTACACTTGTTGCCCTGAACGTTGCATTGAATTCACATTAAAACAGCTAACTGGCTGCAAATTGTGCAACAATCATTTTGCAGGTTTTTGCAAACATTATTTAGGAGCCTGTCAGTACAGATCAACTTGGCATACAGAAGCACTCACTATCAATGAAATCGCTATAGATACACAAGAGTAGTCTTTCTACTCTTTTCTTTTTTTAAAACTCCATTTGGATGACCTTGACCTTTCCCCCTCCACTCACCTTAGTTTATATAAGCTCCATTCCTGCTGGCCACGGCATCACTTCATCTTGCTCCCTCGCCAAAGCAACATCAAGTATGGAAACTAAGCGTGTCTCATGTTGCGAGCATAAGTGTTTAGAGATACAAGGCGTCGTCCATTGTGCAAAGAAGCTTTGGGAGGAAGAGACAGGGACAACCTATTGCTGCGAGGGCAAGTGTTTCCTACTACCAAGATGGCAAGTGGACGGGCTGGCCTGCCGGCAATGTGAATGCTTCGGATGTTGCAGGTGTAGATGCAAGAATCAACAGCTGCCACCACTGGTACTACAAACTTTCAAAATCTACAAATCCAACTACTTTTACACTTGTTGTCCGCAGCGGTGTATTAAATTTCATTTCTCCAATCTTACCAATTGTCGGAAGTGCTACGGACAACCTGATGGGTGGTGCACCTGTTTTCTGGACTCCTGCCGCTACAGATCGGATTGGTTTACAGATCCGTTGGAAATTGATGAGGTCGCCCAGGAAGCACAAGAGTAGTCTTTCTACTCTTCAACTTTTTTAAAACTCCATTTGGATGACCTTGAGATTTCCCCCTCCACTTCCCCATATACCTAGAGTACACAGAGCCTGACAGTCAGTCACTCGGTGGCTGTCGTGGGGTGCGCATCGGTGTCGGCGCTCCGTTGTTAGGTTTTCAAGGTCACAGTAATATCAAATTGTTGGTGTTGTGCTGGTTCAAGGTCACCTGAGGGATAACCGATTGCCCATTTAGGCAGGGTCATGCCAGAAACTCGAGTTTAACTTGGCACTTTTGCCGTTTCTCGTCGAAAATTCGCTCCAAGTGGTCAAGGTCACGGGGACTCTGACTGAAACTCGGAGCGTAGTGCGAGAAACGGCAAAAGTGCCAAAAAATTTTAAGTTTCGGCGTGACCTTGACCTCAGTGGCGTCGGTGACGTCATTTTGATGACGTAAGGGGTGATGACGTCATCAGCACGTCATTTCTGTGACGTCATGGGTGTGACGTCATAGAAATGACGTCATTGGTGATGACGTCATCGATGACGCAATCGATGACGTCATCGATGACGTCATCGGTGAGGTCATTGACCTCGATGACGTCATCCCTCAGGTGACCTTGAACTGGGCCAGCACCAACAATTTCACACTACTCACTACTTAGATTTCTAGGCCTAAATTGCGTTGATTTTGAAATGGTCAAAACCATACAAATTATAAATCTATCTATTCTTGGCAGTATTTCGTTTCTATTAACATTAACGAAGTAATAGTGGATTCCCCCACTTTTAAAATTAAAACTAAATAAAAGAAAATACAAAGAGTATTTTAAAACACATCAAAAGCCAGAGCACCCTCCCGCAACACATCGCTCCTCGTCTGTCGGCTAGACCTAGACGCAACCGTCCCTCCCCTCCACAGGTCTCCCAAATTGCGATCTCGCCACTCGTCAATTTCGTCTGCCCTTTTCGGCAATTATGTCTACGACTATGTACTTTCCCAAGACTCATAACCGCGCTGTTAACCCTAATTAACACTCTTTTATCAAATTACGGACAATTTGCGACCCACAATAATCGGCGACCTTTACCTCTCCACAAATTATCGACCGATTATTCTCCTAACGATTTTGCCGAAAAGTTTCGCAAACCGAGGCTTTGATCATCGTCGGCGACTCTCAGGCGTCTGTTGGAAATCTGTAAACGTCTTTATTTATAGGGATAGTGTTGCACTTAAATTTGAGAACTAACCTCTTATTCAACTCAGATTATAATTTACTATCATAATTTTCGAAATTGAGTTAAGTTATAAATTGGGTGAAAAAGGGTCACTGATGAACACCCCGCCCCACCACAAACTCTATTTTTTAAATTTTTATTAATATTTACTTTTAATAAATTTCTAGTAATAGGCTATATTAATAATATTAAATAGGCTATATATATAAATGAAACATTTTAAAACGACGCCTAAAATTGTATAACTTGTGTAAGGTTTCTGACAACATTTAAAAAAATATGAAATTAACAAATACAGTACTTTATTTAAGATGAATACACTCTAGGGCAATATTTATGCTACACAATGATGAAGCATTGCTTCGAATATGAATAAGTAAAGGATACTTGAAGAAATATACGCATATCTTTACTTAGGGTATATCCCGAGAAAACCTAAAACTATGCTCGTTTTAAGTTTAAATGCCACTTGATTTACTCAGTTCCAAAAAGTAAACATTGAAAATTAAATTGTAGTAAAAGTTCGAATTTCGTTTTAGTTTTAACTAAATCTATACACAAGAGAACCAAGAACAATAATATACGGTAATCAATTTAAAGTACGATCATTAAAAACTCCCGAAAGAAAGAAATAAACAACAGAGTTTTTCATTAGAACTACTTAAACTCATTCCTCGGTAAATGTTATCCAAGATTATATAAATTCCGGAAATCCTTTAATTCCCAAACAAAGAGCTTGGTGCGCTCCAACCATACGGCCCTTATATTGGCATTCCGCACAATCAACGATTATTGTGCCCAGCTGTTTTGAAATGCCTTATAGATTGCTTGGGTTTAAAATCACAAGGACTGTATTGATAAAGATTTTAACGTTATACCATTTTTAATGACTAATAGTCATAGCAAACAAATTTCATCTCATACGTAGCAGAACTCGCTGAGACAGACATAACGAACTCATAAACTCTCTCGTCAGTAATAATTCGCGCCAATTTTAATTACGACTCCGTCCACTGCTCGGGCTGAGCGCTAGTGCCGTTGTCGTCAGCATATTAATATACTCTCGTCCAGTATTAACTCTTTGTGTACGCTCCGCTTATTAGTTCTGTTTATTTTAATGCCCTCTATTTCCAGAACCTAATCAACTTGCAATTTTTCTTGGCCCCGCTCCCCTCATTAATCTTTGGATACGAAAATAAGAGTGTCCGTTCACAAAACGTGAGTCACCTCTTTGAAGACGATATTTTTGGGGTCGTTAAAAGAAGATTAAAACCTCCAATCCTGGCTTGTGTGCTAATCGGATTCGTTCTATTATTTTTTTACTCGAAACATCCAGGACTAAAGTCATGACAATTATTGGGAAAAATATACAATAAGCAATTACAGAAACACACTGATTTATTAATTTGAAAAGTACAAAATTTACATAAATATTGTACGTATGATTTGGATTTTTCAATGCAACATAAATTGGATATTCGAGATCACAAACAACGTTCATAATAAAAATAAATCTAAATAACTACCAATGAACTTTCAATATGAAATTTCAATAGTAGTTAGATTTGGTTACTTCTGGCTCAGGTCAGCTGCCCCGGAAGCCACGTGCCGGGGCACATAGCTTCCGGTCGTATATTAAATGAGGGGTGAGGAGGTGGGGTGAGCGTTTGAAGTAGATTTGCGCATAAATTAAAAGTTAGTTCAAGACTGAAATTCAACAATTTGGGGTTGAACAAAATGTGCGCATAAATTAACCGGGTTCAACTAAAACTCCGCATAAATTAAAAGTTAGTTCAAAACTGAAATTCAACTTGATAATTGGGTTACGGAAAGTATGTCAAGGTCATCCCGAGTAAGTTTTAAAAAAGCCTATCCCGCTACCACAGGAAATAGTTCTGAGAGTTGAACTATCCGGTGATAGCGGGATAGGTAGATTTAAGTTTTGAACTTTATTCGTAAAAACAAATACAATCAATGTGCAAAAACAAATACAATCAATGTGCAATACAAGTTGAATTTTTGTGATGAAATACGGAGTTGTAAAAGCAAACGCCGACGACGAGGATAAGGTACAGGCAGAGTCCCCAGATGACATACTTGACAAGTTTGAAGAAACGTAATATTTCGAGTTGGTTTTCCCGTTCCAATTGCAAACGTTTAATTTCCAATTTCAATTTTTCTTCTTTCATCTTTTCCTCTTCCATCCTTGTGACGAAGGAAACTTCATCCATCATATCCATCTTTAGTGTTGTTTTTCGGTGTTTGAAATTTTGAAACAAGTGATGTTGATAGTTCAAATGTTGGAGACGGAATGAGAAGTGAAAGCGAGGAACGTTAGTTAAACGAAGAAGTGGTGGGGGGAAGTTGAATTACAAAGAGGTGGTGGGGGGAAGTTGAATCACAATGAAGTGGTGGGGGAAGGAGGTTGCTCACCATTTGCTTCCGTACTTGTTGTTGTCGTGTCTGATTGTAGAGGTGTAAGTGGAGTAAGATTAAGCAAACTATCTTCATCAGAACTGTCAACCTTATCACAAATAGGACAGGCGTAAGTTATTTCCAGATTCATTTTAACAGTGTTGAATTTACTAACAATTTCGTGTAAAGTATTAAATATTTCTTGCAAATCTTCTTTAGAATTTACTTCGAAACTAGAATTCATTCGTGCCAACGGAGAGTTGTTCATCGTGCGAGAGTCGGTGATTGAATGAAGATCGGTGCATAGGAAGGAGGCTTATTTGTCGGTGAGCATGAGCTTGTTATTAAATAAATAGCCAAGTTCCTCTTCTTCGTCTTTCAATTCAAATATTTTAGCTGAAGTAGTAGGCGTTGTTTCGTCTTCACTCGATGATGAAGAAAATTGAAATATCCTAGCTGAAGTAGTAGTCGTTGTTTCGTCTTCACTAGATGATGAAGAATCACGAGGACGTAAATAGTGAACATCAAGTCTGATCCATCTCATAGGATATCTATCCATGACAGAGAGCAAATTTTGAAATATTTCCTCCAATTCTTCTCTGTCAGTTATTATATGTTGAAACTTGACGAAAGGCGATCCCATGTTGTTAGTTAGAGTGTTGGAAGTGAAATAATACAAAGGCGGATTCAATAAGATACAAAACTTAAATTAATGGTGGGGGGAAGTCTAAAAACCAATGGTGGGGGAAATCTCAAGGTCATCCAATTGAAGTTTTAAAAAAGAGTGTAAAACTAAAATTACACATTCGATTGTTCTACAGGATCGGAATACCAATCTGACCTGTATTTACATCTTTTTATCATATGTGTACAAAAATCATCTTGATGAGACTTGGTGCGTTGACAATGAGCTAAATCGAGAGGATGAAATTTGAAACATCTTTGAGGACAGCATGTATGAAAATATCTTGATTTGTAAAATTTGAAAGTTCGCAATTCCGGCGGCGGTAGTTGTTTTGTTTTGCACTTGCAGTAACAAGATCCAAAAAATTCACATTTAGTGCAAGCTAACCCGTCCACCATCATTGGTCCTAAATCTGTACATTGTTGTTCACAACAGTAACGAGGTTCGTACTTGTACTTTTGTTCTTCCATGTTGACGCTGCTGAGTCCAGTGAAAGAATAAGAGTGTATAGTGTTGAATAGTCAGTTTTATGTATTACAAAAAGTGGTGGGGGTAATTTCAAGGTCATCCAAACGAAGTTTTAAAAAATTATACCTTACTAATGTAAGGAATGTTTATACTTAAGAAGTTCATTTCTGTTTATCTTCTTCAGACTTTGTCTGTTTCTGTTTGTTTTCTTCAGCCTTTTTCTCTCTCTCCGCTTTAGCCATAGCGATAAGTTCTTCAGTCGATAGTGGATGTACTTCAGGAAATTTTAAAATTAATTTAGCTTGATATCCTTCTTTAGTTAATATATTTAAATCTTCGGTCATTTGTTCAACAGTGTTGTAATCTTTTCCATAGATCTTTCCATCAAGTTCAATCATCATTCTGTATAACATCTTTAAAATTAGGTGTTCACGCAGCGAGAGTCGGGAAGCGAATGATTATTTATACAAGTATCATTCCCTTTTTATCAACTTGACATTGATCACGTGATTCTTTAATTTTACTTGTTAAAAGTTATTTAACATTGGTAATACTTGTGAAACTTGATGTTATGTTGACCAGTCGGCGATGAAGATGTTGTAGGTTGTGTAGAAAGAAATACTTCATCATCGCAGTATTTTGTTTTAGTAAACATCCTTATATTAGTAGCACTAACATCAACAGTTAAGTGATAACCACCGGTAAGTAAAACTCGCATTTCGTTGGTTAAATCTTCAAGTTGTTCAAAACTCGTAATGGTGTTGGTATCGTAAGATGCACACTTGACCTTTAGGGACATGTTGAAGTTTTGTATTTAGTTATAGAGAGCGAGATGTGTACGGTACGAAAGCTAGTCGTAGACTGATGAATTTCACAAGTTGATTTTCACTTTTATTATCACACAAAATTGGGTCAAGGTCATCCCGTGGAATTTTTAAAAAAAGCAACATATTGCTATGTACAAAGACATAACAATATGTTGCTTCTTTTATCTTTTTTTTTGTTTTATATCATCTTTATTGAGAAACCATTACAAACACATATATTTACAATGCTATGTACAAACTAGTTAGTAGAAGGTGTTACATGAATAGTTAGTTCAGTTGAGTTGTTTCCACTCGGTCCGTGTGAAACCAAATAGAGTGCGCCGGGTTGAATAACACGAAGATCTTCATTCTGTAAAAGTTGTACAAATCGTTTCGGTAGGAATATCTGAAACTTCGGTTCGTCACCAACTGTATACGGCGCCTCGCTCAATGTGCAATTAATAGCATCACCAACTGAAGTGTCCATCTTCTTGATTGTATGTATGATGTAATGTTTTTCTTCTTTTAGTTCAGAACATCTCTTCGTCGGTAAGATTGTTGATTTTGAATGAGCGTTGAATTGATCAACCAAATTTTGAAGAAAGTTCTGCGATGCCATCTTGATGTTATTGTTAATCTTCTTGTTAATCTTCTTGTTAATAATAATGTCCGTCGGAGATGTTGTCTCTTCGGAGGTTCGAGTAATACTCATGCTGCGTCATGGTAGCGCTCTCACTTTTATTACCGACATTACCCCCACCATTCTGTTGAAGGAAATTATTCAAGCGGTAGGCATTCTTCAAAGCGCACTGTGACCTTCGATGTTTAAAACTCTTTGATGAAATACAAAGTTCATTGAAATAGCATTGGAAATCTCTATCTATTATTGCATTTATCACTTCGTTGCTTGTAAATGATTGTATCCAATTAGCTTTTTCCAATCCTCTTGTGTAGATAGTTTTGAACTCTTTGCAGTAATGATTCATAATGTGCGGCATCATGTTATAATTAATAAAACCTTCATCCCATCTTAAGTTGTGAAAATGTTTGTACAACCATTTGTTTGTAACTTTCGCTTTAGTTGTTAGTCTATTGAATGGTAATGGAGGTTTGAATAAGTAATGATAAACTACAGATGTGTTCATATCCAAAATTACTAATTCTTTTATAATAAAATTTCCATCATTTCCTCGAAAAGCTTGAAATTCAATTATACCTTTTTTAACTTCCATTATATGTGGCGCATTAGAAAACGAAACCCGTTTGTTCATGATGAAGTCTCGTCAGCAACTGACTTGTATTACAAACACGATTGTTCTTCTTTAACTTCTTGCGCTTCTTCGTCGATATTAAAGTTGGTGTGATAGTTGTTCAATTGTCTCCACATATCCACTTCTTGAGGTATTCGATTAAAAATTGAAGTATCCACGGGACCGTATAAAATTGGAACGAAAGGTTGTCTGTCCAATGTATCGATTAGATAGTCTTTGATTATTGCACTTGAAAATATTAGTTGTTTCAAATATCTGGTGACGGGACCGGTAGTACAACTTAAAGTGTAAAATTCTTCTTTAGTCAAATGTAATTTTACATCATGTCTAGTTAAATCTCTGAAGCGAACCATTTGTCCCCCACGATGTTTCACTATATCAACTTCAATATTTGATTCCAATAAACTTAATCTTGTTCTTCTTCCAAATGTGTTGTTACTCAAATAACATTCCAAAAGATGTAAATGTTTCATAAATGATTCCCAAGAAGTTTCAGTGAATGTAACCATTTTATTTCCATGATTTAAAATAACAATCGGTGAATAATCCAATGATTTTAAAATTCCAACTGAAATACTTTTCGTCATGCATGATGAAATGGGGTAGAAAATCCGAAGAAATACTTCTGTTAAAATATTAGTTGTAATGTTAACTTCAACCTTTTTTCTTTTTACTTCTTTTTCAGCTTCTCCTTCTTCTTTTTCTTCTTCTCTCTTCTTATGTTTGTTAAACTTGAGGAACTCGTCCATTTCTCGTTCAACTTGTTTTTCTATATCTGAACTATTCTCATCCATTAGAGGTGTATTTTCTTCTCCGTTAGTAGAACTCATCTTGCGAACGATGTTTCCCATACGACGGTCGAATATAAAATGAACTTTCCACTCATGATTTTCTCTCTTTTATGTTTTTCGTGAAATCCTTGAAATTTTTACAATCACATAAATGTTTGTTTTCAACTTGTTTTTCACAAACGAAATTCTAACCTCAAAAATTGAAGCAGATAATTCTAACCTCAAAAATCTGCAGTCGTTGTACTAATTCTTTTTAAAGTACATTCTTCACAATTCCGGTCAGCGGTGTGTAAGTAACTATTTTATCATGTAGAATTAGACAGTATGCTGAAGTTCCATCTGCTACTGGTTCTTCAAATTCCATTTCAATTTTTATATCCACACTTGATGATTTTACCGATTCATTTTGTTTTGAACAATCGATTACAATTATCGGAGCCTTGGAATAATACTGGTCAGGCGATAATAGTGGTGTATTAGTCTTTCCATAATATGACGATTGAAATCTTGCATACATATCGTATAAAATGGAAAAACGTTTTTTGCTGAACATGACATTCAAATTGTCATACGGAAAGAATTGAGAGTTTAAGAAAACTTTACAATTCTTTATTTTACAGTGATCAAATTGACCGGCATTTGCAGTGATAACATCTTTTCGCTTAGTTTGAAAACCGAGTATTATGTACCTTGCCCGTTCCAAATAAGTTGATGTCTTGACGGTCCATGTTTGTCGTTCTGTCTGAGGTAGTGTAGGATATTCATGGAATTCCCAACTTCGGAATGGCATCACAATATCACGGTCAGACTTTAACTTTCTCAATAATACGATTCTATGTTCATCGGCCAATCTTACATGAGGTACTCTCCAAACAACTTTATCCAATTGTAGTTGCCATTCCAGTTTATCTTCCGTAGTTGCAGGGTCTGCAAGTATCAAGTCCTTGTTAGTTGAAGATCTGAGTAATACCAATTCTTGTTTGACATTTATTATTATTCGTTTGTAATCTTCAGCGAATCCCAAAAGCAATCGTAAGGGTACATGAAAATCAAAGTGACCGTTGGAATCCGGTGTTATAGTGTCTTTATCAGGGGCAACCCATCCGGCGGTGACTATTGAATTCTTCTCATGCGGTGTTAATGATGTTAATCCTTTCAATGTCGTTGTTATACCAACCTTTTTTGTCGAATCAACTGTCACCCCTGATATCTCATATCTTATTTCATCAAAAAGATATGCCATCGGGTTATTTATAAAAGGAACTGTTGAAGCAGTTTTTCCATCCAATTTTAATACCCGTCCTTCAATGTACAAATAACTTTCACACGGTAATGTGTAAATATCTTGTTGTTGAATGGGAATCCTTATTTCATCGTTATTGTTTAATTTTGATGAAGTGTAAGGGTTGTGCGTGTGATATTCCTTCTCCCATAGTGTTTCGTCGAATGTCGGTCCTTGAGATATATCCAGGATATCCATCGTTGTTAAGTTTCAATCCAATCTTCTGTAGAAAACGAATGTTGTCCGATGTTAACTCTTCCAATGTCGAGGAGCTACTGAGCTCCCGACTCTTCCGTTGCGGTTTAAATGATAATCCCATGTTGACCTTTATGTTGCCGCTCTGATGTGTATCCGTATAGTTATCGTTTCTCCTCTAAAGTCAACACTAACACCGTCTTGATCCAATATGTTCAGTACGATGTCTGAAATGAAACTGGTGTTTAACGGTAGGTATATCAAGTTTTGTGGCTTCTCAACAATTTTAAAACCAGGAGCCACTGTTGGATAAAATGTATGTAAAATATGCTGATTCACTCCTTCTCTATACGATCCGTGTATAATATTACACGTTACATCGATGCTATTGACTTTCAATATTGTGACAGTTGTATCACCTGAATGAGTAGTTCCAGGAGTTAATATATTCTTTTTTGTATCTGTAAATCCAAGTAAACTGCCAATGGAGTTTTTGAAACTGACATCGATATAATATTTTGAAGTTATTTCTGCTTTTAAAGTATTATTGTTTCCTTTAACGGTGATATTTTCTTCTCCGAGTTGTTTTTGTAGTAATTGGTTTATATCATCGATTTCATAAGCTCCAGTAGGAAATGTAATTATTTTCAATTCTGAGTATTTTCCTGAAGCATCCTTAGTTTCATAATAATGTAGTAAATTGTTCTTTCCTTCCGTAACATTGGGAATTGAGTTGTAGGTAGTTAAATCAAGTAATGCCGCTTCCCATAATCTTTCCTTGGATAGACGCAATGCTGGGAACAGCGTACTTTTCAATGTGGATGAATTTCCACTCAGTGACACTGTATACGATGACATCTTAAAGCTGACTGACACTCTTCGCTAGAAACTCCAAACATAAATGCCCACATATTTCAGTATTGTTAGGTTGTTCTCTTTTGTAATTGTAAAAAATGTTTTTGGAGTTTCGAAAATAATGTTGCAGTTCTTTCGGCGGTGGTAGATTGCCAAAACTGTCAAAGTAGTAAACGGTTTGTCCGAGCTTTTTATAGCATACCCAATGAGTGCCTGGACCATAGGTGGAATCCAAATTTACTATTCCAGTTTCATTTTCCCATATTTTAGTTGGTAATGCATCTTTCATAAAAACTCCTCGAAAAAATGGTATTTTCAAACATTTTACATAATCATTTAACTGATGATTTGTTAAGGCTTTATTTGGAATTATCAATTGATTCTTCTTATTTAGTACACACGGTACGGTCTTAGGTATAAACCTGCTCCGTTTTTTACCATTGACCAAATAGAAGCTTTCTTTACTGTTGCTTTACGAGTTCTACGACGTCTCTTCTTAATGTTTCCACCTCTTTTGGGAGCTCTTCTCTTTGCAGGTCTTCCTCTGCGACGTCGTCTTCCAGCACCAAATTTAGCTTTCGTCTTCATGGCTGTAGTTACTGCCCAAGCCGCTGCTTTTTCTGCAATACTTGCGTCACTTGATTTTACTCTTTGCCAAGCTCTTTCCGCTAGAATTTTATCCGCTATTGATCTATTTGTTGAATCTTTATACTTTGAATATGCTATATCGTGTTCTTTGCAAGCTTGATCTAATTTATTAATTCCAGGATCTCCTCTTGCTAAACGTTTTGACAACTTAGTTCCAGGTCCACAATATTGATAACCTCCGGGCAGATGTAATTCGTATGGTAAAGCGTCTATCGCTCGATTCACAACAGCACCAATTGGAATCCGTCTGAGCAGGGATAATGCAGCTGATGTTAAACCACGTCCTCTCTTGCCGCTGTCTTGACGACGACTGAGCGATACGGTCTTCATTATGCTGTTTTATGTAACCAACGTCTTCACTCTATGAAATACTTTATGATAATGAATCCTTTTTTTGTGTATTCCATACTTAAATATTCATAAGTTTTACTAGTATCTATCAATGATTTCATCTTTAATCCATTGGTTTCTCTGAGAATCTTCGATTTTATTGTGTTTCATCGATGCATTAATCAAATGATTATGCATATCAATAACTACATTACCTACAAGATTCATTACATACTCTACATTAGTAGCATCTTTGTTACGTGTAGGATTATCAAGATTTGTGATACGTTTACCATTACATGTATACACAGATGGATCGTTATTAGAGGTTGCTATAACTTGATTAATAGTAGCAACATCATTCGGAGCTATTCCTGCTAATATGTTAGATATTCTTTTATTTTTTCCATCATATACGTTATTTATTTTATCTCTAACTATAGTTTGTTTTACAACAACACAATCCTGATCATCTTTACCAGATTTAACTTCGGTTAATCGTCTGCCTCCACATATAAAGTTAACACCAGTAGCTGATAGTTGTGGCACTTGTGTTAAAATAACAGCATCATGTTCTTCCGTGCCTAAACTTATATTTGACAATCTTTTATTTTTTCCATCCCACTTGTTATTTTGTAGTTGTAGTAAGGTAAACTTTTCACTTCCTTGCACAAACTCATCACCTTTCTTTGACACCACCTGATTTTGTTTAACAAAAGCGGATGTTCCTTTCTTCAAGCTTTCATTCATTTGTCTCACAGTAGCAGCATCCGATGGAGTTGAACCATCTTTCAGATTGGACAACACTTTTCCATGACAATCAATAACAGCACCATTATATAAAATACAATTATCTTTAATGTATTTAATATTAACACCATCACTTTCTTCTTTAGGATATCCAATATCGTTTATAGTATATTTATAGAAGGAAAATCCATCTTTTTTCTTTTCTGGTATTACAGAATGCAAATAACGCTTATTGATTGTATCTGTATCCTCGGTTGGATCTGCAACATTAGTTATTTTATAATTTAAAGCATTGTACTTTTTTCCACTTTTAGTCTTTTCCAACAGTAAAGCGTATTCCATCGCAGATAGAAAATAACCTTTATTAACAACATCTCCATTGTTGACTGGTTTTGCAACATTAATAACCCTGTGAGATTTTGCATCATACAGTTGGTTGTTGTCGAGTTTTAAACTTGTAGATGTTTCCTCCTTTACTGTTTTTAAATTTGTTGCATCTCCATCTTCTTCTGGATCCTTAACAAACTTTAAACGTTTATTATTTATGTTATAGTCACCTTCGGGTGTTTGCGGTAATCCACTTCTTTTTCTGTTTTCTCCAACTTGCACTCCTAACGCGGAGTATCGTCCGAACTTGTCGACGCTCATGTTAGAACTGACACATTATACGCCTGCAACTCTTATATATCCGCGGACAATTATACGATTATGCCGCGATTCCTGAGTTCGTCAATCAGAGCTACCCATTCATTATTTAAACCTGTATGACCGGCTTCCATGGCTTCATGCAATAGTCTCATTCTATCAACCAATTTATTGATGTCGTTGTAGTAAATCACATTCGTATTGTATAGATTTTTCATCAATCCTTTGCCAGATGTTGAAGTATCTCCTTTACTCTTTTTACCATGTTGTTCAAGAAGTGATAAATCCATAAGTGATAAAGATTTTCTTTTCAGTGGTTGTCTCACCGCTGGTGCAGTACGTAATGTTGGCAATTTTCGTGGAGGAAACAACTTTTTTATAACAATGTTATATTTTGTTGCACGTGAACGATTAATCATTGCATCCTTTAAGTAGTTTCTTTTATGAGCGTTAGTATTTTGTAGAATTTCCTTAAAAACACTTAAATCTTTGGATGAATATCTTAATGGTATGTTTTTAAAAATTAATTCATAAAGTCCTTTTGTTCCTTTATATTTATGCTCACCAATAATGATGTAATCGTCTTGTGTTATTTCAAGCTTTGAATCGCCGATCTTTAATTCATTCCCATCAATTCTTGCTCCGTATACGTGTGATCTACTCAAATTCGGGTTTGATTTCATGTCATGTAGCATTTTCATTATATATTTTCTTCCAAGAGGTCCATGTTGTAATATATCGCTACTCAATTGAGTTAAATTTGGAATAGATTGTTCAGCTTCAGGTATTGGCTGTTCTTCTTCCTTTTCAACAATTGGTTCTTCTTCTTCTTTTGTTTCTTCTTGCTCACTAGCACTGGTATATGAATCATCATCTTCTTCTTTTTTTAATGCTTGTACTTCTTGTTTAGAAACTGGTAGTAAAACATCTCCTTCATAACGAGGTTTACCAATAGTTTCTGATATCTGTTTTAAAGGTTCCGTAATAGGTTTAAATGTAGTCTCTAGAAATTCTTCTCTTTCACTTAAACCCATCCTCAATGCACGATTCTTCATCCTAATAGAATCACTGAGTGATTTTATTTCTTTTAATAGTTTTTCTTGATTCACCATGTTTACACTGTGAAGTTCAACGTGTAACTAGATGTAGCATCGGTAGTTCAACGCATAAATACAAATTTATCCAACCCTATACGATATCTACCATTTTTAATATCTTCTTCCTTCATAATAACGAGAAAGCCATATTTCTCATTCCATGCTTTGCCACACATTTCTTTAAATTTCTCAAATGGCATATCCGCATTTACATGATCATTGTATATATGCTTTAAATTTGTTTCATCTTGCTTGAAGATGATCAACATATTTGCATTGTCTCTTATGAGTTGTTTTGGAATCTTACTGTATGTTTGACCAATATAAATGCTATCGATATTATGATGTCTTCCCATAGCGAAGTAATTCCTTATAGTGTCGTGATTTTCACAAGAAACATCGTCAAAAATAAAAATAGAAAATGGTTTTGCTTCATTTGGTTGCATAATTGTTTCACTGGCATTAAACTTGTAGAAATGCACTTCAGGTACACTTGCAAGTACTTTATCCAATAATTGATATTTTGGTTGTTGCAATGATTTTGAAAAAATGTATATATTGTTAAAGCGCAATCCTTTAGGATTAGTTATAAGGTTAAAAACAACATTTGTTTTTCCACAATTTGAAGGACCAGTTATTAAACATCTTATTGTATTTGGTAGTAATTCACCATGTTTACCATGATTTAACTTATCATTGTCAACCGTCAATTCATCAATATTATTGATATTAAATCGATCTTTTTGTTGTACAATCTCCATCTTGTGTCAAGGTTAAACACACAATGAGCTATTAAGTTACTATACCAGGTCTTTTGAAGGAATCCAAGAGTCTTCACTTTTATCGAATCCTAACCACCGGACTTTAACCATATCCTTTTTCCTTTGTAAAACCTTCTCAACAAGATATACATCACCGACTGTTGATTTCAACAATTCATGTCCGTAGAATCCACCTTGAAGTAATTCACCCTTGTTATCCTTTAATAAGTAGGTTTCAGGTATAGTTGGTTGCACTTTATAAACTGTAAATACTTCATTAGTCCAATTTGGTAGATATCTTTTACTAAATACACCTTTGTATTTGCTTATACGAACTTTATCGTTGACTTTAAACTTTTTTGGTTGTAACTTTTCCAATTTAGGTGTTGTATTATTTCTGATGCGTTGTAATACAACCTTAGCATTAGCGCTGTTTACCTGGATAGGTTTCATTCCGATGGTACGATGATATTTGTTGTTATACTCTTTTATAAGTTGTGGTAATATGTCATACCACACGTATGATCCTCGTTTTGAAAATTGTTTGTACATCGCTCCTTTTAATGTTCTATTGAATCTTTCAATTATTGAAGCTTTAACTTCAGAATTTGTAGAATAATGATTTATTTGATATTTCTTCATTAAAGCTCCAAAGTCTTTATTAAAATATTCTTTTCCATCATCGGTCTGTAGATGTTTGATTTTGAATTTATTTCTTTGTATCGTTGTTTCCATAGCTTTTGTAACACTTTTACCAGTCTTATCCTTCAATGGTAAAGCGTCAGCTATTTTAGTAAAACAGTCTATAATTGTTAAAATATATTTGAAACCTTTGTTTAATTTACTGTGCGGTATCATTTCAATGAGATCAGCTTGATACAGATCATTCATTCCCTTAATAATTGTACTTCTTCTTGGAAATCTTCTTCTTGCTGGTTTATGTAGTTCATTTACAATCTTGTCCTTCACACTTTCCATCTTCAGGTGTTGCTTGCACATCGCTTGTAAAAATACTGATCCGTACAACAGTTCTTTCTCTTTTATATAGTTTGAATATAGGTCAAGGCCATTTCATATTAGTGTAAAAAAGAGGGAACATGGCATTGGGCTTGCCATGTCCCCTCTTCTTTACGGAAAGGAAAAAAGGAAGAAGGTAGAGGACGAAGAATAGGTTTACTGGTCGATAGGGTTTAGAGAGTAATGTCCAAATGGCAGAGTTCTTATGTTGTCTTCAAGGATGTATCTCTTGTCATCCTTATAGCTCAATGCCGATTTGGTTTGCTTCACACTGAAAAGACGATGGTTGAAGCTTCTTATGGTGTTAAATGTTGCAGTTGTTTCAACATTTTCAAACAAACATCTTTTATAATGTTCAAACTGTACGTTCTTCTTCAGGAAAGAGGTTTTTATTCCTTTGGCTTTCTTCGTGACTTGATATTCGTTCCTTTCGCTTATGTACAGTTGAAATGAATATAGTTTGGACATTAATGCTACAATTTCCATCATCGGCACACCATTTGTTTCATCTTTAAATTTTCCCAATACTTTCTTGTTTCTGTCGTAGTCGTAATTTGGATGGTCCTTGGGATAATCGGAAAAGTCGAAATCATCTTTATACATAAAAGTGCGTAGATCTTCGTACATGTCATTTGTTTTAATCCAGTAAATTAGAGCATCCGTATCCATATATGCAATACCAATGTTCTCTCTTCCATAATAGTTAACCATCTTCTTATAATGAAACTCGTACATGTGTGTTTTGGAAATATCCAAGATTGACATTCCTAGATACAAAGGACGATCCATTAGAACTGACTTCTTGTTCATGGAAATAACAACTAGATTTTCATTAATAATTACAGATGAACCAAAGTTTGGTTGTTGCACTAATTTCTGTAGTTTTACTGGATCAGTTACCAATTTGATGTCCTTATGTTTCCTTTTGTTTTCCAAAGTCTTGCCAAATATTGCGTTGTTCATTAGTTTGAAGAAATCTTTTTGAAAACTTGATGTAGCGGCGGCTCTTCTTCTTGTGTTGTTGTCAATGTACGGTTTTAACCAACAAGATTGAGAGAATTGTAGTACTCGATTAATTTTTGTAATTCTCAATCCCAAGTCTAAGGCCTGTTGTATCATCCAGTAGTGTCCAACATACCGAGACTTGTTAGTTAAAGTCATCAATAATTTTGGCCATCTTCCAGTTGGAGAAATTTCAGTCTTCGGAAGAAGTGGTAAATCATAATGTTCGTCGTGAAGATGTTCGGGATATTCAAAATCGACGTCGAATATGTAACCAGTTTCTCCATATTTCGGTATATCCATTATGTTTCCAATTGATTCTGGGTCTATCCATTTGAAATTATCATATGGAAGGGGATTCGACATTGCCCATCCGTACAAGTTATTTGCATCAAAATAACCCAGGAATGTTGTTGGTTTTGATGCATCATAATCGGGCAAATATTTATTGTTCGCCTTGACATGACGTGTTACACTTTGCGTCAATCCTCCTCGAACTCCTGATTCTAACATCAACACCATATCTATATCTGTAAGAAGTTGTATTTTACAATTTGTTTCTTTTAACATGGCTTGCCACGCTAGTCCAGGCGAAGTGTACGAATGAAGAGGGTCTAACCCATATGACGCAAAACATGTATTTCTAAATTCTTCCATCACATCACATAATAAAGTCACATCTAATTTAACGTAGAAATCTGAATATTCCCCCAATGTTCTAAATCCTAATTCGTTCCATACTTTGCATGCATGATCATAATCCTCTTGAGATATATCCATGTCGTACAGTTTACTTTTAAATTCTTCTTTTGGAGGTAGTGATGTTTCATTAAATCTTTCTAAACTGTCTATGTAATCATATGGGAAAACACCTTTTCGAAGTACCAGATCCAGTTTGTCGCTATTTACAATCTTCTTTGTTTCGATTAAATCTTGTTTCCTTAGGTTTTCAGAAAGTTTAGACAAACTCGACGGCAAAAATCGGTAGGAGTCCAAGAATCTTAGTTTGACATTTCCAACTTCTTTGGAAAAACTTATGAACTTCTCTGAAGTTTCAGCTAACACATCGATTTTACCGTCGTCTCTTCCTAATTCAGGTATTATAAAATGAGCGTCGTACCCACTAAGATTATGCAGAACCACAGGGATAAATAGTGGTAAACGATAGCTCAAGTTGCATTTATTACAAGCAGCACCCCTGTAATATCCTGTGAGGTGGTCGTGATCTTTAACTTTATAATTCTCAATAGTAAAATCATTTTTGCACAAGAAACAGTGAGTCGCATTTTCATGTTGAATTTCTTCTTCTTCGTCCATCGGTTTCATTGGTACAATATTTGTATATAATCTTTGTGTATTTCCAGCTATTGAATATAGGTGATCAAGAAATATTTTTTCCGCATTTTCACCACGATATACTAGAGGTTCTGAAGTTAATCCATATCTGTTTAAATGTTCTTCTGATAATGTTGATTTGACCATTAAACAAAAACTGTTTGGTTTGTGCATTTGATACTTTACACTTTTTCTTGCTTCACAATTTTCATCTTCAACTGGAACAAGTGTTGATTCAAAATCCGCATACACAACTAAAGGGATACGGTATTGATGATGAACCTTTTCAAATGTAACGAATGCTCTGTTTTCCGAAGGTAAATTAATCTTTGCTTCATAATTATTGTTACATAATCTTTTGTGTTCTTGTAACCATTCTCTTCCTTGTCTTCCTTCTCGTTGAAAATTAAAACATCTCTTACAAATCAACTTTTTGTTTCGATTTTTTGAAAGTTGCTTATTAACAAGACGATCGAATTGCTTTATGTACACATAGTGAGACACATCTCCTCGCGTTAGTAGTAGTAAATCCGTATGATCTGGTAGCTCTTCTTTTGCAATACGTAAAGGATACACTTTGTTTGAACTATCTAATGCAAAAACATTAATAGACGTGCCGGGATTTTTCTTTTCAAATTTTGATATATCTTTCGTAGAAACGGGATATGTTATTCCTTGAAAATTGTACCTGTGTCTTGCGTCTTCATATTCTTGGTTGGGTCTACATGGATTTTGTGATACAAACTTTGTCGTCATAGCATAGCGAAAACATTCATTATCTTCATTTTGAACATTAATACAAGATTTTGTATTTTCAATTATTTTTGGCAAAGGAATGTAACTAGATCCCATTAGTCCATATCCGTGTTTGTGAACTCTTATATCTAATACTTCAATACTTGTAAGACTCCATCCGGATCCTCTTCCTTCGTGTTCCTGAAGTTTAGTTAATATTTCTTCTATACAATTCTCGACTATTGAATCAATGTTTGAACTTTCCATGATGGTTCGGTTTTTTGTTATGAATCCTCTTGGTGATAATTCTTCTTGTGCATTTATAAACATAGCTTCTAGTAGTAAACCAAATTTAAGAAAGTTCAATCTTTTCAATTCTTCTTTTAAAGTTTTACTTACGATTGGTTTTGCTTCTCTAATAAATTCTTCTAAGTTCAAGTTTTCATTTTGAATCTTATGATGCATTACTACTTTACCGGGTAAAGCAAATACTTGTAGATTCGGTAAAGTAGTTGAAGATGTTGCTGTTATTTCTTCTTGTTCTTCTTGTTCTTCTTGTTCTTCTTGATCTTCTTCTGTGTTGTTGTGAATTAGTTCTTTATGTATATCTAGTAGAATTTCATCGTGAAACGATTCCGAACATTTATCGCAATGATACATGTTGACGATGTTTACTCTTCGAAATTTCGCCGAGAAATGAAATGGGCTCTGACGGTCCCGCTTTTATAACGGTTCCCCCACCACTATTTCATCATCATCATCATCCTCTTCTTCTTCTTCACTATCCGAGGAAAACAAACGTCTTGGACGAAACATTAATCTTCTACTAACTGATTGTTCATTTGTGTTCTCTATTCCAGTTGGGGTTTCAGTATGTACTTCTTCATATTCAAACGATGATGAAGATTCTGACATTACTACATCCATATCCAAATTTTCATTCTCCACATCATTTACACTTCCTACTTCTGATGTTGTTAGATCTACATCCATATCATTTACACTTTCTACTTCTGATGTTTCACTGTTATTATCATCTTCTTCCATATTAAAATCGTCTAGTTGAATTTTATACAATATTTCAATAAGAGGTTTCCTTGGATAATCGGTGTTGTCCACAGGAGCCATTTCAAGTAAATGAGGAATAACTCTTTGTGATTCGGCTTATATGATATTTTGATAAGTATGTCAAGGTCATTTTAGATTAAGCGAGAACTGGGAATAGATCACTAAGCGGCATGTTATTTCATTACCACAAAGTGATCTATTCCCCATTCTCTAAGAATTGTTCAATCAATAACCAAAGTCCAAATCCATTTCCTTTTTTTTTTAATTTGAATCTTTTGTTACATAGTTTATTGGTTGACTGTTTGAAATTTCAATGTGTCGTCTTATTATTTGTTCCAATTCTTCTATTTTTGCTTGTTTTATCATTAGTTCTGTATGTAACTCATTAATGTAATCAGCTGCTTTATCCACCGTTCTTGTTCGTATTTCACCTAACATAACACCAGGAATCAATCTCTGTAGTCTGTAAAACTTAAACTTTATTCTAGACTCTCTTGCCTTAGCCATTTCCCGAAGCCTTTGTTTCTTATTGTCTTTACTTGTAGTCAAGTCCATACTCGTGACAAGTTCGCTTTCAGAATAATTCGACTATAGTACACTCGTCTTTTATACACTTTCCCCCACCACTTTCAATTTCCCCCACCCTACTAATATAGGTCAAGGTCATATGGTATTAACGCGAGAACGAGGAATAGAGCACTAAGTGGCATGTTAGTCCATTACCACAAAGTGATCTATTCCTCGCTCTCTATTCTACATCTAATTTTTTTGGGTTTTTGTTATTTTTATCTTTTTTTTGGTTTTTCTGGGGGAATGAGTGTTTGAATATTACTTGGTAGAATGTCCATTTTTCTTCTTCAAATCTTCAATAGTTTCCAACAATTGTAACAAATATGCGTTAGTTTTTTCTAAAGTTTTCAGTCTGCTACATCCAACTTGAATGGAAGGCACTATTAGTTGCAATTTTGCAAATTCTATCTTTTCTTTCTTGCACCTTTCTCTCATTTTTAGGTTTTTCCTTAGTCTTGCCGAAGATGGTGTTATAGGCTCGTACATACAATCTGGATATGGTTTTGACATTTTTAACACTGATGTTGAAGTACAATGAGATACTTGCGGCCGTTGAGCTTGATAATAATTTGTTGTTGGAGTATTGCAATACATCTTCGGTTCTAAGTTTTGGTGGCAATCTGTAGTTGAAAGTACTGGTGTTGCAGAAGGATCAGTCATCTTTCACTGTTGTCGTACAGAGTGAACTCTTTTTTTAAGTTTTACTTCTTTTATCACATTTCCCCCACCACCGACTTATAAATTCTTCCCCCCACCATAATTATTTATACTTGTTTTTCCACATTTCAAATTTTATACCATACTTCCAATGTGACATCTGCGTCTTCCTCTTTCAAGTATTTGACAAATTCAGGACTCCTCGACGATACATTCGGTCTGTTTAGATAGCTCATCACCTTGTGATGGCTTTCCTCATTTTCTATGTAACAATAAACTTGCATTAACTTGTTTTCTTCTTCTTTCGATGATATGAAATTTGCAACAGAGGTCCACTCTTCATATTTAATCTTGAAATGACGCACTTCGAATTCCATGATGTTTCTTACAATGCCGCAACAATAATAAAACTCTCTTCAAACAACCTGCATTTATACACGTTCCCCCACCTAGTTATAACCCCCCACTCTTTTCCCCCTCTCCTTTATATGTGGAAGGGGTATTATGGTTTGAATGCACGATACTTAATAAATTCAAACAAACACTGTGCACAAATGTCGCAGGTGTTATTACATGTTTCGAATTTCATTATTTGACCTTTTACAAGATGAACTAACCTACCTCCATCATCTTGGAATTGTTCAAAATCTAAAACAGACGCTTTTCCACAATCATGACACATTTTTGTACCATCTTTAAAAGTATAAGCAAGATAGATAGCAAATCCATAATTGTCTCTTTTAAATTCAATGAGCATTTCACGAATTGCTTTAGGTATTTTACACTCATTTGATCTCATAATATAATGGTAAAGAAACCCATTATTGATAATTTCTTGTAAACACAGAACCAACAACCTATCCATCGTGTTAGACTTATACTGATAGTTACATCTAAAACCTCTTTCTTATATGATTTTCCCCCCACCACTTTTATATAGGTCAAGGTCATTGTATATCAAGCGAGAACTGGGAATAGATCACTAAGTGGCATGTTATTCCATTACCACAAAGTGATCTATTCCCCATTCTCTAAGAAGATTTTTGATAATTTAGATTCCTAATATTTCTTTTCCTTCTTCTTCACCTTTTTGAACTGTAGTATTACCAGACATGTGTGATATTAGTTTCTTCATTTCTCGATTTTCCATTTCCACTTTCTTCAATTTTAAATCTCTTGCTTCAATTTGTAGTTTTAAATACTTGATGTAACTTCCAGCCCAGTGTAGGGTTTTCAATTTTGGTGCTCCCATTGCAATTCCAGGTATTTGAAATTGTAGTCGATTGAACTCCATGTTCATATCTTGTCGGTCTTGTTTTTCCTTTTCTAGTCTTTTCAATCTTTGATTCTCCCTTAACAAAGAAGTTCGATCACAAGGAATATGACGAAACATTTTGGTCAACGATATCTCGAAGAATAAGCTTCTACGCAGAAAACCAACACATTTATGCACTCCCCCCTCCAATTTTAGGCTAGTGGTGGGGAGAATTACATTAATTTAATACTTATTTCCACCGTTACACTTGCTCCATTTTCAAAAAGGTATCTGTAAAATGGTTCTGGATACTGGTATATTTCACGTCCTATATTTTCCTTAAGAAAGTTGAAAGCTATTCTTTTCGAATAGTCATTATGATATACTTCTCTTAAATTAACAAGAATTCCATCTTCCAGAAATTTCACTTGAATCATTGGTATTTTGCTTACATCATCTTTGTCTATCAGAGGTAGCCTGTAGGTGAACGTATTTGGTGGTAAACGTAAGGTTCTATCAAGTCGAGAACAGAATATTTTGAACAGTTTTTGATCATTGATTGCAATCTCATGAATACCTATCATTTTATAGTACGAAGGTTCAAAAGGTACAGCACGAAACGTTTTTACTAGACAGTTACTCGAAGAAGGTTCTGTAGGTGCGTTAGGATTGAACATTTTTAGTCGACAGTTTCCTGACGAATAAGCTTCTACGCAAATAACCAACACATTTATGAACATTCCCCCACCAACTTTAAGCTAGTGGTGGGGAGAATTTTCCCCCACCACTTCTTCAGAATTAATAGCTTCAATTTGAATTACAACAAATATATTTGACGCAAATTCCCAAAAAACTGAATATGAAACAGTTTCTTCCACATCTTGAGATTCATTTTGTGTTTCAACCATTTCCATCATTGAAGGTTCTTGATCAATTTCTGTTACTTCCATCGCTTCTTCTACAGGATTTTGTATTGTGTCGGTTGTTTCAACTTCATCTTCTTCTTGAACTAACGTAATATTTCGTTGTCTCACAATTTCAATTAATTGTATAAAAGAATTATCTCTAGGAGACATTATTAACCATACATGTAGCTCCAACAAATGCTGACTTACTAATGACAAAACTCTCAATTTATAAGACTTGTTTGAATAATAAAGTGGGGGAACTACCTTAGTCCAATTCGGATTCGGATTCAGAAGACAATAAAGGTGATATGGGTGAATCCAACGATGAATCTAATATAAATGTATCAATAGCTTCCTTAACTATATCTTCGTCACTATCGTTTATCATTTCTTCAAAAAGTTCTTGTTCAAACTGTACCATTTCTTCTTCCATCGTGGAATCATTATCAGTTTCGTTATAATTTTCCTCTATATTGTCTTCTTCCATTTCATTTGTATTAATATAAACATTTTTAACTTCAAAATAATTAACAAATGGAGTATCTTTAGACAACATATTTGTTCACCACTTCTTTTACCTCGAATAACAAACTATGTATCGCTTACTTAGTCTTATATACTTCTACCCCCACTTTTTTTTGCACAACGTGAAGGAAGGTGGGGAGAGGATTTTGTAGCTATTCTTCTCTATCTAGGTTATATTTCATTGCTAGCACATCTACTATAATTTTCTGCTTTTCAACTTCATCACGAATAAATATTGTCCAGGGAAATAGTTCATTAATATTGTTGATTGTTACTTTTATATCATACAAAAAATCAATATGTCTTAGTAATGAAACAATAACAATAACTCCTATCCCATTGTTTGCCATAATTGTTTCTTCAATTTTAATACGCAAGTTTGTTATCAAACTCCATATATTAATATCATTGGCTATAAAACCATCAAGTCTAGTACTCATCTTGACGGTGCAAGTACAGACTAAAAACCTGGAGGTTCATAGTCCGCCTTTTATTAGTTTTAAAAATGGGGAAGGGGAAGGAATAAGGATTGGGAGGGGATAGGGTGGGGGTGAGGGAAGGGTAATGTGGTTATTAGACCACTTGTGCGACAAAGTAGCCACCAATGCTAACTTCGAGCTCATAACACTTCATAACATCATCCTGCCAAGTCAACATACGTTCTCTAGTATTTGGTGTTACACAGAAGAACCTACTGTCATTATACACAATAGCTGAACCAATTATAACATTGAATCCTAAATTTAGCCATTTGTGTGCTTCCGTAATAAATCTTTCTATTGTATCAAAAGGAAATTGTTCATCGATGTAGATTGGTCTCATTTGTTCATCAAGTTCAATTACATCTTCATCTTCACTGTCACTGCTACTATCATTTTCATTGTCACTGCTACTATCATAATAATCTATCACATCTTCTTCAGGCTGTTGGAAAACATCAGCAATTTCGGAAGGATTGAAGTTTTCACTATGGTGAGGAAGCATTTTAAAGCAAATAATAACGGTAGAGACGAAACAACAAGTGTGGCGCGTGAAAGCAGAATGAAGGAGTGAACAATGCTTGCTTCGATTTTATAACGATATGCTAATGAGAGGGGTAAGAGGTGACCCGGGAGGTGGGGAAAAAGGAAGGAGAGGGGATATTTATTTTAAATAATTTGCATAACTTTTGACTAAAATAAGATAACCAAATTCTTCTTTTACTAAAATGTTCGTCTTACATAGACCTTTTCAATGATGTATCGCTTGTCGTAATCGATCAAACCATTATCGAGTTATAGCCATTTTTAATTCTCGGGGGGGGGGGGGGGGGGTTCCGCTTGAGTGAACACGGGGGGGGGGGGGGGTTCTACTTGGGTGCTCATGCGGAACTGATCTTCTCACGAGATAGTCGTTGTGTGATAATGAAGACAAATGTTCATCACGCCGCGACCACTAATTAACTCGCATTTGCGGTGTTCACATCTTTCCTACTCATTACATATACGTTTCCTACTTCATTATTTCAAGACTAATTAACTTGCAAAACAACAGTCTCTGTCTTTGAATGTTGATGAGATTTCATTAGGAACCATTCTTTGCACGCTATATGAAGCTACACCAGCAAACAATGCAAGTCAGACAGGTCATATAACTGTACAACGACCTTAGAAAAGTAGGTCACGAGACTTAGAGTGTTAAAAAATAATGGGGGAGAAACACAACGCTATAACGCATTGTGTTTCTCCCCCATTATTTTTTTAGCAAAATTTGGAAAAACTATGTGAATTTACTGTTTACGTCCCCACCTTGTAATACGATCCTTTTTATCCCTGAGGAGAAAGTCTTGAGAACTTAAATTGATAAGTCTCTTCTCTTTACACAAATTCTTACAAACTCTAATTTTATATTTATTGCCGTTACATTTTGCCAATATGTGTTGGTGGTCAACAACACTTAGAAAAAAATATCTCAAACCTTTCTTAAGCCTCTCTCCTCTGACGGATATTATTTCAGGATCGTCTTCAACAGTGGGGATTTCTGTCAGTTGTGGTTCGGAAAGATGTTTTACGATATGTACACGGCAGAAACGTTCGTTCTTAACACATTTCCTACCACAAGCTGATCCTTTCTTAATTCCCCTAGCGAGCATTTCAGGGCAAGTAGTGGGACGGCTAAATGCCCTACGACGCTCTTCTTTTAATAATTGGAAACGCTCTGAAGGAGCAGACTTAGGAGATTTATTTTTAGGATAGGCGTGATCTTTAGGAATAGTAAGTGGTGGGGTAGGAGGCAATGGTGACAGTGGAATGACAGGTGTACTAAGACAATGAAGCAAGGTTTCAAATGAAGGGGTAGTAGGACGAGGAGCTGGCTTCTGCGGTGGCGGCATGTTAGTTGAAGGCGGTGTGGAGTCATTTGAAGACGAAGGCGGTGAAAATATGCTGCGACGTATGCTATTGTTGGTCGGGGGAAGAGGAGCTCCAGAAGTTGAAGGTTTCGAGTCTAGTTGCTTCTTATACCAATCGGGAGCATTTTTCAAGCGAAGAGTTTTTTTGACTGGAGTTGAAGCCGTAGTAGAAGTAGAAGTTGAACTTGTGATAGAAGAGCAGGCTGTAGTGGAAGTTGTAGTCGGAAGGGATGACATCGTGGTAGTTCTATTCGCAGTTCGCAGCGTAACGTCTGGAATCAGAATGAAATGTTAGCCGTGGTCGATGCGTCTTTTATAACGGTATGCTAATGAGAAGGGTTAACAGCCGTTAAGTGGGGGAAGGTGGGAGGGAAGGAAAGAGAGGGGGTATTTATTTCAAATAATTCGCATAACTTTTGACTAAAATAAGATAGCTAAATTCTTCTTTTACTAAAATGTTCATCTTACATAGACCTTTTCAATGATGTATCGCTTGTCCTAATCCGTCAATCCATTATCGAGTTATAGGCATTTTAATTTTCGGGGGGGGGGGGGGGGGGTTCCGCTTGAGTGAACACGGGGGGGGGGGGGGGGTTCCGCTTGAGTGAACACGGGGGGGGGGGGGTTCTACTTGGGTGAACACGGGGGGGGGGGGGGGGGTTGGTCATTGACCCTTCCGAAAGTGGGTCAAGGTCATTTAAGACTTATAAAGAACCAAGGTGATGGGAACAGTAGTAACTGTTCCCACCACCCTGTTTGCCTAACGGTTCCCACTCCCAACCCACTAGTTACGTTCTGCAAGGGACATCGACGCAATTTTGTTTGGACCGTCCGGGTCTACCGTAACGGTCCGGTCCGGGTCTACCGTAACCGTGAATTCGAAGGGAAACTGGAACACCCTAATGCAGAAACGCAACTCTAACACCCACCCAACTAATCCCACCCATCATATTCCTAAACAAAATGCAAAAACCTAGTCCGCTAGTGCGGATGTCCCACCCCTTCTAAGTGAAGTTCAACAGAACTTCTGAATTTACAGTTAATCTACCCCCTATCATCTAGCTGAAAGGCAAAACAACAACATTAATTATTAATACCAACACTTAAAACTAACAACACATCATTATTAAATATCAAATAATTCAACACAACCAAATACCATCATTATTCTTAAAATTAATAAACCTTAACGCTAAACACAACTTATAACTAACATCGCAATGCGCAAATTAATTCTTAAATTAAGTGCAACTTACAACTAATATTTACACACACACACACACACATACCACATTGCATTAAAGAACGCAACGTAGTATAAGAAGTTCAAATATATATAGGCCTACTATATATTTGAACCTCTTACCGAGTCGCCAACGACTTTTCGCTATGAAAACTCGTTGACGACTGACGCGAAAATCGGGCTCGTATCGCTCCTCGGGTTTTCGAGTGGTGGGGGTAATTAATGCAGTGGTGGGGGAATTGTTTTACTCCAGTACGGTCTTCAATCCACTCCAGTTCGCAGCAGTGTAAAAATGAAACGAAGGAGTGGGGGTGGCGCATGCGCAGCGACGTAAATTCCAAGGTTTGAGGTTAGAAACTTTCCGTGCACAGTAGAGCTAAATTGAGTAATACAGGGACTAGGGCGCATGCGCAATAGCGAGGAGTGATTCCGATCCGGAGAACTCGTTGCAGCGCTAAAGTAAGTAATACAGACTAGACGCATTCGCAGTAACGCTAAAGTGAGTAATACATGACTAGGCGCCGTAGCGTGAAGTTGGCTCACTCCAGTACAAGGTATAGCAGCATAAAAATGAAACGAAGGAGTGGGAGCGGCGCATGCGCAGTGACGTAAAACCAAGGTTTGAGGTTAGAATTTTCCATGGTGGCTGCCATGTTTAATTCTGTTTCATTCAAACAATAGTAGTTCATGGCTGGCATGGGATGTGAAGTGTGGTAATTAGATGGGGGTTAGCAACCGGTCGTGACCGGCCATTGACCGGTCATCGACCCGGCGGGGTTCCGCTTGAGTGACCACCGGGGGGGGGGGGGGGGGGGGGGGTTTAATCTCCATTTTTTATGGGGGGGGGGGGTTCCGCTTCATTAGTCACGGGGGGGGGGGGGGGGGGGGGGTTCCGCTTGAGTGAACACGGGAGGTTCTACTTGAGCGCTCATGCGGAACTGATCTTCCCACGCGATAGCCGTTATAAAAAGGAGATTGTTCATCGCGCCGCGACCATTAATTAACTCGCATTTGTGTTGTTCGCATCCTTCCTACTCATTATATATACGTTTCGCCAACTTCATTATACAAGTCTAATTGCTACTAACCTGAAATTTTCATTTACATTAGCACATGTCGTCCTGTTTGAATCACCTTCGCGTGCTCGACGTATATCTCATTCATCAGTCTTGTTCTCACTTCTACACGTCTGACATACTTCTTGTGATGGATACGCAATGTTTGAAATTGAAACTTTTGCGGACACAACATATATTACGAAATAATTACAAACCATCGGTTTCAAAGACTAAAACAAATTTAACAAAGTGAGGAAGAAATTAAGTTTTAACCCGTTATACTCTGTTAGAACTTCGCAGGTTCACGTTGATGATAATGTTATTCACAACATTTTGGCGTTCGATGTTACGTTTCCACAACTTCGAACTTGTTACACCTATCGACTGTGTTCAGCAGGTTTTCATATTTTACCCCCACCCTTCTTTATATAAGTGCGCTCACGACAATTCCTGTTTCATTCTTTCTATACGCTCTTCGACCGACAACTACTCCGCTCTAAATTACACACTACAAGAAGATGGATACAAACCAAGAACAAGTACAAGTTCACGAAATATCGTCTACTACCCACCCGAGGGAGAATCCTCCGAGAACTTCGCCTTCACCGAATCCACAGGACCCTGTCCAAGTTTCGGATGTGTCTTCGACGGCGAGGAATGATCTTGAAGCTATTCTTCGGTCGCTCGTCGGTTTCGACTGACCTGTACGACGATCGCCGTTAAACTGAACTCTTAGAAGTTCAGTCTTTTTTAAAACTTCCTCCGGATGACCTTGAAGCAATTATCCCCTCTCCTTTTCAACTAACTTCTACTTTTGTTCAACTGTTGAATTTCAGTTTTGAACTAACTTTTAATTTATGCGGAGTTTTAGTTGAACCCGGTTAATTTATGCGCACATTTTGTTCAACCCCAAATTGTTGAATTTCAGTCTTGAACTAACTTTTAATTTATGCGCAAATCTACTTCAAACGCTCACCCCACCTCCTCACCCCTCATTTAATATACGACCGGAAGCTATGTGCCCCGGCACGTGGCTTCCGGGGCAGCTGACCTGAGCCAGAAGTAACCAAATCTAACTACTTTCAATACATTAATTTTTAATGGAAAACGGAGAAAAAATATTTTAGCCTATAGCGAATATTACTTTAAATAACCGCTTAAGCACACGAATAATCAATTTAAAATTTTGAATGGCACACAATGTTGATAAACCTTTATTTATACTCTGAAAACCGGCAAAATTCATAAAATACCATAAAAATCACAAAGGCATCTTGAAAAATTGCCTAAATTAATTACTGTAGTATACTGTGTGTGCATTTGAATTTGACGATTAACATTATATATCTACAATTCCACACAGTTTGTAAAAGTTCACGCCGAGGGATCAAAGTAGACCACAGTTAACACTACTGTACCAAGACACTCAAAACCTAATTGTAAGCCATTCATTAACCGACCCAAGCCCACGCGGCAAGCACCGAGCACAAGCGGGTATTCCGACGACTATTTATCTAATGACAACTCTAATTTTCGTCTTGTAGCCCTTGTAGCTTATCTGGGGACACGGAATAAATCTCCGGCCGACCAGGTACTCGAAAGCGTTTCGACATTCGGACTCGGCGTTATCTTCCAGAAACGCATTAGACTGCCTACGCGCCCCGTGCTTGGGCGACGCGAGTGCCATATGAGTATCGAGCGATCCGATAGCGATATTTGAACCGGTTATATTATCGGTAAGAGGAAAGGTATCGAACAATCCGATAACGACAATCTAATCGATTACACTATCGTTAGGAAGCGAGTTATCATCTGAGGCATCGAACAATGCAAACCATATCGGTGGAGTATGAGCACTATAAAAAGTATCGAACTGACCGCATCGACACCAATGTTTAAAACTTATTGGCAAATAACGAAAAACTATTACATGAAGTATATCAATACTAAAATTGATTCTGATATGGAGAGCACATCGAAATGGCCATGAATATTTCTGATATTATCGCCTTGATACAAAGAGTATACGCTTATCGGTAAATTGTCTGAACAACTTTAGTTTGAATACAAATAATGTGGCTTACCAATGGATTCGTAAAATGAAGTTATATAGTGTTAAACATTATAGTGTAGTTATTTGTCAGTTTAAATCTTCTATAAATACTGAAGACTAGAACTCATAATATGTAAAAACACTAAAGCATTGATATTCAGTTTTCCAAATACATATTATCAAAGTTAAAAACTGAAATTTTATTGATGAACAAAATTACAAACCCCCCCCCCCCCCTCAAACGCTATGTGGGTTTTATTTAGTTATAATTTTTTAATACATGGAAATTATTTACTCAGGTTTGATGGTCTTGTGCAATCGCCATGGTGAATGTTTTGAGAGCCTCCAGTCGCCGGTAGAGTGCAGTGGATGCGGTGCAGTGCAGCATCCCGCAGTTTCGGCGCGGCGGCGGCGCGGGGATCACCAGCCGGGGTCGGGCTCGTTGTATCAGATCGACTTTGACGACACAGATAACATCTCCTCACGGCCGACACGAAAGGGGAAGTTTGTATGAATAATTAATGCGTGATTAATTAAATCCGTAATTTTGAAAAATCGACCGGCCCCGTGTCCAGATAGCGGGCCATGTTTTATTCATAATGCCATATTGGACTAATAGCCCCTTAAATCAGGGCATCGGCTCATCCCCGCGTCTTGGCGATGTTTCCCCGGTAATTAGTCCTGACCGTGTTCGACCCTCATTAACCCCGCGACGCGATGACGCGGTTATTTATCGCTACGTTTGTTTACCTCTTCACCGCTCCACTTTCCACTTGCTGTGCTGTGTTGTGTTGTGTTCTGGGGGCTAATTAAAAAGCTCGGTGGCGTGCTCCCGATCCGGCGCCGCGGCCCAATTAAACAGGCCATGCATCACTCGAGAGGTGGTTTTCAGAAACTAAATATTTTTGATCGCCGCCAGACACGAAGCGGCGTTGTTTTATTGCCGCAGTGTTGAATAATCGCTATGCATATTTCTATGATTAAGAGTATTGTATTTCATTGACGAAGTTATTGAGATTCTACATGCATTTAAGTGAAAGTAATATTCCAATTGAGCTAATCTATAATCTCTAGCTCTTATTCTAAACATGTGTCCCTTACAAATGAGTGATTCGAATACAAAAACAAAATAATTGACATAAACCGATCACTTTTTCTTCTATTGTATTGATTTACAGCGCTACTAACAAGCGAAGACTAAGACAATATGAAACCTCAGCCTAATTAATAGTTCGCGGCCAACTAACGCGTTCCAAAGGCGTTCGAATGCGGAGAAAAAAGCGAATCAAAGACGACAAAACCGATGACGCACAGTCGGTCGTCGGCTTCGGTCGCACGAGCATCGACGCTCCGACACGTATACTGGCGAAACGGTTTCTTACAAACCGAGCTACAAAGAGAGAAGAAGACGTAATTACGGCGGGAAAAAGCTGGCAAAAAGGCGGGCAATTAACTCGAGTTGCCGCTTAATGGTGTCGATATATCGGCCGGTGACAATAATAATTAACTAAAAACATGGCGGGCTCTTTGGCCGGCCTTGTACGGCCGCTCCGTGCATATCGCCTTCCACCTTCCACTTCCAGCACTCCACCACATTCACACCGCTGTGGAGAGGAGCGGCAAACTGTCAATGGGTATCCGGTGTCTAATGCTTGTAACGTATAACTCACTGTGAATAACATTAAATACTGTAGCTTTGAGAGAAATTTTAAGAAAACAAAAACGTTTACTGAAAAATTGATTGATTGCTGCTGGCGATATAAGTGTGTTTAGCTCAAAAATACTGTTAAGTTACAATAAACTGATAAATTCGGACTTTGCATGACCTTGTATAGATGTATGGTACATGCTGCCGACATCTTCATTTATGATTTAACGCCCAAATCCGATTTTCTGTAATAAGCTAATTGTTTTATCTGCCCCTATTACGTATGATTGCAATTGCAATGGGTTTAAGCTTCGTTATTGGTTTTATTCTAACAAGAAAAAAGTTATAAGCGTTGTAAAAATTCACCTAGGTAGGCTACTGTTATTTGAAAATATATTAGGCCTAATTTCAAACGATTTTGCAACAGGGTTTTAAAATAACATATTAGGTTTGGTGGTATTTATTAGGGTCTACATTTTCTGCGGCAGGATACTTCTTATGGGTTGCAGCAAAATGCACTACAAACGGTACAGTAAAATACAATACATAAGTTCAATGATAGCAATTTTTTAGAAACAGTTTAACAGTTCATACGTAAAGGCCTCAATACTAAGTGTATGTAGCCTATAATGTAAACATTATTTTAAACCGATTTAATTGTACAACAACTTATTTAATGTGCAGCACTGTAGTTAGCTGCTTGTTTGTAAAGATAACAGGAGAAAGTAACATTGCCTGTCCAAGCATTTCTACTAACAGAAATGTAAAATGACAAAATTGATTCGTGGAACCTATTTCGTTAGTCTTTTTCTCAAACTGAGCCAATAACGATCGATAAACCGAGCGTTCGAGCACTCCGAGGGCAATATGGCCTAATGAAGAATATAACAAATGTTAAATCATTCCGGAATGATTAAAGCATGGCCCGGGGCCCGGCGTCGTGTCGAATTTATTACGGCCATTTTTCAGCTGGAGACGTCCCATAGCAGGCGCTTCACCGTTTTGCCGGAGCACTTAAGCAGAGTGTGGTTCAATGTGGCCATGTAAAATCCATGTTTCCACCCAACCTAAGACGAAAGATCCATTCCCTTAATTGATGCTGGATAAAACAGAGCTCGATTAATCCGTGAAGAGAGTCGTGGGGAGGGAGAGAGCGGGGGAGAGACAGAGAGAGAGAAAGAGAGAGAGAGAGAGAGAGAGAGAGAGAGAGAGAGAGAGAGAGAGAGCGTGTTGTCGGACCTCGTTTGGGGGGAGGGATTTCCTCCACCACAAAATATGTTAAGGAGACACTAGTGTCTCGGCTTGGTCCATCTTTTATATTAAAAAATGAGCATTCTCGTTTCTACAATTAACTTATTTTTTCACCAAGAACCTTACAACAAATTTCCGAAAACATTTCGTTGTTCAAACTTTATTCTCCATATGGTTTACTAAACCATAAATGTTTGTTTCAAAACATCCAATCCTTATATATAGCCTATAATAATTAAACTTAGCAAATACTTATTTAAAAATTTTTAACCATAATTTTGTATAGTACTAAAGCATATTTTATAATTTGGTAATTTTAAAGAGGGATGTACTAGGACGGTAAGTGAAATTTCCTGTGCGCAATCATGTAATATGTAAAAATAGCGATAAAGCACAGAAAAAAAAGTTTTTGTTTGAGAGATGAACAACGTCTTTCATCGTAGGCTACTGCAAAAATTTAAAAGTAATTAATTAAAATGTTATTATCTGTTTACGTTTAGTAGTTCACTTCCATATAATTTATTTTTATTTTTTGTTTTATATAAAATTTATAAAATTGATTTATTTGATAAAATTTATAAACTTCCATTTTTTGTTTTAAATTTTTCCTAAGAAACAGCAAATATGAAAATCGAATGAATGTAATGTTAAAATCATGCATTAAAAATGTATAGTCTGCCAGGGTTTTTTTGTTCACATTGGTCTTATTTGTTTTGGATTGGTACGATTTTTGCTTCAGAGAAAAATAACTTTTTGATAAGCGCACGAAAAAATTAACGGATGTTTTTTCGGTGCACTTTTAAAAGGCTTTAGAAAACGCCAAATTTGCGAAATAATTACAGGACAGAAAATGGCTGTTGTGCGTGAAGTATGATGAAAACATGTTGTAAGGATTTTTCCACAATGTATAGAGTTTTACCAATTAAAACATCCGAAAGTTAACTTCCTTATCACCTTTTAATGTGTGTTAATATTTTTACAAACATTTAAATTAATTCAATGCTGAAAAGTTAAATTGTGATATGTTGTACATTAGTTGCCATTAACGAAGGACTTTATCATAGTATCATGTCGAGCCTACCAGAATCACAATCGTCGCCCCAGATCCCGCATTGCCTTCAAATCAATTAACACCCCGTCGAAACCTCGGACACCACGACCACGGCTGGTGCGGCGCGGCGCGGCGGATCTGAGTAAAATAAGAAAAACACCCGTCCGTCGGTCCAATAATTACCCCCGGAGACCGCAATTAATTCCAGTGACAGATTCTTAATTTGATTCTCAATATAGCCCGCAGATATGAATAATTACGTCGGTTTTTCCATCTTGTAATAATGACAAGTAATTACCGTCGGGCCCAGCAGCGCCGGCTTCTCGCGGCTTTAAAAATCTTATCTCGGTCATAATTATCGCGAGGACGACTCCCATCAGCGGATCCGGCGATTTTTTAATTGCTCTCGGTCGACGTTTCCGGGGAAAACCTCGGGGATTATATCCGGAGCAGTCGCCAAGACAATTCTCCGCCGCTCAATCTTTTCCCGCTAAGATAATATTTACTTTTTCAACCGACCGGCGGGGACTTTTTAATTGAAGAAAATTAATTCCTCGCCACGTCCGACCCGAGTCAAACAGCCGGGACACTCGACTCCGGGTAAAGAAATCCGCCGCTTAATGAAGACCGAGGCGGAGGGAAAGAGTTTTATAATTAAAACGCCTCTAATGACGTGTCCGCCGAGACTAAACAAAGTTAAAGCTTCGTGTTTAATGAAACGGACCGGATTGACGATTAGGATTTCTTTTGATTTTGCGTTAATGACACAGTCTTATTGCGCACGCATAACGAGGCATCTCTGTTGCTCGCTTTGGGATCGTTGCATTTTTGAGTGGTGCAAGTCAAGATGACCGACTCATCGTAAGGATGTTCTTCACTAATGTACAGCTACAAAAAAAAAGTTTACGCCAGATTTAAATATGAGATTAAATCTTCACTTCGAAGTTGGTTCCCGAATTTAAGTAGGCCTAAATTTAGGCTGCATTGTTGGTTATACACATATTAAGAGTTTCCATGTGTGATTGATCATCTATATTACGTCTTGTGTCGTGTCCTTCACAAAAAAATTCGAAAGCCCATGATCGCTACCAGATGGTAACGGGGTAAGACATGAATTATTATTCATCTAAATCCTTTGCACAAAAGTTGGTCTTAAAAAAAGAACATAGAAACATAGTGATCAGAATTTTTAAATAGTAAGTTCTACTTTCATTAGCTTATGATGGTGGGCGCATCTGCGTTTAAAGCCGCGAAAATTAAATGAAGAGCGTCGTCGGTGACCCGGTACGGACATTACGCGGGCCGCGCATATCTGGCCTCTAAAAGGTTTCGCTTGTCGGGCCGGTCTCCTACACGCGGAGACACTGGAAATTAGCGGACAAGGCGACGGCAAACAAATTGAGTCGCGATTCCCCGAAATACCGGTCCCACGAACCGGCCGACCCGCTGATTACGGGGGAAAATTAATTAAAAATAGTCCGCAGTTGATCGGCGTCCAAGCCCAGACGCGCGGAGATTAACAGCTCTATTTATACTGATTTTATTCCGTTCTAAAAAGTGGATGACGACGGTTTTAGCGGGGCTCATTAGAAGCGCTGGGGTAATTAAAAAGCTGCTTTTAGCCGGACGGAAATATACAACATTGTCGACGGCTCCCGCGACCCCGCCGCCGCTGCCACAGCGACAACGCGGGCGACGCGGGCACGACGCGACGCTGGCGGTCGTGTGGTGCATTAATTACTGACACTGTAGCCTGCAGGGAGGCTGTTAAGGCTATCTCTAAACAGTTTCAGATTTATCTTATTGCTGTCTATATAAAATAATGTTCCAAATCGTTGTTGTAAAATCCCCTGAAGTAGCGAAACCAGTGCGCTATACGTGAGGTAGACTATATATCCGATAATGAATTGTTGAATTTTAAACTGTTAAATTTCTAAACGATTCACGTTACTGTAATTACATATGTGTAAAACACATACATATTAGCATGTACATAGTTAATATTTCATAGTTACAGTTAATTTTTTGAATAAAAGCAATGATTTGAAATCAGTTAATGTAAGAGACGTTCTATTCCACAAAGCCCATTCGTCTTGTTAGCGAAACTCGATGGTGAATATGTAGTTTTAGGATAAATTCGGATGAAGCGTCACGATTTCTTCAGAATACACAGGGGCTGGCTAAAAAAGGTTCACAGAATAGTTATTAAACGTACGGTACTAGGATTATAAAACACATACAACTTATATTCCCATTGTGATGTTTATAGAAAATTACTCTTAGATTAGTTACTATCGATGGGGGAAAATTTCAAAATTTAACCTTACCCCATTTTAAAACTTATTTAACTTAGCCTCAATTATTCACGACGCCAAGTTATCCCCTCATTTTTCCCTCTACCTTGTCAGCAACTCCTGACGAGGGAGATCCATTCAGGAGGGCAAACCACGTAATTGCTCCGTGGCAAACAAGGGAAGAAACTGATATTTTAATTCCGGGAGTTCCGCGCAATCAGGAGGTTTAAGATGCAGATTACGCCAAGACGGGAAACTTTGGACAAAACCGGGGGACAATTTCTTGTCGCTATTGTTCGACGTTACCGGCCGACTAACTAGGGAATCCGAGTATCGAAAAAACACCCCGAGCAGAGAGGGTGCGGCCGAGGGGAGGGGGTGGAAAATGAATAAAACAAGGGGATTTGCCCCACACGAGGGCTGAAAAAACTCTGATATATCTGAGAGAACGCATGACGAGCTCGATCGATCCGTTAATGAATGGCATAAGAGACCGAGGCGATGAAATCACTACGGCCGCGGACCCAGCGATGACTCCTCACTGTACAACTATATGTGGAGCGGATAGTAGCAGTGGGATATCTACACTATATCTCATGGTGTAGTTGTCAACGACTTATAGATGATTAAATAGCTCTAAAACAGCGTAAGGCTACTCTTACAACAAATAATTGAACGTTTTATTAATATTTATTTGAGTTGTGAATAGAAATCGAAATAGATTTTAGTCGATTAAAAGAACACAATGAAAAATGTAAATGTAAAATTGCGTTTCTGATAAATTTTCTTATGAATTGAATTGAAATAACGTTGGCAGTAACAATTCTGACGGAAAGAGGCTATAAATTACAGATAAATAAACAAACAGTGCCCTTAAAACGTATTCAGCCCCCGTGACCTACACAAACCCCTAATATGTTCATTCAAAATATTTACCCCAACAATTCAAATCACCACCCATTTCTACTACAATGGGACAGCCTAAGCTGAAAACTCTCATCATCCTCAGAACAGAAACGTCAACTTGAATGGTCGGCCATCGACACTGAAAAATATGTTACTCCAGTAATCACATTATGTAATTTACATGCCCGTGTAAAACAGGTCTTAAGGATTTTAACAGGTTTTAACACGGGCCATGAGTGATGTCCCGGGCTATTACCGAACCGGTCCCCGGAGCTGACAAAAACTGGTATCACACGACCCTGTGTTTTGATGCCTGTCAAGGATCGCCGCGAAGAAATGTCTTTTGGTTACTCTAGTCTCTGGAGATACGTTAGGGATCTTCTAATCACATTTTGACGATTAATTAACAAATTTCTCTCTGTCATAATTCTTATTCTACACTGATTTGTTTTTCTAAAAGTCGGGGCATAGTTGAAGGCTTTTTAAAGCGTTTAAATGTTAATTGTTTTAATTCAATTATTTAACAAATACCTCGTAATCTTGAGGTTAAAAGTTCGATCCTACTCAAGACTCTGACTCTGATCCCGGCAGCTGCCATTTTTGTCTTTGGATTATTAAACAAAGACGTGGCAACAGAGCATATTATAAAAATGTAACAATGCACGCTTTAGACCCTCTCAAGGAATAAAGACAGATAAGTATATGCTCAATGCTCCTCTACTATGGTCCAGATTAGAAATGTACCTACCTCTGCAAGGAAATAATCACATTGCCACACCTGTAAACCCTACGCAAAACAGTTCATTTCCGGATTCTGTTTCTTTTCCGCTCTAGAGCTGCAATCTTCTTTACCCCATGCTAAATCAAGAAGCAACTTAAAGTCAGCTGTTATTAAAAACCATGCCACAGCTGTTGGTCATTGTTGTCGTTTATTAAATTGATTCTTTTTTAGTTTGAGGTTATGTTATATAGTTAACACTGTGTTTCAACAGAAACTATTATCAAATATAATCCAAATGACATTTTGTATAGGCCCTACAATAAAACATTTAATGTGTTGAAATTATGTTGGTAGGAAAAACTTGTGTGTTTTACGAGCGCAAATAGTCATTTCCGCACTTGAAATGTTTCAATAATAATTCTCGAATGTCAATGACGTACTTTACGCTCTTAATACACAAATAGCTATTTTCAGCACGTAAAATTAATATTTTTATTCAAAGGGACCAAAACAACTTTCCAGTAACAGAGGATCGTCTGCGTATTAGGAGCTTTAAAACCGAAACAAAGACAAGAGGTTTCAACACCATCCAAGAATTTACAAAGGTATAAAAGCGTCCATCCCAGAACAGTGTTAATTAGAAGAATTGATGTTGTAAACCGGGCAGAGGTCGGTGAGAGTCGAGTCACTGTGCGTGTGTGTGTGCGTGTGTGCGTGTACGCGTGCGTACTCGTGTGTCCGTGTGAGGGAGCGCGGAGGCGGTGGGGCCGTACTGTTGTTTTATATTAGCATATTACAATACTTCCTTATTGTTTAGGCTTTCTATGAATCTTTTCTTATTTACTTGATATAAAACATAGAATTTTTAAGCTATATTACTCAAGGCCGTAGCCAGCGGGGGGGGGGGGGGGGGGGTCAGGGGGTCGGAACCCCCCCCCCCGAAATTTTGGAACACATAATTAAAAAAAGGCCAATAAAAATATGTAGAATTTTCCATAAAAACACTGTTTGAAAATTAAATAATGTCAAGAAACAAACTTAAAAACAAAGTAAAAAATACTCATTTGTTCAATTACAATGTTCAAATAATAACGGAAGTCTTAGTTAATCAGCTGTGTGCGCGCCAAAATGCTGGGGATGATCGCGGTTCACGGAGGAGTGTAACAACAAATGAGCGGGAATTTGACATAACCTTAGCATGTCAATTCCCTCATCAGAACGTGTGCCGATCGTGTGTGTACTGTGCAATTTAGTTTTACATAGTGAACTTTGAATTAGTCTTCATAAAGCTTTGTGTCGTCTGTTTAATTGACATATGAATGCTTAGTTAGGTATAGGTAAAACAAAACAAAACAGTGAAAATATATTTTAATTTTGCCTGCTCTTGCATCAACAGCCTCGATTTAACCTTTATATGACTAGCCAAGACGAAGACCAGCCAATATTTTTCTTCTTGTAATTTTTTCTTGTGGTCAAAGCCGTCTGAGCGGGAGTACTGAAGTGTAGGTCTACGATGTAGGCATAAATTCACAGGAGAGACGGAACGACATAAAAATACCTGAGTTTATTTTTTATGAACCAACTAACTTATAAGTTACTATGATCTGATACGAGTAAGGTATATTTGTAACTGTGTATGTATGCACACAGATCTCAAAAACGGCTGTTAACGATTTTCCAAAAATCTGAAAATAAATTAGGTATTTAGTTCTGAGGTAAAAAATATATTATTTCAGGTCTTAGTGTCAGGAAAAATCTTATTTCGTCATAGTCTTTAATTTAAATGGTAACACTTTTAACATTGGCCTTTAAATAAAGAAATAATGAACACAGCTGAATCAACTGTCAAAGTACAGACCGTGAGTTCGAGTTTAAACATGATGCTGTTTTGAATGGTAGCCAGTTACTGGTAAATTATAGTACTGAATGCTACTATAATAAATACAATTTACGTTTTTTTAAATCGCACTTTATATTAGTGATTATGAATAAAAGAAATTTAGGTGAAAGGACACACACATCTTTGCAAAACATTTTGCAATTTGTGGGATTGTAATTGGTTTTAAAACAGAAGAATTAATAATTAATTAAATCAGATGGTAACCATAGAAATATAATTCACGTGTTACGGATTCAACATGTGGTTAAACAAATATATATTAAAGTGCAGCACACCTAGGCCTTCTTAAAAACAGTCTAAAAGGCAAGTGAGCGGAGCGAACGAGCTCGTCTTGAATAGAATCAAGCATGTTTGCACTTGACATTTTAGGGCACTGTCTGTTACTACTACTGATATTACAATGAAGAATTATTCAGGTTTCCCGAGCCTTCAGGTATTTATTATTGACTGAGGAAGAGTGGAAATAATATGCTGATATCGAGTAATATAGTTAGGCTACTGTGGTATTTATTGTGTTGTAAAATAATAAGTTTTAGGTATGTTATTGTTATATATTGTTAACATTGACATTTAGCGACTTTTAATCGTATGTTTTTTTAAGTTAGCAAGCTTCCCTAAAAATAATAATGTAGTTCATATGATGATTAATGCTGTATTTTCTTCAATGCTAATAATAATCATTATTGTAATTATATAAGTAGGCTCCTATTTAAATATTTAAAACGTCAAAAATCATTCTTTAACATTATATTATAGCGTATTAACAATTGTGTTAAAATGAAAGTTTGTTAGTTACGCGGAACTCAAACCCCCCCCCCAAAATTTTTTTCTGGCTACGGCTTTGATATTACCCTAATGAGTGTATTTAATTTCATAATACCATTTAATATTCAATTCACTTAGTCTTATTTACCAAATACAATTAACAAAATCTGCTTCATGCGATGAAAATGCTTGGAGTAGTGTATCAGAAGTAACAGTGGTTTTGAGGAAGTGAGAATACTCGATAGACCTAAAACTAAAAGATTTGTTAAAGTCCTCAATATTATTTCTAGCTGTTATGGAGACAGGCATTTTTATAACATTTTAAATACTACAACTAAACCAGTAGCTTAAAGTTATACAGATTATTTTGTCAGTGTATAGTAAAGGATTGTTGCAGCTACTGTATTAGGGAAGTTACGTATACTTTAGTACACGAAAATTCCTGCATAAAATAATGTTTGTCAAAGGATAAAACTTTTTATTATTTCTAATGTTTATTTAATAAATGGTGAAGTAAATGTCTGGAGTAAAAAAATTAAATAAAACAGTTTAGAAGTTGAAATAACAACTAATTAGCTATTCCCCTCTCAGTGTCGGCAATTAAAAGTTGCCAGTAATAAGTGGCCGATTGTGATGAAGGGAGTGTAAGTTGATTTGCCAAGTTTGCCGGCTGCAGGTGCTACCGGGGATTATGGCAAGAATTAACACCGCTTTACCTCATTAAACTGCGAGAGCCCATAGCCGACGACGTTACAAATGAAAGGAAATTACCCCATTTGTTGGGGCAGAGGGGTAATAATTAACAGCTATCTGACTCCTTCACCGGAGGGGGGGAGGGAAGCCGAGGAGCGGATTATAAAAAGAAATTAGCGACTTATAATCAACGTGATTATACTTCGTTAAAACTCGCCGATCGCTCGGAGTTACCTGGGGCGAGTCGTTTGCGGAATTACTTTTTGTATAATCGAAGAGTTTGTGTTTAAACTAAATTAATCTGTAATTGCTACAATCAAGGGGGTTCTTCAGTGGTACTTATTGAAATGAGGATTTCTCGGGGTTCATTGTGGTTTGTAAGACCATGGTTGGTGACGTCACAGATGAGAGAGATGCCTCGCACACATGTTGGTATAGAATGTAGTAAGTACAAAAAACGACCAAGGGATCAACTTCATGTAACACAACTGTTGCATTTCATTGTATTTTTATCATATTTAACTTAATTTTTCAACTATTTATATTTTAACTTAATTTTATTTATATATGCAGTAGTAGTATTTATACAAAAATTACAAACTTATCATCAAGCGATAAAGACTTTAAGAGAAAAATATCATTGAAACTTAAAAACTGAAATTAAATAGCCTTCTCCGACTGTTGCAATGAACACCAGCAATTATACTACAAATCACATCTGAAAGTGGTACCTACATTATTAAACCAAATACAAACCCGTTGCATATTGAGTGCATAACGATGCTGGAGTCACATATGAAACAAATTATAGACCTAAAGAGAGCTCACTATTTGAAGGAAGTAATAGTATGATTGAAATCACTATATTCGCAAATCTGCTGATTGTTCTATTGCGATTCATGTTCAAGTTTCTTTCGCATGAACTAAAGAGAACAACGATTAGGTCAAGCCACATCAGTTGAGGCTATACGTTTTTGATGGGCGGCCTAACCGGTAAAAGGACGCCATATGTTTACTTCTTTATTTTTGCAACAAGGTAATTAAAGTTGTTCAATTGTTTGGTTAGATGGGGAAAGTTAAGTTGGTTGTAGTTAAAGTAGTGCATGCAACTATTATTTATTTATCATTTAAGTCACTCGTGAGAAATTTACAAAACTCTCTTCACTCTTGTTCTAACTTATACTGTACCTTACTTGTGCCAATAACTTACATAATATACAATAGTTACATAAACTATTATTACTAATTAGATAAAAAATATTAATTAAATCGTTGGATCAAGATGTAAATTTACATGAACACCTAAATAAAGATCTGAAATAATATGAATGCATTTGGCGGGAGAAATTCACTCCTCCGAAGACCTTCAATAAAGTAATTCTTATACAGTTAAGGACATTGTTATATACGTTACATTCATTGCAAGCTTAGAAATTTAAAAACCATTTTAAATAAAGATTTAACTTGTATAGCCCATAACCTACCGATCAGTTTTGTTTTAGAAACGTGGCTTGCTCGATGCCTCCACTGAGAAAATCAAGATTGAAACAAAGGGGCCGAATTGTCAGGAAACGGCGATCGGCCTCGATTAGAGAGGAATCGGACCGATTTGTTCGCTGTCCGGCGCCTTTTCCATCCAGTTTAATTTGTATAAATTAGCGTGCAGTTGTTTACTGTCCGGTGGTTCTCTGGGTGGTGGGGGGTGAGGAGGGGGAGGGCTACGGAACCAACCCTCCCCGAGAAACGACCCTTGCATGTCCTCACACTGTCTTGGGTTAATCAATAAAAAGCACCGTTGCGACATGTAGTTGTAAAAACACAAAGTTATCACCAACACCCGCGGTCCTTCCTGTTGGAGGGAGAGAGAGGGAGAGAGAGAGATTGTGAGGGCGGCGACGACGCGGAGGCATCGGTCTGCGTCTGCTTTACCTTTGGATTTTGAAAAGATTGCTAACGTAGCCCATTAATAAGGTAGAATTGCGTCCTTTCTTATTAACTTACCATTGTTTGTTTTTAATTTTCTTTATAATAAATTTCAGTAGTAAATGTCTGCATTTTTATTAACTATTGGGCTAACATAACAAGGCCCTGATTTCCCTTTGTCGGGCCAGCCTTGACTTGACTTAAACAGCGAAACATTGCATTAGTTTACGCATCACATGGAATTTTTTGTTTAATCCCTCCCACATCAATCTTCAATCATCAGTGACCTGGAACAGTCTATTGTATTTGGGGCCTTACACAAGGATATACCAAATTTATAAGATTGATAGTGCCTTTTAATTTATTAAAGGTTTTTTTGTGAAAACCATTTAGGGTACCTAAGGTATATACTAAACGCTATTCTGGACCGTGCATGAGGGCACCGTGAGGCACTTATTATTAAATAAGTAAAGTTCTCATAAACACGTATAAATAGTTCAGAAACGCATATAAATTTTAATTTACCTTCACTTAGTACAAAAGTAAAAAAAGTGTACCATTTCAATGAAACCCCCTTCTTTAATTTTTGGAAACTAAAATCACAGCTTCAAAAATCTTGTTAAGCGTAGAGAGGCATTCTTGATGGAAATAAGGCGATAAAATAAAAGATTCATCAGGAGGGGTGAGCTGGCCTGTGGGGTGGGGGGGATCTTGCAACCCTTTCGACAATAATGATTGCAGTTCATTAGCGCCAGCTTCGCCTTACGTCTTACATCTCACCTGGGCGAGTTTCGGGCCGCAGCGAAAAATGAAAATTGTTAAGATGGCGACCGTCTTCGCCCTCTCCCTTTTTTACTTTTCCCTCTCCGGTGCAATCTCAATAGCGATCAATATTAGAAGCCGCACTCACACACGCACACGGCCGCGCCGCCGGAGACACCCTCGTGTTTTAAAAACATAATGCGGCGGAGGAAGGGGCCTCGCGAGGTGCGAGCGGAGATGGAAAACTCTTTCCGTGTTATATAAAGTCTTTCTCATTTTTCCGAGGCGTGTAACCCCCCCCCCCCACCCCAGCACCACCACCACCCCCGGTCCTGTTTGCAAGTCAATCAACCCAATATACGCGCGCAAATGTTTTTCTTCTGTCGGGAAAAGCTTTCAAGATTTCTTCCTCGCAGACTGCGACGTGTCACTCCGAAGTGAGGCTTTTACACGAGCCGTTGTTCCGACGAATATCCCGCTTATTGATCTAGGTTCTGTTCTCGCGGATGGTGTTTCCGATTACGGTACGCTCAGCACAACATGTTACGGAGGGAACTGTTTAATTTGGGATTAATATCAAAAGTTATCAGTGTATGTAATCAAGTCATGTCAAAAATAAGTAAAAAGCAGCTTAGCAGCATCTAACAGCTATATACAATAAGAGGATTATGTATTTTAAATCCGTTACATTAGTGTTAAAATTATTTTTAAACCTAACTTTCATGGTGCAGTTAGGTACAACAAATCGGGATAAGTTCGTTTAAGTTTCATTGATTCATTAAAAAAGTGAAGGAGTTAGTAAAATTATCTTTACTACATTATATCTATGCGATTAGTGGTTCCAGTATAAGAAGAGGAATAGGGTTTACACGTATACCACTTTACACAAGCATGGAAATCATCAGAACTAACATGAAACAGAGCGGACCGAAACCCCAGATAAAGATGTCAAAAGAAATTGGAGAAAACAGTAAAAGGCAAGAGAAAGAAAGATAAAAAAGAACGGAAAACAGAACGATATCGATTAATGAAAACGTCTGCACAAAGTGGCGAGGCGCTTGTACCGAGTAAAATGACCGTTTTGGAGCCCGGCCAAAGATCGCAATCTACATAAAACCGCATTGGAAATAAGAGCGGGGAGTGGGACCGAACGTGTCGCCAATTTATAGTTCCTTGCGTTTGTCCCCAGCTTCACTAATTTGTTCGACATTTTTCTTCCTCGAAGCTTCAACTCCGATTACACGATTCGCGGCACGTTTTCGATCTCTTGTTTCGTCTTCGGTCCCGCTTTGTGGCGGACCAAAACAAAATTTGTTTTCATTGTATAAATAACAAACGAAATGGATTTCGTTGCAATATTTCAGAAAATTTTATACTAAGACTGAATTGCATCTGTAAACACAAACGAAACCGAAGATCATTGATTTGAAATTCCCATTTGACCACTCTCATTATCTTAGCAAGTTTACAAATTAAAATTAATAGAATTAATATTATCTACAAATTAAAATCTCTATACATCCTCAAGAAAAATACTAAGGAAGACTCTGACCTGTATAGCCTTTACCAGAAATTAAGAAAAGTAAATGTTTGCGTTAAAGGCCAAAACTAACGTAGGTTAAACGAAATAAGTGAAAAATATCCCTGGAAGAATCCGAAAATAATCATAATCTGATTAGCTTATCACAATCAAACATTATTCATAAGCTCAGCTGATCTTGTTAATCCTTGAGACAGTATCGATCGAGAGACTGGTTCACAGTTGTGCCCGAGCGCGAGCGGTGCGTGGACACATGTTCACATGTAGCCCGTGTAGTCACGCGACTCTAATTATGTACTGTTCTCTTTCTCTCTCTTCTCCCCCACTCGTCTTGTTCTTACATTGTAGCATTACTGTCATTATATGCAGTGACATAAAAAAAATATTATGTTAGATTTTGGTCACTTAAGCATGCGCACCAGACGTATAACAAATATGAAACGTCATAACAGTTTAGGGGTTTTAAAATTATTCTTGTTAAGTATTCTATAACCTTTCGGAATGTAAAAAGTCGTATAAATCCATTTTAGCTAACCTAAAAAATTGTTGACAATTGCTGTGTCACACACTTTGGGCTTGCGGATGGCTGTTTTTTATCACAAAATTAGGAAAGAACAATATTTTAGCTGCAAATAAAATAGGAAAAAATAGAATGACAACTATGTATATGAATGGACTTTGATCAACCTAAATAAAATAGCATTCATGCAGTTTGAAAGCTTAGAAAACGTAGAAAAAAAACTTTCGTGCTATATTAACATTCTAGTATATGCCTACTGATCGTTTAGACATTGGTGGGACATTATTGAAAAGAAAAAAAGTGAAAGGGGGCAGCAGCACATAAGGAGGAAAATGAGTCGGGAACAGGTAAGGCAAGATTTATGGCAGAGTATTAATATGTGCTTTATGGTCGTGCTGTGCTGGATGGTATGTCGCATGCCGACCGCAGTTTTATTCACTTGGACTTGATTTCACACTGTTCCCTCTCTCTCGCTCCCTGTCTCTCGCTATTTCTGTACACTACCTACATTAGCGTAAGTTTTTGTGATGTTAGCACCATTTACATCCATATTAAAAGTCTTTGCAAACACGTTTAGTTCCCCATTTTAAAAATTTATACTACTGGATTACTAAAACGCGCTAAACATCATTTTGTAATGTGCATCGTTCTCTACACTACTGTATCACTGAGAAGAAAATTGAGACTGAGATTAAAGATGATAAAAATTGAATATTCATCACACATTGTTTACTATATAAACCCAGCTCCTAGAAAAAAACATGTTCTACGATACTATTTTTTTTATTACACTATACAGAATTATTACTAATGAAAGAAGTCGATTTTTAGAAATAATATAAATAAGTAAAATATTAACTGCATAACTTTGATAATGATATTGTTTTGAACAGTTAAAAATTACCAAGTCTTATAGGATAATAAAATGATAACCAGACGATACGGTTGTGGTATCGGTCGTCGATCACCGGGACGTGGCGTTGGCAGGTTGCGTTTTTCCCCGCCAGGGTCGCGGTGTCGCTTCGCGGCGTCGTGTGACTCCAGTGATTTACTGAAAGCCTGCGCCGCCGTTTTTGCACCTTCTCAACCACCTTTTTCGATCGGCGAACATTCCAGGAAATGTTTAAAACTTATTTAACTTGCAAGTAACCTGCAGCGCGAGAGCGTGAGTGATACTTCGCGCCCGGGGAAAAAACTAAAGGAATCTAATAAAGATAAAACCTCCGTGATTTGGCTCCGGAATCCTGATCGGTCGAATGTGTCCGTAATATAAAGCGTTAAACACACCGTCGTATACGGCGAGAGGGGGGGGGGGGGGTGACCTTCAAAAGTCCAGTCGATAAGTCAGCAGCGCTATGAAGTTGTCTGGGGCTGTAGACTGTAGAGGCGTCCGTCAAAACACGCAGACCTGTTTTGAGTTGTGGTTTATGAATATCTCTAACCAACGGGTCGAGAGTTTTCAGCCTCATGTGCGTTTACGGACAAATATTTAACTAAGGTGTCCTTTGTCCAAGAGGATTTTTAGACTCAACGGAGGAAACCAACAGAAGGAAACTGTCAGCTGGAACACGTTGCTTTAGATAGACTTGAGAAACATCGATGCACTCTCTGATGTTACTGAGTAAGGTTGGATAGAGATTTATTTATACTACACCCTCAGCCAGATGACTGATATAACAATATAAAAATGAAAATTTTGTTCGAGGATTTGTTGCGAGACCACCATCGTTATCGTCTATTCATGCGATGACAGCCATAGTAGCTACTGCGATTTCAGTTCAGACCTGATTTTTCGAATCTTGCATTTTAAATTCTCTACTTGTTAATATTACGATTTTAATTTGTTCCACAAACTCAGTAAAGACTGCTACTCACAGTTGATATACCAATAACATAATTAGACTTCCATTGGTTATAACATTACTAAAACAAATTATATGAACAAGCGATTTTCAAATAAAATGAGACATTAGGAGCAATTCAGTGAAAGGCTGAATTTGTTTGTGGAATATCGCAAAGGTAAATACGGTACCATGCAATGGGTTTCCAGGGGGTAAACAAAATTATCATTATTGGCTCTGTAAAAATAATATAATAAAGCGAACATTGTACAAAGTTGCAAACACAAGGTCTGATAATATTTGTGGTGCTTATCATCATGCAAGCACGCAATAAAGGTTAGTAATAATAAGTTACTCGTTAACAATGATCAAGTTACCGTTAACAATGATGTATCATGTAATGGACTGATGACACAGGCTTATACATGTTTTAGTTAGGAAATCGTAAATAAATGTTTTAGTGTGTAGGGCCTACCTCCATTTATCCGTGGGACATGGAAGGGTCAATTACTGATGTAATATTGACTAAATGTTTATATGATGACGAATAGCAGATTTTATAGTTTAATTTAGTATACTGTTTGTCGTTAGATCAAATCCTTCTATCCGAAACTCTACAACCTTGCAAAATTTGATTTACAATAAATTCAAACTACTGTGTTTAATTGAAATTCTTATTTAAACCGCTTTAATGGCTCAAGTATATATCACACGGAGAATGATGAATGAACCACAAGATAAAGCGTCACTAAATTTTGTAGAGCTTACCCTGGTTAGAACAGCAAAACTCACCTCCTGAAACAGAAAATAACAGATTAGCGAACTTGTTGTAAACACAATAAATATGTGATGTTCAATGACACAAAATGATGCACCAAGAACGACACTAAATATTTTACTGAATTTTAAGCAGATTAAACCGATACTTTCTCTTGAGTAGTTTAAAGCATTGGATATTGATCTACGTCATCATTTAAAATAACGTTGAATGTTTTTTTTCTCAGAAAGGAGACATTTTAGTAGCACTTGCATTCCTCGCGTAAGGAACATACATGTCAAACGGCCATCTGAAGGCGTCAAACGCGGAGTAAAATTTACACTCACTCCACTTCTATTCGGGATCGAGTTAACAGAGCTTGAAACGACGAGTAAACCTAACCTCAAACGTCAAATAGTGGACAATAACAAAGATCCAGTCGTGCCAACCGCTCTTTCAGCGAGTCGTAAATTACCCCGTAATTCCCGAGCGCTAAATATACCCGGTCATATAACTGGAGCGCTGTCGCGGCAGCTGATTTGTGTCTCAATACTGTTTTAATAATGGGGTAAAATTAGAATGCGCGATTTTTCTATGATTTGGCTCGGCCTCAAGAGCGGACGTTTAATGAGGCTGATGAACCGAGACCGATAACTGGCGCCAAAAATATTCCCGCCAAACAGAACTACGTCCCGAGCCTCGGCGAGAGATTTATACCGCATCTTGGTTATATTGGCCAATTCCTGGGAGATAAAACATAATTAATTATAGGCCCACAGTTAATTATGGAAGTGCTTAATTTGTGATGTGGTGGTTTACACTTTCGTCTGGAAAACTGGATTTAGATTAGAAAATGGAAATTTGCTAAATTATAGCACTTACCTGTCATGATTCTCTTCTCCGCAATCAATGTGCAAAATTATTATTATTTTTTAACTCTTACACACAATTGGTGGTAAGTAGTCAAATCACCGCGATGAGTTTCCAACGGTGCGGGGAGAGCGTTCGAGGAGTTAGGTCAAATTTCGTAGTGACTTATACAGTATACAGCCTTCGTAAATCGCCTAGGAAGCATTTTGTTATGTAAACCCTAGAGCTATATTCATGATGTGTGTTATTTAAAATATGGTTGAAATCAGGTTAGCCTACATCATAGTTAGTAAGATTTTAATCGCAATTTAAAATTGCCTGGCTCTTGGGGATGCCTCTTAGATTTAGGATCCATAGTGGAAAACAATTTCTCACTCATCAAAAGATTCTACAAAACATCTCTTGCCTAGCTTATGCTAATCCAGCATGTACACCATTAAAAATGAACAAGAGATTCGAGTTAATCGCTTTCATTTTTTAAAATATAAATGTAGCAAAATATGTTTATTTTAATTAAGAAAAAATCATTAACTCGCGAGGTAAAAAATATGATGATATTTGACTAACAATAAGAACCAGTTTCACCAGCGGCAGACACACCTACGACCACAGCGGCTTTCTAACCAGCTCATCTGTCCCCAAATTATGTTTCCTGGGCCGGGGAATCGAGGACCTTGGGCCACCGACCTCAAGTGCCGTACCGACCACAGGTGTAAATCTCGGGCCAATCATAAACGTCTTCAATCAGAGTCTGGACCGGTCCGTGAGGTGGAGACGAGCACCGAGGCAGACTGAACCGTGACTGACGCCAGAATCTGGATGGTTTAAATGTGATGTGAGTGTCTATTGAAAGGTCTTTAGCAATCAGCATCATTGATTTGTGCTGTTCTTAAGACGAGAAATAAGATATTATGTAGGATACAAATGACGATAAGAATATGTGTTTTTCTTTTCAGACATCGTCCCAATTTTCTGATTTAGTACAGTTGCCATAAAGTTTATAAAAGCATTTATACAGTTTAAAAACAATTCACTACTGGATTTCAGTTTCCACTTTCTGCACAGCTTTCGAGTATCGGAATCGTCACAAAGCCGGCTCAGTTTTCTGTTGGCCCGGAGCACGATAGCCGCTAAAACGCTTGTTTCGGCGTTGTAAAGCGTGAAAACAGCGAGGGGCTAACAGATCGCCGCCCGAGGGCAGCCCCCTCCCCCAAATTGGGGCTGAATCACTTCCTATCCGCCCCCACCCTTGTTTTAACGCACCTGACAACCCCTGTTGTGGCCGCTACCGAAAACCACTCTGAAAACTCACCTACAGAGAAAAAGATTAATGTGTTTATTTGTTGAACCTAATAGAAAAAATGCAACAGTTCTTTAATAGTATTCTAGGGTATTTATTTCAGAAATTTGAAATGAGTAATAGCCAATGTTATGAAAATAATCATTATTAATAATAATATATTATCACTTGCGATGGTTGTAGAATAGGGTGGCCAAATCATTCACAGAGAAAACCGGGACAGCTCCGAACATGTACCCTTCTCCCCCCCCCCCCCCCCCACCATCATGTCTCACATCAACCAACTACTGGTCCATATTGTTCCCGGGATAAGAATTAGGCTTATTAAGAACTGGTTTATTCACAGTATGTTTTTAACAACAGTTGCTTAATCATATTCGCACAAAAACAAAGTATCATGAATTTCTTAAACTTAAACTCTTAGTAATCCATGTTAAAAGTAGCATTTTAAAAATTTAACTTGTCATTGAATGATAGTAATAAGTATTACAATAATTGATAACATCATGACTACATATTATTGACTACCAATATATAATATAGGTATTTATGGTGAAAATACATAAATAATAGAGTTCAAAATGATTAAATATTACATTTTTATCTTAGGCCTACTCAGCGATGATTGTGGACGATTTAGAACTGTTTCTGTGTTACTGTATACAGTTTACTTGCAAAAGAAATTAAATCGGTTTTTATAAAACTTGAATTAACCTATATTTATGCCTAAATATTTTTTTAATCCGTTTAAAACAGAATTCCGGGACTTTGGGGCGTCCCGAAACAATTTTTCGGGACATCGCATGACATGATAAAAAAACCGGGACAATCCCGGTTTTCCGGGACGTTTGGTCACCCTATTGTAGATGCAACCACTAAATAATTTGTATACATTCCAGATGCAAAGTTCTGGATACGTATATTGGAAGGTCTGAGGTTCGGTGAGTGAGTCAAATTTATGGTCGACTAACGTCCTGGATTAAACCATTGTTCAATGGCATGACGACAGTGTACACTCTATTTGAATCAAACCAAAATACCCAATAACCAACTTCACCATAAGAAACAAACTTCTTAAATGTCGAAGTTTTGAGACTCACCGATGTCCCATCGTCAGTGCTTTTACCAAAGCTTTCTAATCTCATTCGCGTATATTATCCAGTGTCGCAGTTATACCCATTAATAATAGCACGGGTCTCTACTGATAAGCAATGGATCCCTGTGTTGGTATAGATGGTTGGGTATGCACGCGGTGCTCGCCGTCTCCCCAACCAGCACCAACCACCACCAACACCTGGTCGGACCATGTGAACGCCCGGTCCAGAACTGGTTCACGCCGTGGTATATGATGTGATGCCCGCTATAATTAATACATTACAGTTCGCATGCCTTGTTGCCATCCATCCGGGAACCCACATGCATCAATTTAACACATTCCTACAGTGTTATTTATACCTGCGACGCACGGGTTTTAATCGTTAATGTAATTTATTTCGTAATTCGTATGGATTAAATTACGTTATTTATGGTCGGCAATAATGCTAATGTGATTTATGCGTTTCGCGTGGGTTTCTTTATTTATTTTGGCTCCCCGTGACACTTTGCTTGCCGCTTTTCTTGGTCGGAGATCTATTGGTTTTGTTGCCGTAAAATATCGGCTGTATAATTGTAAGAGATGATTATGATTGGTCGTCGCGTCGGTCGGGCGAATGTGTTGGGATTTATAGGTTTCCTTATAACGTTTTTAAGTGATTTGTCTGTTTCCTATGCTGAAGGGATATTGTCAAATGTTTTGGATTAATGTGATTTAAAACTAACATGGTGGAAGCGCTGCAATAAACTATATCCCCATACATTATTATTATTTTTTTTTTAATAACGTAACAACTTAATACGCATATGCGTGCTTTTCAATTACGGAAGATCCAACCTACTTACTACTAAACATACCCAAACAATATCATCACCAACAATTTATACGCGAGGGTTGTGCCGTCTGTATTTTTTTATAATAGGTTTATAAATCAAAGGAAAAAGTCTAATCTATTAGCACACTGAATTCTGCTTCGTTTCAGCTTGCTTCAATCCAGGTTTATAGGTGCTAGTATCAACAATTCTAATCCTAAAGAATTTCGTTTTATGCACTTTGCTTTACCTAAATAAAAATACTGTATTCTACGTTATCGATTGTAAACAATAAAAACAAACCAAAACCAAGGATCGGCCTATTCCGGTATCGCCGCAATGATAAGGTTTATCATAGGTGGGTAGGCAGGCAGGGGTGGTGATAAGCCTGTGATAACAAACCACCCTTGTTATCTAGTGTTTGTTCTCGTATCGCATCTCGGAGACGCAGGCGTCACTCCGCTAAGGGCGCGCAGGAAAACTCCAATTTATAACCAATCGGTTATTCGGAGAGAGAAACAAGCTACCCTTGACAAGAAATTGAGGGTGTCGCTTACCCTATGAGTAAGAAGGCGCAAGAAAGAAACTGGATACTCTTTGTGTTTTATTTCCAATAAATGTTTTGTAACTTGGAAGACTCGTTGACAACTTATAAACCGATATACAAATAAAAGCACCATTATAAATGTATAGGATACGGTTTATGCCGACCACTATAAATTCCACTGAAACTACAGAAATGTTTCATATAAGACGAAGACTGGACAATAGAAGTAAATGTAAGTTTATTGGACAGTTCTATAATTTGTACAGGATAAATAATTGAACCAAATTATAATTTTTTGGTACTTTTTTGACTCATTAAAATCAAAGAGGCTATAACAGTATCTAAACAATAAACTGTGAGAAGAAACATTAAGAAAAGTCATTAACTGACAAACAATACACACCCTTTAATTTTTCCATAATCAATCCGGATGTTCCGTTTCAGACGCAGACAGTCCGGCCTTAATAAACCCGAGGAAAAATTAATAAAGGAACAATAAGGGAAAGTGGATGAGCGGCAAGGGCGGAAGCGGGCGGGGGAAGAGGGATGAAGAAAGTCGGCAACGAATCTTAGATGTCGTGTCTTAGTGGAAGACCGTTAATGACTTTTTCTAGGGTGGAACGACTGATTAATCTGGCGCGTGTAGGGGTGTAATGAAGCAAGGGTGAGGAGAGGGGAGGGGAGAATCGATATGTTGTGACGAGGTTGGTAACCCTCACATGTCTTGACTGACCACTCACTCGCCACTCGCCACACTATCGGATACAATCGATACTGGGCGATGAATATCGATATGTAGTGACGAGGTTGGTAACCCTCACATGTCTTGGCTGACCACTCACTCGATACTCGCCACACTATCGGATACAATCGATACTGGGCGATGAATATCGATATGTGGTGAAGAGGTTGGTAACCATCACATGTCTTGGCTGACCACTCACTCGATACTCGCCACACTATCGGATACAATCGATACTGGGCGATGAATATCGATATGTAGTGACGAGGTTGGTAACCCTCACATGTCTTGGCTGACCACTCACTCGCCACTCGCCACACTATCGGATACAATCGATACTGGGCGATGAATATCGATATGTAGTGACGAGGTTGGTAACCCTCACATGTCTTGGCTGACCACTCACTCGCCACTCGCCACACTATCGGATACAATCGATACTGGGCGATGAATATCGATATGTAGTGACGAGGTTGGTAACCCTCACATGTCTTGGCTGACCACTCACTCGCCACTCGCCACACTATCGGATACAATCGATACTGGGCGATGAATATCGATATGTGGTGAAGAGGTTGGTAACCATCACATGTCTTGGCTGACCACTCACTCGCCACTCGCCCACACTATCGGATACAATCGATACTGGGCGATGAATATCGATATGTAGTGACGAGGTTGGTAACCATCACATGTCTTGGCTGACCACTTATATACTCGCCACTCGCCACACTATCGGATACAATCGATAGTGGGCGATGAATATCGATATGTGGTTGAAGAGGTTGGTAACCATCACATGTCTTGGCTGACCACTCACTCGCCACTCGCCACACTATCGGATACAATCGATACTGGGCGATGAATATCGATATGTGGTGAAGAGGTTGGTAACCATCACATGTCTTGGCTGACCACTTACTCGCCACTGCCACACTATCGGATACAATCGATAGTGGGCGATGAATATCGATATGTGGTGAAGAGGTTGGTAACCGTCACATGTCTTGGCTGACCACTTACTCGCCACTCGCCACACTATCGGATAAAATCGATAGTGGGCGATGAATATCGATTTGTGTTGACGAGGTTTGTAACTCTCATGTCTGACCATTTACTCGCCACACTATCGGATACAATTGATACTAGGCGATGAATACAATATGTCGTGACGAGTTTGGTAATCCTCACACTCTTTATAAAATCATAAACAGAGAGTTAAACTGCCGTTCTGTATTTGCACTATCTGATTTTTTAAACTCTATAAGACTAAAAGAAAAAGACACTGGTTATGATTACTTTAGAGTGGGGTGCAATTGGATGGTGTTAAACAGCAAATTTTCATATATGTAAATTGAAAGTCAAGAGGAATAGAATTATTAGATTTGCACAGAGAGTTTTTACTACAATTGTTGTAGTCGACTAATTTTAATGTCGACTGAAACTCAACTGAAAAGACAACTAAGCGTAGTTTTGATAACATAAACGAACGCCAGATTCCCTGAGAATACCTCGGTTATAACGAAGGGGCAAATTGAAATCCAACCGTCTGTATCTAAGAGTTATATCGCCTTCTCGGGGTCGAGAGCAGCATATAAATCCAGAATTACTAAAATTCCCAAAGCGGGAGTCATTTATTAAAATAGTCGACACACGACACAAATAAAACAAATGTCTGACTAAATGAAACAACATAATTTAGCCGGGACCACAAGAACGCGAGTTTACATTAGACATTTTTGTGAGTCCGTGGAGCGCATAAGCGAGGTGATAAATTAAGCGCCGGCAATATAGAAAAGAATTCTAATTGCTCGGACCATTTCAAAGATAAAGGAGGGCATAAACATAATATGTAGACGGTGAATAACTGGTGTGCGCACTTTAACGGGGCGCTGTCGCCGTGGCGGTGACCACCGGAAATAAAAATAACCGCCGAATATCCTCGGGACGGTAATTGTTCACGGCGGGTGCAGCGCTTTTTTATTTTTAATTAACTGCACGGCCGGCGATTTTTTGCCGGACGGGCTCAAATAAATAGTATTTCAAAGGAAATAATTTATTTGGCCGATATTGCGGAGCGCTCGGCTGTCGCGACCCACAACGCACGGATGACAGACCGCCCCAAGAGCAAAAGCCGATATTAATGATTCAAAAAATTGAAAAAAGCCCTGCGGATTTAAAAGTGGCCAATAGTATATAATTATCGGAGGCCACGTGACGCTACGGCCGCCACAAAACAATCGCCGCCCGCCAGATAATAGCCGCCGCTCTTCGTTTATATTATTTGTGTCATGTCGAAAAACCCTCATATCCGTTCATATTGAATGTTCTGTTGCGAGAACAGATATACAAATGGTACACCAACAACAAAGTACTGTAGTATAGAATTTGTAAACTAATAATCTTTACAATCGCAATGTCATGAAAGGTTGAATAAAACAGCAGTCAAGAAAACTACAGCTTACCCTGTATGATGAAACCATAGCTCATAATTTCATCATTTCAGGCTGTTCACTATAAAACTATGAAAATCAAGATTTACAAGCGCTGACGGAGAGATAGAGGCGAAATTACGTCAAAGTAATAAATGTCCAATAATGGTTATTTTGATACATTTCCATTAATTATATTGTTTCTTTGGAATTTTTTCAATCCACGAGATAAAAAATTTCCTACATTTTAAACAGTGAAAAGCGGGCAAGCCTCTTTGAAATGAACTAAATGTTTTAAATGTGATTTCCGCTCCTTTAGTAAATTATTCGCATGATTAGTACTGCGACACCTCAAAAAATTTGAATAACGACATAACAAGGTTTTTAACACCTCTACCGGTAGGGAGACAAAAATACGGTCACGCGATGTAGGCGAGACGCGATTAAAAAACGCCACCCGACGCAACGCCACCGGTGCAAAGTGCAAATGACTTGGGACAGAACAAAAGGAATCGTAATGAACGGCGGCCGCGGGTCGGGTTTCAAACGAAACAGTAAACCGTCATTAGTTGACCACGCGAACAACGAGGGAGCGCGCGGCGCGGCGCGGACACGACACGCTACGCCACGGCACAGCGCGGCGCGGCGTTAATAATAACTCGGGTCAATTAGTCAGGGGAAAGAACACGCGACACAAACGAGGCTTTGACACATAGATCAACCATCGCTCGCCTTCCTCGTCGATATGGCCATATAGGCTGGGCTGGGCGGAGGAGTGGTGACTGATTGGTGCTGGACGGCCGATTAGTACCTCACACTACCGCTACGAGCGTCACTATCGGCGGCGATGAATCCAATGCTGGCTGTGAATGGAATCAATTACTAAATAGTTGCCACTAAGTTCATGAAATGCGACTTTGGTTTGTTAGAATTTTTGAATTAGTTATTACAGTATCTAAAGCTGAGCATTCTTTTAGAATGTCGTTCATGTAGATGCTGATGCACATAAAGGAGACAACGATAACTTGCTTGATTGTGAGCTTCCCTTGGCTAAAAGAGTTCTCTTGGTAGTGAAGAGGAGAACTTCAAATGGGTCTGTATGTGTGAATAAAATTCAGACGCTCATTTGAATTAACGTGAATGAGAATAACAAGCTCTTTAAAAGACCTTATGCATAACCTGTAAAAAATTTAAACCCAATATCAGTTTAATCCTATCAAGATATGTCCGTCACGAGGTGACCGGCTTCACTTACTATCAGCTTGCACTGGGAGTCCTCGCCTGGGAGCCTGTTGGCCAGATTGGTTCGGTATTCATTTTACAGTTACAATTCCGCCACGTAGTTCTGCCATATCGGTCGCCTCACGCTGCCCTCGGCCAGTTGCCGCGCCCGCGCTCTGTGATCACCGGTAATAGGGCGGCCACCGCCCTGGGCCGTCACGTCACAGTCGCAACATCAACACTGCTCCTCGCCTAACTGGCACACTCACTCCGTGGGAAAACGACGATGAAGTGGTTGGGTGGTATGACTCCATAAGATGGTAATTAAAACCCCTGGATGCAAGCCTTTTCATGGCTGAAGTAAAGAATGACCCCTGAGAGAGATACTCTTCTAGCTAGTGCATGGCGAATGGATTTATAGTGATTTTAATTGACGTAAATCGATGATGAAGTTAAAAAAATAAAATGCGAGATATAAAATGTATTAATAATCGATAACACACAAACACAAAACATATCCGTATTTTCGATAATTGACTAATCTTTTTAAATGCAAATTTGTACATACATCAAAATCTTTTATAAATGAGATACTCTAGGTAATGATAAAATGAATTTGAATAGGTAAATGAAATGAATTTGTTTTTATTGTTACAAAGTACAGTATATGTATTTTGTCATCTCATTTGAAAAATCCTAATTAAATTATACCCATTTTCTGTGGCAAGTTTCTAAGTATCATCAGTAAAGTTTCCCCAAGATGTAAATCGTTTATAAGTCTTTTTCGGAAACTCCTCGAGACGAGAAAGAAGAAAGCGTGCCCCCAGGTCACGCATGTCGTCGGCATGGCAACCGTGTAAAAACCGGGATGTATCTCCATATTAACATAGCAGATAACGAGGGAAGTCTTGGGAGACGGGGGTGGCGGAGGGGAGGGGTCGGGAATGCAATAATGAAACTAAGGGTAGGTCTACATATGAGGCTTGGGTAAACTCGCTACGAAATGAAAGAAAGAAATCCTACTGGAGCTGGAATTTCCATGAGAATAAGCTCCAGCAGGGGAGGGGTGGAGATGTGGGGGGCAGCTCGTTATTTGCGAGGAAAAGGATTCAAAATGGCTGCCGTTCATTTCTTATATTATATATGCAGGGACTTTGAGAAGTTCTGTTTTAAGGAGCCTCCCGACCCCCGCCGATCCCTTTGCATCCACATATTAGCCACCAATAATGAAGTTTTCTGGAAAGTTGAGAAATAAGGTAATGGAATAAGTTGGATCGGAGGCTTCAAAAGGTAGTCTATTAATACGAGAAAGAAACTGCTTTGTATCTGGGAGAGATCAGTAACCCATTCAATAAGATATTTTGTAAAAACCTCTAAGGGTTTATGGTGATTCTTCAAATAAGGTATCGAGTGTTAATTAAATAATCACAGTAATATGAAATTAATAATAAACAGTAACTTGTCAGTTAATTTTAAAAGGCGATAATGCATAATTTTACTGCATTTTTACTCAAATAATTAGGTCCTACTCAATGAAATTACTGAGGTACTGAAGTTGTCTTCAAGCCGCAATATCATTATAAGAAGAAATCGTGTGTTCGCAAATAAATGACTGAATATGTCATAAATGTTAAAATAATGTTCATTAAAACCAAGGACCACGGATCAGTGGCGGAGTACCGCAGGATTGGAGTCAACTATGCACAATGATGTAGCGACACCCTGATCTGATAGTTCCCACGTCAGAGTGCGGTGTCAAGGTGGCAGAATCAATCGGCCCGGTTCCCATGGCTCAGGCCCATCCTGGCTAATGAGATCAATTGTTCCTATGTTCCGCCCTTCCGCCGCTCTAATGGTCCCGCGGGCCGGATATTTGTTCGATTTTACCACATTTCTACGATTAACCGGCCGCAATTATAAACAGTAAACGGTGCTCTATTGGCTCTATCGTACCTCTACGGCGGCGAAACACGCGGCGCTATACGATTACTGAGAGTCTTGTATTTATATCATAGCATTTACGTTCGTTAAACCAAATAAAACATAGTTTAACACAGAAAAAATCAAATTCGTTTGTATCATAACGCAATTTTAAATGTTAACAGTTATTCTCTTTTTAAGTGGTAGACCTATCTGTTATACAATTTTTTAATAATAATACCGGGTGTCCTTAAAAGCCTTGCCTGATAAAGAAACCGAGTAGTATGAAAACAACTGGTCGTAAGATAATGTTTTATTTCAGTTTAACAAGTAACTCCTTATGTTTTTTTACAGCTACCGTATCCCATATGCATAAACTCAATAGACTATATTGCGACTTGGGTTGGGTTATCACCTGTACGTACATATTCTAGTTGACTAAACTTATAAGTTTATTTTTATGAATACATTTATTTACTGCAGTACCTTCTTTGAGAGTAATGAACATCTTTGCGTTCATTATTCTCTGTCTTAGTGTTTGGAAATTAGGAACTGGAGGAAAATAAACTAAATCTTTGACAAACCCCTGCATAAAGCAATCCAGAGAGGGTCAAGTGTAGTATGAACGAGGATAGGCAACCATTTAGTCGGGCCTTTACGTTTATTTTTGTAGTAAATTATATAAGCGCATTGTTGTAAATTAGATAAAACTAGGTGTTAGCAAATTAATGAGAAGAAAGTAGATTATATCCCCTTGAAAACAAGAAATGTAAGCATCGTGCGACTAATGGTGTCCGTCCAGCAAAGGTTTGAAATCATAGGGAAAGACTTTGTGGACACCCGGGTATGCGACAAATACAATATAGTCTACAGATGAGAAGATAAGACACACAAGTAAAAACCATATTAGCTAGAAATCTCTCACGAGAAAATCCAATCTAAAATGACCAGTTATTTCCTGATGTAAACAATGGACAAGTGCTGAAGAGAGATAATGGAGAGCGTTAGAAATCCGCATTAAAATGATGCTGCCATTACTGAAATTTCAGCGTGTTTCCGAGATAGCCTGGCATTAAAATGATTTCCATACTTGCTATACAATCGTCCAAATTATCGGGAAGAGGAGGAACGAAGTAGACGACTTGTGAAACTCTGTCCAATTGAATACTCTGGAGTGTTCTCCACTTCAGCCGGCTAGATGTGCTTTTATGCTCTAAAAACCACGACTGTTTACTAAATAATATTTTACATTCAAATTCTCTACAGTGATTGATTAAAATTACGTCTAATTTGGTTGAAAGATAGATTAAAGTCGTATTCCATCCAAAGAGTAATTTCATTGGCCCAGCAAAATTAAATTTACTGAATTGCAACAATGTTTAGAGGTATTTTCAGGACAAGTCCAAGGGATTCCACTCAACTTTATTTCATCAGACATCGTTTGGCTGTTCTAGGAGCCATCATGAATAACAAACCACAAAATCCAAAACGTCGGTCGGCCCTGCCCACGAAGAGTGACCATAAAGACCATAAATAAATGATTGATAAGGGTCCGGCCAAGGTGTGGGGGCAGCACAATCCCAAAGACCAAAGATGACTCTCCAAACCGATCAACCCCGCTCTCACGGCAAAGACATCCAAACACCGTGACTAGGCTGCCCTAATGAAACTGTACATATATTAACAGATTTATACTATATTTCATTAGGCAGTAAAAAAGGACTATCACGAGGAGCCCATCGCTTCGGAGCCTTTATGATAATTAACACGTGGATGGTTTATGGTGATCTCGGTTGTTTTTTGTGGGGGTTGTAAAAGTCTTGTGGAATGCGCGCGACACCCCCCACCGGTGGGACCGGACCACCTGTTTTGGCTTCGGACAGCTATAACGAACCGATTCATAACCTGCGAATCTTCTCATAGCCGGGTGGGATCCGATATTCATTGACACGACCGAATTCCTCCAGGAACAATGGGAATTACTGATTCAGGGAATGTGGATAATCACCGCGGAGGGACGAAACAAAGTAGAATCAACTACAGTTATTTACTTTAAATTTGTTTTTTAACTCTTAAAATCTTATATAGTGCCCAATTTAATTTATTAGACATCAGAGGTCAACTTAGCGAGAGCGAGCTTTTGTCACTGGTATATTTTTATTATTTGATGTTAATACGCCCCCCCCCCCAATGTATGCCGAACTTGAGTGAGGCATACATTGTAATAAATCCTAGTGGATGAAGACACAAGTATTTTATAGAAAAGTTGACATATTTTTAGATTAGTAAATCCTACTAATATCGTTTGTGCCGGTTTACGTCTCTTTATGCTCAAAAACATTTATATGTATTTAAAATAAAAATATGTTTAATCTATTGAAAAATCGACTTAGGAGTAACTAACTACAATATGATAACTTTATTCATGGGCATAAATATACATCCTTGAAAATACAATGTAATCTGAGAGCGTTTATAATATAAAAATGCACGGTTTTAAATCTTTTTCATTAATACCTTTTCTTGGGTTTATTATGTACTCTCGCTATACCAATGCGCCGTTAATTTAGTAATATGTGCTTAAAATACTTATTATTTAAGATAAGACACTATGACCAACTTCGCGAAGTTGACCCGACGCCAAAAACCAACTTCTCATCCTCCCTCTCGGCTACAAGAGTTGAAATAATAATGCTCAGGCAGACGCGATAATTCACCAGATTTTGGATTAATGTTTTGGAAGGAAAGAGCTGTTGGAGGGGGGAGAGATTCCTTTGGACAAGAGCGGAGAAAATAATGACCATTGCGTCTGCCCCCGCTCCAACCCAGCTTTATATTTATAAATGATGAACCCTGGAAGCAATTTTCCCGCATTGTTACGCGGACGTAATCAAAAACCGCGAGAAACTCCGGGCCTAATTCGGCGCCTCGGTTGATGCCGTTATTGAGTGATTTATGGAGTATGGAGATATAATGAGCGCGGTTCAATGTGAGGAACTGAGGTGTAGGTGTTATGAGGACGGTATGATCTGTATAACACATATATACAACATTCAATCATGTTGGATATTGAAACAAGCTATGTTTATGGAATGGAATGATATAAATTCTAAAATCATTATTATTGAAAAATAAAACTGGAATTGTACTGGCTGGTTTTAATCTTGAGTTCTGATTATGGGTAAAGCTGCACGCACCAACGAAAAATTTCTTTAAAAACGGTTACAATTAATATGTCTACAAATTACAACTTTATGGATTTTAAGTTTAGAACGTTATCAGAATTGATCATTTTAGATAAAACGTTTGTACAGGGAACTTATCCTCTTGAAGGAAAAAGAGCAGGTAATTTAGGAGACAAAATGCAAGCATAGTCTATTAAATTTGTGAATGTCAATGATGGTGATATATTCTAAAACCTTTTAGAATATATAAGATAAACATGCAATTTCTTGCAAATTTAAATATTTCTAAATTGCTGTTAGTCTCAAATGGTCGTCCCCAGAGTGTCCTTATGTTTATCCCCGAGTCCGATCCGTCGGAGGAGTACAGGGCTCTCGACCCCGTGTGTACAGGGCTGACTACATGTATACTACTGTTGGACTGATGAACGGTGCCGGCCAGCCCCATTACCCCGTCCACCGGCCACCTCTACCTCCACCTATAGCACATCACTCTCGGACCCGTCACCCAGAATGTCGATCCGCCTCGGCCCCCGGTCATGCGTTAGCTCTGCAATTTCCAGTTGTCCGTCACAACTTGTTTTTCTGCCGCGAACAATGCTCTTTGTGCCGATAACTCCATTCTTCCGATGCGATTTTTCCGCCGACCGATTTCTCGGCGAGGGCCTAATATGAGGAGCGCGCGAGAGAGCGGGGACGCTTTGTCCAGGTGTGAGCGAGAGGGTGGGAGGGAGGGGCGGGGGAGGCATTGTCACGGGGTCCACCTGGGATCCGCTCCTCCGGGTGCCTTCTTCTCCGTCCTTGTTTATCTTACTGAAATTCCATTCCGTTGTCGGCCTCGGTTGATTTATCCCTCACGTTCGTCGCTCGTGTATGTTCGTCCCTCGGATCGGGGGCGACGATAATATTTTGTCAGAAAATTAAAATCCGGATCGCATTATGAATATTCAATGCCGGGACCGCGACGCCATATTGTTCCGCTTACTTTATGGACTGCGGCTCCCCAATTTATACGCGATCGGGACTATTGTTTCTCCGAGATACCGTCGTATCGGCCATTGTTCGACTTGTCATAATAAAAATATATATTATACAAAAGCCCACATTCGGACCGAGAAACGTTGCCAATAACGTGTAAACAACTTTGGGAACCGCGTCGGGCCCGGCCTTTATTTCTACTGGATGAATGTTTCGGTAAACATTATGTTCGTGTAATGTCCTTGTTTTCTTGTAAACCCGTAAAGAATCGTTCGGATTGAATTTTATTTAGTGGGCATTTGTCTACAATATTTCAATTCTCTTTATAGGTTTTGCGTAAAATAACCATGGTAAATCTTGGGTTGTGTGTGTTATTCCACCTCTTCAGACTCAGAAACTCATACACTTTTTTATATGGTTGTATAGTATAGTCAATTCCTTAATATGCCTACATGTAAATACAAATAAATAAGTGGAGCACTTACAAATAAATTTGGCGAAAATACTAAAAAAAAACTATTTATAAAGCGTGTTGTAAGTATTACATAACACCATACGTAACACACATCCTATATAGGGACGCGTGGGGTTGTGACGGGGGAGAGGAAGGGATTGAGGTGTATGTGTGTGTGCGAGAGTGAGAGAGAGATGTGATGTTCCGTCTGTCGTGAGGCCGTCGGCTGAATGTATCGATTTTTGTACCAACTTGTTGAGCGTTCTAGTGACCACAACATCCCGTCACCCCCCCCCCCCCCTCGACCACCGGACAGTCTTGACTTACCCCCCTCTCCCCAAGCCGACAACCCTCCGCCGATCCCTTCTACCCGCACCACAGAACGTCTCTACTCTACAACACACTGACCTACCGTAACACTATCGTCCCATTCAGGTGTTCCGACATACACGATAGTTCGAAGCGTAGTTGAGGGGAATTGAAGATCTTTGTCGATCCCTGTATAGAATTTGAAAAATCCAACTACTTTTTCATTTCAGTGACTCAACAATGTCAACTCATCAAGTTGACTTTTTCATTTTAATGTTGTAACGCCATATATGAGCGCTTTTTTAGTTCCAAACCAGCTTAAAATTTTGATTAAAATAATTTATTGGAATTACAATGGAAATCTTTTGGTACAACCCTCCTAAATAATAAGTTACATTACCCGTTTGAAACAACATAATGATCATACAGGTGATTCTTTCTCTGTAAATGAAGCAATCAGGATGAAATACAAGTTAAAACAGTTAAATGTTTAGTAATTTCAACGAGCATTTCCCCGATCATCTCCCTACTCCCTCGCCAGCCCGGTCACCCGTTACCGGTCACCGGTCGCCGGTGTGGGCGAGCCCATCCTCCCGGCCACTAAAACTTATCATAGGACTCGGATTCCAGCGTGAGGTGACACTTTATTATTTGTAAATCACGATAAGCAGGCGAGTCGCCGGTCGTAAAGCGTTAAGTACCGAGACTATTGGAATCAGAAAAGAACCGGGAATAAATCTCGGGCGACACTCGGCCAATTTCGATGCAAAACAGCTGGCAGCCCCCTCCTCGCGCCGGCTGACCTCAGCTCACCAATTAACGGATAATTAGCATTTCCTCCGCTAGAGCTTTGTTCAGATCGATTTTAATTTACGTTTCGTGTACTCGCCGATCCCGCCGGGTGGTTTATGAGTCGTTACCGGATGATTGACGATCGCCACTCCACCGGATGTGCCGGATGGAGCTCATTTGCATACGGGTTTCTTAATTTTAAAGGTAAAACAATCCCATTCGAATTTTATAATAAGCGCCGCTCCACGGAGCCCGTTTATGGCGCACTCCCACCGACCGGACTAACTGATTTCGAGATTTACACTTCCCCGGTGGGGGCGCGTAGGTGCGAAAACAAATATTGTCCGAGCGAAGGCGGGCCGGGGCGCTGCAGGATGCGTCCGTCCTCGTTCCTTTTGTACACTATAGATCGTTTTGAGACGCTGAATCATTTTAAATAACCTATAAAAATTATAAGGACATCCACTGAGGTATTTGCTTAAAAATACGAATGTCACATATATTTCACAATCAAAAGCTTTCTGTTTGAACTTATAACTCGTTAAGTATTAAAAACAAAATAAAGATAGGCATAGGCGTAGTGATAGAAATGCGTTTTATTTATTTAATTGATTGGTTCGAGGTCTGTGTCTGTCACTTAACAACAAATTTCTCAGAAAACAATCTATTATAGCTAAGATGAAGACATAATACAGACCGTATAAGCGTAGTACTGGTAGTACTATAAGGATTTTTACGTCTATTGACTAGACTTGACACACTAAAAAGTAATTTCAGAAAAAAATTGTCTTTCGTAAAATTTTGATAGACTTTCATATTACCGAGTCAGCAATAAAACCAGAAATAAAAATAAATAACATATTATTGGTAATAGAATTGAATTCATTTTCATTACGCAGCACAGCAATAAGAAGAAGGAGCCGACCGGCTATAAGGACAACAGAACAACGGAGCTTTGTTCGTTTAAAGGGCGGTACACACACAAGTGCGCGTCAAGATCTAATTAGAAGACACAATTCCGAACTCATTTCATAATGGAAGTCAGCTGTAAAACAAACATAAGCTAATGCTGAGACGAGCGGCGCGGCGGGTTTTAGCACAATTAGGAGCAGAGCGCGCCACTGGCCACTCCCACAGCTTCTCACCTCACCTATCCTACCCATACCGCACCGGACCCTCACCGACACGCGGCTATCTTAATGAATGGTCTTACTTAGCGCTACTAGCCGTCCGGCGAAAACACTCCTCGTCTACATGCCGTTGTGAAAACATCGCCACCAAACACAAGACTGTGCGGTTGGTTGATTTGGTTGATGCATTGGTGCAAATTAAATGTTATCAAGTCAACATTTCCTCAAAGAATTTGTGGACGAATTGTTATTTAACGATGAATGAGGTAAATTAAATCAAATTAACTCTAGTATTCATGTTTCACGAAGAGATGTTTCATAGTGTATATTCTATTGCTATGTATCGGGAATTAATGGTATCGAAGGGAAATTAGTATAGTTCATTCTGCAATTCTGGTCAAATTCTGGATCTTCGTAATTTAAATTACATAGGGACTGAAACTTGCACAAATAATAACAATGTTTGATTATTATTAATACTTGAATTATGATAGAACAAGAAGTTTTGTTAAGGCATTACGTTTACAACAAAAAAACAGGTTTTTTAGAAATATTGATTAATACAAATAAACACTAATTTATGTCAATAATTCAGTGAATTTATATTATTATTTTCAACTTGTACTTTTGTTGGACGGCAATCACATTTGTTCCGTTCTTCAAAACAGCAGCGGCCACAAAGAGAAAAGCTCTTCGATTGTTTCATTCGGCGCGTTTTTACAGATGAACAATTAAACCTAAAATCGCAAGTGGGGCGGAAACACGTGTAATGCAGCGCTGCACCTTTTGTCCGCCGGACAAGCGGAATGTGAAATAATCGCGAACAAATTTACACATGCGAAGATCGCAAAGCGCTTTGTGCGAGTGAAATCTAGGAGTGAAGCGCCGCCGCCGCGCCGGCGCGTCGCGTTACAGCGGCAAAGACAACGAAATAATTTGCAGCTGAATAGTTCTTTGTCGGGCGCGACTTAGCGGACCGGCAACAACGCGAGTCCATTCGCAAATGAGGAAAAATCCGGATCGATCGGTGAACCGGACCGGAACCGGATCCTTGGAAAGACGGACGTTTGTCGAGCCGCGGATCAGCACAGCATCAGCATCAGCAACGCTACGCTACATGCGCCACCCTCGTATTCTGTTCGATTTTCCGACTGTGAAAAACAGCGCTGGTAATTCGGTGTAGCGCCGGCCCTTGCGCCGTGGAGCGTTAACACCCGATCCGATCCCCGGTAATTAGCTCTCCGATTAAAACGGATTTAATGAAACCCGTTTGAACGGCGAAGAAGCGCCGCGCCGCGCCGGACTGATGTTTGCGAATAAAATATGATTCCCGTCCACGTTCACGTAACTCGGGTTTCGACAATGATGGAGATTTCTGCTGATTTAATTGGAACGGGATTTGGCTCGTTGTGAGGGCCCGCCCGTCTCTCGTTTCTTTTACAACGACCTGTTTGTATTTTTTCTCTTTTTGAAAACACGATTCCGATTCGCTTCGATCACAGTTGAGGAGATGTTTTGTCGTATTTGAATATTACGTCGCGTCAAACTAAACGAATCGTTCGGGAACTCATGTTTCACTTACTTGTTTGCACTGACAAATAAAAATCTGTAATAAACTGCAGATTACATTGAGGTGGATGTTATGTTCAAAAGAATCTTTTAACCTTTGCTTTTAACAAACATATATTATAACTCGCCTACGGCTCGATGGGGGCTCCGCCCCCATGCCCCCTTTGGGGGTTGCCCCGAATTCGTTAATTGTTCTAAGTCTTAAGAACTGAACAGGCTAGTTGAGGCCTCCACCCCAACTCTATACTTATCTTCTCTGACTTTTTTTAATAGTTCAGGAAATCTTAAGCATTTAAGATATTCTCTTGATATTTAAAGTTCTAATTTATACTTTTGTTTTATATTTTATAAAAAATGCTCAGGGTGTGTTTGTGGAGCTAAATTTCAGTCATCCAAGTGTCATAACAGTAAATAAAAAAATATTAAAATAACTCTAATTTTGTGGAAGAATTTTGAAAATACGCCTTTTTTGGGGTGAAGAGAGTGAAATGCTACAAAATCTTAAGGCCGAACTTAAAAAGCATCTAAAAAATATAATGCTGCCAAAACATACATCGTTATGGCAGTATCTTTACCGGGTTTAACAAAATCACCGAAAACTGTACATAAAAAAGGTTAATAATTTAGTGTTTTCACAGTCTTTTTACTAATCTTGGATTGAAATCGGCCAATGGCTGCTTCTATAGAAAGAACTAGATATATTCACAGTTTATACCAAATTTGAGGCATGTATGTGTTATAAAAGTAAACGATAAATATTGAAATAGAGCTATTTTGGTGAAAGAATTTCGATAATGTGAAAGTACGCCAATCTTTACGGGTGAAGGGGGTGAGATGCGGCAAAACTGCATTGGACTGAAATTGTAGAGCGTTTACAATAGAATGTAATACTAGCAAAACAAATATCAATATGGCAGTGTATTTGGCAGAATAAAGTAATTTACAAACACTTTACACGAAAACATGTTAAGAATTTTGGGTTTTTCAAGGTTTTTTGACTTAATTATAATTTATATTGGTTAATGGCTGCCACAAAGGTAAGATCTAGTTGATACCATAATATGTACTAAAGTTCAAGCATCCGTGTGCCATATTAGTTAATAAAAATTTTTAAAATAGGCCTAGCGAGATTTTTGTGAAAAAATTTGGAAATTTTGAAAGTAAGCCCTTTTTTAAGGGTGAAGGGAGTGAGATACGGAAAAATTTCACAGGACTAAACTTGTAGAGCGTCTAATTCCTGACCACGAATTATCCCTCGGATTCGAGATAGAACCTCTCGTTCAAAAGTTACAGAGTATTTAGAAAATGCCTTACATGGTGTAGATTTTACCATACAAAATTTTAGGGGGTTAAAATTTGAAAACTCAATGTTTTGCGATTTCCCCTTTGTATTAACCATACAAACTACGTGTGTACCAAATTTCAAGTTTCTAGCTCATCCGGACCAAAAATTACGATTTCTCTATTGTTCCAGAACCGGCAAAATCCCACTACTTATGTTCAAAAATCCGGAAAAGTGAAAAATGTATTTTGTGAGTAAACGAGAGGAGATACGGTGATATATGTTAAGATAAAATTTTTAGATATTTAAAAGATCTATCAAAATTGTTATGTAAAAGTTTTTGTAGAACAAACCGTTTAGCCACTAGAGCCCAAAAACCAAAAACGGGGTTTCATTAAAAACGCTCTGGAGGCTTAACGGTGCGAGATGTGATAAAAAGTCACAGGACCAAAGTTGTAGATAATCAAATTCCCTATCGTAGTATTGTTCTCAAATTTTAGATAGGACGAAGCGTTTGGCCGCTAGAGCCAAAAAACTAAAATTACAATTTCGGAAGTCCGCCATTTTGAATTTTTTTTAGTAGGTTAAAACTACAAATTTGCAAGTTTAGGATTTTATCCTTAGCATTGACCATTCAGGCTAGACGTATGCCAAATTTCAAGTCTCTAGCTTAAATAGTTATGTCAGAACTTCGTATCCCATATAAGTGAGTGAGTCAGTTACACATGGGGCTGTATATATTATGGATTTAATCATTTGTGAGTGATAACTTTATTTAATTAACAAAAGATATCGAGGTTTTAGAATAATAGGCCTATGTGTTTCTTAAATGTCTTAGCAAATAATTAAAGAGGTTTCAGTAAGATTCAAATTAAATTAAAGTTATGTAGAGTACTTTGCAGTAAAGTAAATAGTGTATACTGTTACACAGAAGTGATACATATCAACGCAAAAACGAATCAAATCTATTTTCGACTACGATTGGTTGACGGTTTCATCTTATTCTCCTATTATGACACAACACCGAAAGTATTACATTACTCATTCAAAAATCGACCAAAAGTAACATCTAGATCCAAACGGACAAGCTTTATCGGGCGATCTATAAAAACCCATCCGGATAAACGGATTTTAATAACATTAACATTCAAGAGCGTCCCTGGGGTCGAGGAAGTGTTGATCAAAAACGGATCAGGTAAATTGGAGAAGACAGGGCTACCCTCCGCCAGGGGTGCGTAGGGCTACAAGGGCTAGGCGAACACGGTCGGCTTCTCCTGTAACCGAAAGTTGTTTGCGTTAATTGTATCGGTGGGAACCGAGGGCTCGACCGAGCGTGGATATTAAATACCAATTCAGGCTGTTGTGTTCTGATTAAGCCGGAGCCCGGATGACTGAGCAGCGGTGTCAATAGGAGGACCAGGAGGACACGGTGCGGCGACGGGACGAGGATCGCCGGGGATGCTGCGACGGGGAGGAGCGCGGGAGAGTCTGGGTGTACAGTAGCAAACCCTACACTGTGCACTTCACATCACTGTTACAAAGTTGTAGGTGAAGTGAAAGTACTGAATCACTGCGGATATCTTGTAGTATACCAGTATCAGCAAGTGGAGGAATCTATAATTTGATATCTTCAATACGAACATATAAACAGCTCTGAGTACCATTCTTCGCAAAAAACGTAAGAGAATAAGACAAATAACCGGTGCAAAAGCAATCAATAAGACTGTAGGTATGGAATAAATAAACTTTTTCATTTGGATTCATGTGCTAGCTCTAAAACAATTTACGTTCATTTTTTATGACAAAACCCGTTAGATTGAATGTATAAGAAGGTAGTATTGCAGAGTAGTTGTAATTCACTAACATAACGATAAACTTGTGTGGAATAAGTAGTAAAATCAATTTTAATAACAATGTTCAAGAAATCTTATGCACAATTCCAAGATGGCAAAAGAAATATATTTAATCTTATTATGTCAAGTAATTATGAGAAGCTTAAAATATTATACAGTAAATGTAAACACAAAAACCCTAAAAATTGTTAAATCCCAATTATTTTAAATGTTCACAGTTAGTGAGCTGCAGGATTTTGACGACTTGTCACCCCTGGGAACGGGTGTCCGCCATCTTGGAGCCTATTATGAATTAATCCGGCCTGTGTGTCTGGCGCTGCCGATGTCATCCGGCGACAATAGGCCAATAACAGGCCCAATAATCGCCCCCCCCCCCCCACCTCACCAAACTGAGCCGAACCTCATCACTCGATAAATTTTATCTACTCTGTTTTGACTCCGGAAAGTATCGCATTTCTTCGACTGTTACAACGTTTGATTTGTACCTTGTACCCGGCGACTGCGACGCGAGTCTCGAGTTACAACCGGTTACTTTTGAATCGCTTTATCTCGATTTGGCCGGCTTCCGTTGTCTCCGGTACGTGGGATTTTGGAGATGGTGGGGAAAAGTAACGGCGGAGACATAGGGTGGCATACATTTCATTGTTTATGTCTTGTGGCAGGTACTACAGACATTTCAGACAGAGGATGCAGTGTTTAAAAGAGAAGCAAAATAGTTTTGCCAGCATAGTAATATTCTCCTCAATGCTCTTAATTATTTAATTCTAAATTGTTTGAAAAGATGATTCGTTGTATACTTCAGAGTAATATGATGTTATTAACACGAATTTTGTTTCTTTGTACATATTTTCTGGGTGTATGAATTTCTGAGGCTAAAACAGACAATTCTTAGATCACTTCCAAGGAAATGTATTTTTAATCATTATTACGTATATCATCAACCTTTAGACATATGTAGCTAAATCGAAATCAAAGTTAAATTTAGATTGTGCAAAATACCGTTGTGTCATCCTATCAGTACAGAATCGCCGTTGTGGCGACAAAGAAAGGGTACACAACGGCTTAATTTACGGGTATTACCATAAATAAAATATTCATGCCGGGCAGGAAAAAGCAGCACGGGCCCGCGCAGATGCAGCCGCGAATCGAAATACCTTTTTCGATTACCAATTCAAAAATTGGAGCACCGGCGGGGGCTGGATGCAAATCTGGGATCACCTCAAGGGATGTATATTTAATACGCGATCGCTCACGCCTGCGTCGCGTACGCGAGCTGCTAAACACAGACGGGGATGGTTACAACTGGCGAGGAGATGGAAATGAGGTATGCAAAGTATAGGTCATAGCGCGTGCTGCATACGCAGGACGAGGGTGCAAGAATTATCATGTGAAGTAAATAGTTAAACGGTGCAGAGGACCTATGCAGATGACGGGTATAGGTCAGTCGCGTGCTGCATGCATTAGTTTCTCGCAGGTGATGATCAATTAAAATAGTTTAAAATATAGAAATTACATAAGATTTGCAACTGAGTAAATCACTTATAGTTGGGTTACGGTCAATTGCGTCTCTGGTGGAATCTGTATGCATTATGCTTATATTTTACGCTTTAAAAAGGATCTTAATACTGTAATGACTTTTGAATTAAAATATGGAAATTAATATAATCTAAATGGAGCCTAATTAAAATTAAATAACATAAATGCCATGAAACATTACAGTTATTAAATCTGTGGCAGGAGCTCGTAGATATAGACTACTTCCATTCAGAATGCAAAAAACTAAAAAAAGTCACACGATATTCAGTTATTCCACAAGGCACGATGATATATGTACAAACATAAGACGTCGGGCCTAAATACTAGACTTGCAATATTTACAATACTGTACTTAATATTTTCATCCTTAATAAAATATCTTGTTAATGAAGGATCCTTTTTTTTTGATCCGAATAAAACATAGTTATTCATATTCAAGGAGGTGCAGTAACTGTTTCTATACAATTTAGAGTCCCTATGCAAAACACCAGGAAGTTGGAATACATTGGGAAGGGCCATAGCTCGTGCTGCATACATTCGTTGTTGATGACACTATTTAAAGGGGTGTAAGGATTGACCTTCGTCGGGGGATCGCAAAAGAATTAGTTAGTTTGGTTACCTAGGGCACTATGCAAAACATTTGGTTACGGGAGGGAGTATGCAAAGCAAGTAGCTTGGCGCGTGGTGCATACATCTAACCATGCAAGGGTGCAAACGTAATTTTTGAGGGAGGCCTAAGGTCCATATGGGTATCAGATAATTTGAATAGGACATCTATTTATGTTAACTAGAAAGAACTGTATGCAAAATATGGGTCATAGCTCGTGCCATGGTGGTTCACAGCTTGGATAATGATACAGCCGGCCTGCGGGGAAGGGTGCAAGAATTAACTTGTGGCAGGAAGTGGCGCGGAGTATGTTGCGAAGAGAAGAGCACAGCATATGCAAACCACGGGTTACCGCGTGCTGCATTAATTTGCCTACATTTACGGGTGTTTGGGGTATATTTAAGACCCGAGGGGTGGCCGATCAAAACAAAGCCATCTGTATAAAGAAATGAATTGAAGATGATATTCTGTGTTTCTTGTTTTTGTTAGGGGTTAATGGGGTCAAAGGTGTTGAATGGCATAACGGTTAGGGAAATTTATAAAAATAATTGTGTTGAAAGCAAGAGCTGACTTTAAGAAGGGAAAACAATAATTTTACCATAAAATTTTTTCTAGAAGTACCTCAGCATAGGCCTATTCGATAAAATAAAAGGCTTTTCCCTCTCCCCAATCTAAAACCGAACCTAAAAATAATTCAATGATCCATATCACAGTCTAAATCTAAACGGTCGACCAGGCCTTAAATTAAACACAGCGATTGGTCCCAGCCTAGAGGTAAATTACAGTGATTACGTGTTAGACAATCGGCGAGTCGGCTTTGTGGGGATGACAACCACTGGAGGCGCAATCGCTGTTGATTCCGCGGGCAAAAACTTGAATGGCCATTGAGCGGATAAACAATACCGGCAATTAAAAGCGGGAAGTAGGTTAATGTGGAGCCGCCCACGGAGACAAAGCTGCCGGGGGCTGCGACGGGGCGCATGCACTTCCGCAAACTGCCGACTATAGAGCAGCGCACGACGCAAGCGCGGAACCTACAATTAAGAAATGACATTTAACATAGATTAAACATGACGTGAACATAGATTGGACATATTGTCATATTTGCCGAACATTTCTGGACAATATCATTATTTGTTTGTAGGAGGATATGTTCCATAAAGTTTTTAAAGCGTAGTACCTTATAAAGTTAAACTATAACGTAAAGTATCAAGGTGTCTTAAATGTGTCTCGCATCTCTCATTTTCATCAACGTTTACGCATTTGTGGCTCTTCAAACTGGGTTGGAAAAATTTTAAACTGATAGTGTTGATAGTGACATGAAGTAGCATGCCACTGTAAAAAATGGTAGGTGGCGGGAAAACAATAATCATAACTTTAATTTTAGCGAATTTTGTTTTTTCTTATAAAATTTATTGTGTTTCATAACTAAACAAGAGTTTATTTAAATATTAGAAGGTATTACACTTTTAACCCACTCTGATACGACCGAAAACCGAAATGGTAAAAAATAACCACAATTACGTATGTGTTTTAGGTAAATCTGAGGACTTTACATTACAGCAGTGGGCAAGAGGCAAAACTTCATTTATAACAAATAAAATTGTTTAACAAGTAAAAACTACTTAAGTACAGTAAATTTGGATCAATGTTTAGTCCAATACACAGTTTATAGTAGCAACGCACAGTGCGGTGAGGGTAAGGGTAGGCAGTGTACAGGGGTGGTGTTGGGGGGGGGGGGGGGGCATGTGTGGCTGACTGACCCATTGCTCCATATGTGATGCCCACCTCACCGCCGCTGGTCACTACCGCTGGGGGAGGAAGCCACCACATGATCCACTCCTGGGACTGGGACCGTCACAATCACAGTGGGACCGGGCAGCGACGATGTAACGCGACTTGTGGTGGGTGATGGTGGAAAATAGATAAACAAGTTGGGGGGATCACTGGGGGTAGTGACCAACAGAAGCAAATAAGTTAAACATTTACCTAAATAACAAACAGTGCGGTCACTTCAATGTTGGAAAAAATGTATGTAAAACAATTGCTTGGTAACAAAATCATAGAGTTATAAAATTACCTGTATCTATGTAGAATTTTGTGTCGAAATTGTCAGTCTCAAACATTATTGTTGTACATGCTTCTGTTCTGGCCGGTGAAAATAAAAATCCAATATAATATTGCTTAAAGTATGAAAAACATTAATATCTATAATATAGAAAAGGTAATTGAAATAATTTTTCAGATGGGGCTATTTTAAAAACTTATATTATCTTTCCCCAACCCTTACAACATGCAGTGTTAGCCTATATTAGCAATCAAATTCAGTCAAATTAAAACCTTTTATGTACAATCAGGACAAATTAAGAGGGATTAAAGAGAGTCAGTTAAAAATAAATTACACGTTTTACATTGGCAGATAAAAAAACCAACAGAAGTGATCTGTGGAATTAGGATGTATGTTTTTCGCAAAGGTAGTAGCGACCGAATCAGGTAGGCCTAATGCCTGCATATCATTGCCGTCTGAGGTCATGCCCAACTCATTTACATAAGTCTAACTATTGTTCGGATTCAAGGTCGCCCCAAAATATCGTCTCCAGCTTCACTCAATGGAGGCCTTCACCCTCCAACGGAATCCAGTGTCAGGTTTTACAAATTAAAATTCATCGGGACCTTCGTTCCAACGTAAAGCTGTTATGAAAATAAAATTCAAAAACGTTATTCGAATGCAATATTCGACTTTTGCTACTAGATAGGGAATGGTTTTTAAAAAATCAATACCTTTTTAATATTTGTAAAACGTTTAAGATTAAAGACCAATTTGTCTTTGTGTCATAAACCATGATTAAAATACAAAAGTAAGCAGAGAAAGTAAATTAATAAATATGGAAGTAACAAATAAAATAAAAATGTTACATCTTAAACTAAAAGGTAAAATGTTAAAAATCATTTAGGCCTATACAAAAGCATAAAGCAGAGATAAAGAAATCGAGGCGAGAAAGACGGTGAAAACACTGAATGGAAGATGCCGCTAGGAACTGTGGGAAACGTCGGCAGGGTGACTGGGAGATTGTTTAATGGGATCTTCACTGAAGATTAACCAGATTTAATCGGCAGTTAGCTACTGTCGGCGCTAATGATGATTTTAAACTAATCTCGCTAATACACATTAATGTGTAAGTTGCGACGGCAACGTGAGAAACGTCCAAGTCGGCAGTCATGTCGAGATGGCTTTATAATTGCGCACAATTAAACCAACACGGAGCTGGTAGGTCTAACACGGTGCTGAGATGACGCCTCTCTTTGTTTACTAGGCTGACTGCGCCGATGAGGGATGATTGTGTGTGACAGAAAATAAATAGTTTAAACCTAAACCTGGAACTATGCGAAAGCGAATGAGCAAGTTGTTATAGATCAAAGGTATATAAGCAAACGGTACCCAAAGCATTCAATAAGCTGTTTACTTTGCTTAGTGATGTGTCTTGACACTTAGCACTTCTATCACAATAATTAGGACTACTCAATTTGACGAAAATTAAATAGCTGGTAAAATGTATATGTTATGATCATAAATAAATAGCTACCTGAGAATGTCAATATTTTTTTATCCTCAATTATATTCTTGTGGTATTGCTAACAATCAACTTCAACAGTATGTCATCAACTAACCTAAGAAATAATATATCTTTATTCAATAAGAATAAAAATCTTCCCTCATTTAGGGTTGCCTTAGAAAAAGACTACTAATATAATTAATTTTGATACATTCAATAGAGTTGAAATGAAGGTTTATACATAAAAAAGATTTACGCTAATATTTTGAATTGAGTCTTTGAGAATACTTGTTGAAATTTGAGTTAATAACTTTGAAGGCAGCCCGAATTGTTTGGTAAAATTTACCTCTGATTTGGGAACAGTTCCTCTAGCACCGAAATATAAACCGATAACTTAAATTTTTCCAGGCCATATTTTTTTTTGTGGTAATTTGTTGACTGCTATTTTATGAGATCCTTACCATAAAAATGCACACCGATTATTGTGTTTTATTACAATGCAGACGGAATGACTTTTTAACCCTCGTGGAAAACAACGAATTTGTTAAATTAACAATACGGGCCAAAGAGCGTTATAGAAAGAATAAATTGGCCATTTAGTTCAAAGTGGCACACTTACCAGTATTAATGACATTATATACGGCGGGAAAAGAATAATAGTGGTAATCCAGCCCTTAGGTTTAATAACCAGTTGTAAATCTTAAGTTGTAATTGGGCCGTTCCGTAGGGCGGGAGGGGGCTGGTAAAGTCTCAACTTTTGTGATCCAAACCAAAATTATTGTTTTGAGTCATTCTGTGGCCGATGATCCTACAATAGATGATCATCTTAGATTGTTAACGGCGTCAAAATTTTCAAACTGGGGTCGTTGGACCGAGTGGCATGTACAAGAGCAAGTACGTGTCCGGGCCCTTCATCTGTGAAGTCCAGATGAAGTTTGTACCCCCTTTTGACTTTTGCTAGGACCTAAAATGTATAAAATGCTTTTTGAAAGGTATGAAACGATTAGCTATAGTAACAATGAATTTGGCTTTTCTAAATATAGCTTATATGTGCTTGTTCCAGTCGTAAATAAAAATGCTAAAACTGAAAAATTACCATTTTCAGCATTTCGAATATTATCATTAACTTATGTTGATTATTTTCTTTATAGTGATCATTGTTAACAATTGTTTTAAATAAATAAACACTATAAGGGACTTTGCCTTCAAAAGTATATCACAAAAATGTACCGTAACATTTTAATTTTAAAAGAAGTGAAATCTTAATACAACAATTGCATTTTTGCGTGTACTATTCACGATATAAATTAATTTCACGAACGGTTAAGGAAGACAAAGCGTCATACGTTACAAGCGGTAAACCGACTGACCTTGAACAGAGAATAACTGTAATCGTGGAGTAATAATATGGCCTGGACTACAGTCTGCTAGGCCCTACAAGTTTCTATATAAATACAACCCGCAGTCTTAATTATATTGTTCACTGCTGTCCATGCGGTTTCCTCGCTGGAATGAAAAAAAACGTTTCGGAAGATTTTGGGCGCATTTTCGTACGTATTGTGGAATGAATTATGCACATTCTAGATTTTATTCATTGTTTAAATGTTTATCTTTTCACTCTTTTTGAAGAGATTGAATTTATCTATATGTTACTTTATATGGATTAACTGTCTAACACCTTCCTTCAAACACGCATGTTACTTTCTTCACAATAGTTTAAAGAATTAATACTATCAAGCTGCCATCGTGAAATAACAATTTTTTTTATTTATACTATAAAGTATTTCATTGGTATTTATTATAACTATGACTTTTTTGTAATACAGTAGTTTATTTTTAAGGTTGTTATATTAAAAACTGTAACTTGCATTACAATCTCAATTTTCTTAATTTAGTGAGTTATAAAGAATTTTGTCTGTAACCATACAATTTTTACATTAACCACCGTTGCCGAAATAATTAGAGATAAACTTGTACGTATTGCTGAATATAAATTTTACTATAATATTCTCGCGTACTATAATTTTCAGTAATAATACCGGTATTTAATTTATATTGCATAAATTAACAGAAATTAAAAAAAGCTAAATAATTTTAAGTAAACCAATATTCATAATCATGATAAGCCTATTCATTAAATGGCCAACCTCCTAGCAGGTATTTAACAGGCAGGGGAGCATGCAGCAATATGTAGTACACTGGGGTAGCGCGGATAGCCTACCGCTCTAATTCAGGCGCTCACACCCCTCCTCATGCTAATTTTGTAGTTTGGCATCATCCCTACGGATGACCCTACTAGTGCACCCTTGTGGACGATAGTGGAACTATTTGATGATCTGCGTTAAAGACAGTAGGCATACGTAATGCGACGTTTAGGAGATTTTAAAAAGAATACATTATTAGTTCAATTAGAAGACTAAAGTTTACTTATTAAACTCTTATTATTTTTTTATTATTTATTATTACACTAGGGGGAGTATTGTATAATATAATTGCTACTATTACAGAAGCTAAACCACTTAAAAAAGGTTTGGAATAGCTACTTTGATTATCTATAGTTCTTTATATAATCATAGCACAAAAAAGAGAATTATTTTCTTGTTCATCACTGTATTTTCATTTGATGTGTGTTCTAAATACATCCAACAATTTTAATTTCATATTCGTATAGTTATACGTTCATTTCATATTATATAGTTATATAATACGATCTGTTAAAGCTAAATTCCATAAAAAATATAATTAGGCGGGTGAACACATTTCGTTTTACAAGATAAATTGAATTGTGCAAAATGTTATCGGAAATTTACGTGTTAAATAAAGTGTAAGAAATAATTTTTATCTTTTCAAGTTGAATTTTATACAGTTTACAATACTTTATGAAGGTTTGTAAGAAATAGAAATGAATTACGAAACTCAAGATAAAAAATGTGCTATAAGAATAATATAAATTTTAATATTATGTAAAATTAGCTTTTAAAACAACCAGAACAAAGAATTAAACTGGAAGAAACAAAGGAGAAAACCGAATGCTAATTTTCCAATAAATCCCCTCCGCATGCGATAAATCAGCTGAGAAAACTCTGAAAACATTAATTTACTTGTTTGGCCGATGAAACGGCAGATACGTACGGCGGACGGAAACATCGGCATCGGAGGAGCGAAATTAACAAGAAGAATCGCCAATATAAACGATCCAGGCCGGCAATCAATCGCGGAATCAGGCAATCATAAGTCGGCGGATTCATTTATTAGAGGAGACTAACGAACTTACCCCGCGGGAGGGGAGGGGGAGGGGTGGGGGAGGGAGTTATAATCAATAATTTTCGATTGGGGGAGTCCAAGGGTGATGACAAAAGCGAATCTGGATGGATTATCTAGGGAAGTTGCGTTTCGGGCGAAAATGCTCAAAACCGAGCCAGCTAAGATCCCCCCTTGCCACATATTAGCGAATTGATACGCTCACAAGGCAGATTGCGCCTCCTTACCCCGCACATCAGTCTTGGAGATAAACACACCTCATAACTTTGCGGGAAATTGGCACAGCCCCCCCCCTCCCCGCCCACACGCACTCAATCGTATCGATAGACTTCTGATTTGGTTCGCGAGTTAAGCGGGAAAACAGGCTGTTTTCAACCGGTGAGGAGAAACGATTTTGGGTAAAGAACTTACTGAGTCACTTTCATCTTAGATGGAACGAGTGTTAAATGCCCATGTTCTATCCTAGGCCACACACTAACTTATAGAATAATCATTTTAGTTATAATAACCATTTTATCTATCGATCATCTAATTCATTAAATTATACTTAACAGTATCAAGACAATCACTCTATACCCTGTACCAAGAATTACGTTTCCTGCACACTTATGTCATCATAAACATTTTATGAAGGTAGACTATGCAATGGGTAAAACCTACAGAACTTTTATTAATATATGTTGGCTTTTATATTCCTGTCAATTACAATTATTAACAACATGATCATATTAAATTTTCTGAAATATGGCTGTACTAAAACAGTTAGTTTTCTCCACAATTAAGTACTAGTTTCCAGTGGGAACGCGACCTATGAGAGAGATGGAGAATCCGGAATGACGCAAATCTTCGCTAATCACCTGGGCGGACCCGACCACTAAACACATCTCAGCTGACATCAGTGATACCACTACCACGGTGCAACAGCACATCAGTGCTACCACCACCACAGCGGCACACAACGGGAAATGTCATTTGCTCCCTGTTACCTCTTAACTGGCTGCATTCTCTTTCAGACAGTTGGCAACATGTGCTGAGAAATTGTCCCCGCAATTTGTCCGATTGCTGGGCGGAGTCTGTCTAAAAACGCAGTTAGGGATTCTTGCCGAGAAAATTCTCTCAGAAGTTGTGGTAACGTACTGTACGAGCTGATGTGGATAGGACATTGTTTGCTACATTGGTCCATTCGTCCCAAAAAAGAAATGGGGACGAATGCAGCAAAACAAACGACACATGTTTATGTTGAAATAAAAACAATTATTCGACTGGACACTTCGGTTTATTTAAAACTGTTATATTCGATCAAATATCCAAAAAATAAGTGTATTTTACAACAAACATTTTTATCAAAATCTTATAACGTTATAATGCTATATAATGCTCTTACAAATAAAATGCTAAACCGACGATTAGAATAACGTTTTGTAATGTCTTTAGAGAATTCTTAGTAAAATAAGGGAACTTATATAGGATAACCAATGTGAGTTGATGTGAAATATATACGAGTATGTAAATAAATCCATACCATATAGTACCTTTAAACAATACACGGAGGTCTGTGAGGTAGGTAGACTATAGGTATACAGTATGGCCAATTGAAAATTTGTAAGATTGTAAGTAGATTACTTCATCATCCCTATACGCCTTAGTTAGTTGGAAACTGTTCTCAATAATAATAACTAATAATAACTAAAACATAATTGAAATGTTTATACTTAATTTAATAATTTTTTTGATATTCGTAAAATAGAACATCCAAGTTTCCAGTAATTAAAAGTATTAATTCAAAGTAATTAACTAAGATCGAAGTCCTTCAAAGGACGCCAAGCGATGTTTTTAAATGAGGCGTTTTTGTTATAGAACATGCAATTGAATTGGACAAAAGAAGAAGTGTTGTATAAAATTCCTCCTCATAGAAACCATACGACTTACATGGCCCATAAAAGCCAACATGGTGTAACTGATAGATACTGAATAAAATATTTACGTAATTCATTTAAGGCGATTAAAACTTTACCTTACTGCCTCAAGAGAATAGTATTTTATTACTGCTATAAATAACATAAGAGTTTTTTTAATAATGTTTTTTTTTTTTTTTTTTTTTAGACTTCCCCAAGTCAACCCAAACAGTTTGTTCTAGATAGTTTAGGGACTGTTGTCCCATTGTCAAATCAATAGAAACATCATCAAAACTTTTAATATAGCCATAATTTACGGTTAAAACGATAGTCTACACATAACACAACACTAACTTTATTTTTAAATGTTTGTGCGTGTTTTTTGTTATGTGTATCGTTATTAACTGTAAATTATGACTGTGTTTTAAAAGTTTTTACTGATTTGATAAGGAGACAGCATTCCCGTAACTAACTAGGCCTAGTTATTTTGAAGAAATTATTTCAATTGAAGACGGCATCAAGGTATGTAACCTAATCATCTAGTCATTAATCAATCCTGGAGGAAAAAATTAAAAAAATTAAGACTACATTCATTGATTTTAATTGACTTGGTTAATTTTATTGGTTCTTTACTTAGGCAATCCCAATCGACCTGAATGAGGAAAAACAGTACAGGAGAGGGACCGTGGCTTCATCAGCATCAGCCCTAACAAGGCGGGGGCCACGAGGGTAATGCGGTTAGCAAATTGCAGGCCACTCGGGTTGCGCTAAGCGGCAGCAGCAGCAGTAGCAGCGACTACCGAGCCAGCAGTCGCAGTCATTCCCTCAATGACTGCGGGAATTAAAACCCGCGACACAAATGACGAGCCACGCAAATGACTTCTCGAACCGTGGGATTCCGCGGTGATGAATGTCTAACAAGAATTCCTCCAGAACGGCCCAAACCCTAATTATTGTCATTATGAAAATTAGACTTCCCTTTTCAAATTTATTGTTCAATTAGGGGTCGCGAGCTTGGTAAACCGCGTGGTTACAATTCGAGTAATTGCTCGTGCCTGTCGAGGTATTTATTCCGTTATAACGAGAAGAAGGTGGTCCTAGGCAATGTTTCGGGTGCGAGTGTTGACACCAGCAGCTCATCGGGTAACTAGACTGTTACGAAAAATTACAATGACGTTTACGTCATATCAGAGTATAATAACAGTGGGAAAAAATAATTAACTGACTTGGTACCCTATATAGTGGTTATGTTTCTCACTTCATACAATCCCGACATTGAAGTTCAATTCGCGGCAGCATCATCGATTCTGAACCCAACTGTCATTTGTCGTTGGGATGTTAATTAATCATACTATCTAACAATAGATCGATAGTAACAAGACCAGGGATTCGAGCGTTTCCCATCACAAAGATAAAAAATGCCATAGATACGCACAAAAATAAAACACTTATGATGCTTGGAAATAATTTAGAGAATAACAAGAATTGAGGGCAAAAGTCACATATAGCACAGTTACATTTTTGCTAAATGTAATAAATACACAAAATGCTATCTTTTTCTAACTTTGGGTTAAATAAAAAGGGGGTTATTGGTTTACTAGTACAGGAAGCGAACTGTTAAAATTGATGTTTCTCTTTAGTCCAACAATATACCGTGAAAGAGATTAAATGTTATTTTTCCATGTTTTTTTATTAAAAAATTGGTTAAGTGTTTTTTACTTTAATTACTCTTTTTGTGTTAGCATTATTCTCAACACATTAATTATTTGGTATAGCAACATAATAAACATAACATTTAATTACTACAGTAAACATACAAAATGGATCAAAGAAAATATGTTCCTCTTGTTTACCAAGTTCTACGAAAATATAATAAGAAGAATATAAGAAGAAAGCAATCTAAACTTCTAAAACGATCCCAACTTTCTTAATTTCAGACGTCGGTTAATGAGTCATCACTGAAATAGTCAAACTTCGCTACAATAACTTGGTAACAAACTTTATACGTAATGTCACCCCTCGTTTGGACCGAGACTAGAAACTAATCAAAAGTAATATTTGTACTAATGGAATAATGAGTAGTTCTCCATACGTGAGGAAAATGAGATTCAGCAACTATTGTTTCAATAATAGTGTATGGGTAGAACTATCGATTACCTTTAAAATTCGCATTTGCAACAATACACCGCACATGCAAATTACATTCTATTATTAGACCATACCATGTAAAAGTAGTGAACTGAAATTAAATTGTACCATAATTTGGATTTGGATACTGAATTTCAATACAAAAATGACATATTGAGAGGGTTAAGTTGATCCATAAAATTAGACTACTAATTTTACTACTAAATAATTTATACTAAATAAATTTTACTACTAATTTTAATTAGTAGGCTTATATCAAATAATCGTGTAGGTCTATATATACATTCAACTATAATATATGAGGAATATGTGCTATATTTTAAAACTTATAGGTCAGATTAAAATGTGAAAAATTTACAGTTTGACACTGTGTTGACACAATATTAAGTATTGTTGTAATAAATAGTATTCTGTATTGTACAATAAAACACATTTATAAGTGATTCTAAAGATATGAAAAATTAATGATTGTTTAAATTTGACTGACATGTGGGAACTTTAATAAAACAGCAATTATATATTCGGTATACATATATTATAGAAACACAGACATATTTGAAACATCGAACATGAAATTCGAGAGTTTTGTAACGCATGTTGTAACGAAAGCATGGTAAATCTTACGGTAAATGCGAAACACTATTTTTATATTCATTTAGGATTGATAATATGTTGTGCAGGAAGTTTAAACTGTAAAAAAATGTACGGTGCCCATTGATCACTTTTCAACATGTTTTTCGTAACTTCAAGCACTAACAACACGAAATCCGTCATAATTTAAACGTTTAGCGTTACCAAATTCATTTACCGAGTGTGTAGTATTAAACAATAAATTAAACATTATATTTGTTCTTCAGAAAAATAAAAACGAAATACAAGTAGACTGCATTAAAAGAATAAAACTTTCATACAACATAAATACTGTAACTTCTTCCTATAAAAAGTCTAACAAAAACAAGAAAGGGCAATGAAAATATAACAGGAAACAAGGGCAGTTAGCTTATATAAAAATCAAGACAAAACGAAACAACGGAGACGAGACAACATAAATAAGAATATAATTGTAGACGAGGGCAAACCACGCAACCGACGCATGGGTTATAAACAGAGCAGTGACGTAATTCATTAGTGGCCAAGGGCTGCAGGGGGAGGCAACTTCCCCCAGCCAAGTCTTAATTCCTGCCTGCCTCGGCCGACCCCAAATCCAAATTACGTCTTGTACATTTGCATTTTTTTCTTATGAGCAATTATCCGATGAATCCATAACACAGCATTTTTAAGATGTTGTCATTAAGGGTGGAAGAAACGAGCTTAATTATTTCTTTGAGATGCAAACAAGGGGTTTGAAAAACGCAAATGAAGAATTGGATGTTTATAGTTTATAAGTTTAATCTCAGTTCTAAAATGTTTTATACAAAACTAATTAAAAATTCAATTGTTCTAATCTTAAAATAGTGCTATTCCAAAATGTTTTCCTAAACATTCATGCTGTAGCATTAAAAAACATACAAGAAAGTTAGACCAAATATTAAAGTATTTCCATTTTAAATTAAGATACTTCGAAGTATAATAAAATCATTTTAGTAATTGAAGTGTTAATCATTAGAACAAAACATTAGACTATTAAAATTTATTAAAAGCGCCAAAATAGCGAAATGACAGTCATGAATCCATGTAAAGTAGGCTACTGCGAGAAATAATTTATAAATTTGCAATGACCGTTTTAAAGTTTATTAGTGTTCTTAAATGAATTCACAGAAGTAATAAAAAAACATTCGCAATACGTTATGATTGTTTCAATTTTAATAAGTGAACCAAACGTAAACTGTAGGAAGTGATTAAATATAAATAAACTTTAATGAATGATTTAAAGTTGCAAGCAACATAATTAAACTAATGTGTGATTTTTTAGATGTTGAAAGACAAAATAAAAGCCTTTTCATCAAATGAAAAAAAAAATATATATATATATATATATATATATATATATATATATATATATATATATATATATATATATATATACCTAACACAACATGATGAAATTATTTCAAAATAATTTGATTTCAAAATAAAACAATAAAATAGCAAAGCTGAAGATTGTATTATGACCATTGGCTACATCATACTACCCTCGTTAGTTTAAGATACAAGAGGTATTAAAAAAAAAAAAAAAAACGAACGAGAATTCCTTTGGAACGATTGTTACGTTATGCCTTAACACAGGACAATAAATTTCATACATGCAGTATTAATAGCCATAATATGTTTCCACTGCAACTGTTTGCACAACTACAGTACTGTACTGTACATTCTACTGGTACCTTTATGGTGATGTCTTTCCATGCCTCCATGTGTTGTTTAGTAGTCCGTGGCGTGTGTTGTGCGGGGGTCCATGAAGATGCGATCTGCCAACGATAAACGATCAGTAACACATTGTTTTGGCTTATATTTCACTACTTTTAAAAATTACACTGTTACTGAACAATTGTTATTAAATTGTAGATAAATATAAACCAAACAATGTAAACATTTCCGTTGCCAGTAGTTAGTTATATTTGAGAAGTTTAAAATTCTGTACATTGCATCCAGTGTCTGTGAGTTTATTAAGTCTAAGACGCGTTCTCAACTATTTTCGAAACCACAGTATAAACTCTTAATTTGACGCTTCAATAACATGAGTTTGCGTACTGAATTTTAATTTGAATCTAACCTAAACAAGTCAAGAACTATAATTAATGGCATAAATAGTAAATACCATCAACAAACTTGCTGAATAATTTACATCCATATGAAAGTTATTTACATATTTCCAACAAATTTCCTTAAAAATATAGTCTATAAACTGTTGTACATGGTTTTAAAAACGTTTAATGCAGATAGGCATACAATATTTAATTAAATTTCCTACAGATATAACGTTTTAGTTATTTTCACAACGTACAATAATACCCCTATATATTTTTGTCACCATTAAAAACTTTTCTTTTTACTATTTATTGCTTTCCACCCTTTTTACACTTTTGGCTTCTCAATATGTTACTGCCGAAAAATCCAAAAATATTTATAGAAATTCAAAATGTAATGAAATAATTTGTTATTTAAACAATTTACCGTCCATAGTTGTTTATAAATGTAATATAGACCCTTATTTATATGGCTTACACTAATTCGTACTGATCAATTCATTTTAAAAATGATATGGCAAAAACAATGCTATAATGTTCTGCAAATGTGCATGAATTTACTGAAGAAATATATTTTGTTGTTGTCAGAGTGAACCATTAATAGCATATTCAGAATCCAAAAGCTCGACTATCTGTACAGTGTACAGTACTAGATGTTCCCGTTTTCGCGCCGATCGCAGTTTTGGCGGCAACTTCCCCGGCTCTCGCCATACACGGCGTCATGCTGCGATGAGACAAACGCCATTCCCAAGGTCGGGCGAAATTTCAATTTGAAATCCGCATCTCAGAGCCAGACTATTCGCAATTCAAATGGCACGCTTTTTGTGCACAGGTGCACTGTTCGAGAAAAATGGCCCAATCAGGGCAGCTTGTTATTTATCACTCCCCCCACCAACGCGCTTGGTCTTGGCGGCGACAAAAAGGCAAAACTGGGCACCAGCGTAGGCTTAATGTCTCCGGACAAGAAAAAACTAAGGTTATAAATTTTAATTTTTGTAAACGTCTTTGGTATTCGATTCTTTTGTGCTCTCTTGTGGAACAACGCGTCTAAATGGTATGCATCCATTGTAAGGATAGTGTACGTGTGAAATTTTATTCGAGGAAAATAGCGCTGAACATAGGTACTATTGCTGGGGAGGAAAAACTTATGAAATCACCATGATCGTCTTGGCAAAGTAGGATATGTCGGCTAAAATAATGATACTGATATAATTATTATTTGGCTCTTTTTTAATCTTAAAAAATAATTATTCCTTGAGTTTGACCATTTGTAGAACAAATATGACTGATTAATTCTTAGTACTGTCATCTAATTAATCTTTTTACCATTTAGGTAACAGTACGTCTATTTATGTATGGCACTATGCCTGTGACTGAATCTTGCGTTACAGACTTTTAAACCGCTATTAACAGTTTTAAAAGTCTCAATAAGGTCTAAACTAATAGCATGGTATTAAAAAAAGTTATTCTTTAAATATTTTTTCAATTCAATTTGTCTTGCTCTTATAATTCTTTCCTATACTTCGAATATAAATATTCACAAGAAAAAAAATCTTCCAAGAAATATAGATTTAAGAAAGTTCATATCAGACACGATAAATTAGTTTTTTTAATGTTTAATCTATTTAGCGAACACGAATATATTTAAAAATTGATACATTTTTTAAGACGCACAATATTTAATGCTCTAAATAATGATTTTGAACAAAATTTTCAAATATAATTTAATAAGATTCTTAGAACTATTTTAGTTCTGTCAACTGGATATAATGCATCATTTAGTTATTAATAATAGGACTACTGTACTAATTCTATAAAAAAAGGGAAAAAGTAATATCATTCAAATCATCACTTAAATAGACATTAATCTTCCAACTGTTAAGGTTTGTTTTTTAATTGAGACAATCAGTTGTTGATTTAAGCGCCGCTCGGGCCAAGAGTCAAAAGCGGGAATGACGTGTCACTTACAAACGGAGAAACATTTCAATAAAACAACAATTAAGTCAATTAAGCGGCGATTGGTTCATTTGTGTGACGTGCGGCGCGAACGACCAATCAGAAGCTCGTAAATTAATTCACTCTCCGATGCTCTTAATAATGGTACTGATCAAAGGGTTAAACAACAAGCGACGATTGACAAGTCTTGACCAAATATACAAATATATATTCCTTATGTATTTTTTATTATTATTTTATCTCGTTTTTTGTTATTTATAAAAGAAAAATTATCTAATTATACTATTCTGTAGTTATTCTGTAGTTCTACTTATAGGTTCTACTTATACATTGTTTATTCTACATATACTGTAGCTTCTTAAAGATTTCACTTTAAAGTGTTTCTCCTGCTAGCAAGTATAGTTACGTGAATGTTTAGAGCAATGTACTGTATTGTGACTAAAACTTTTAGAACACTACTAAAACGTAGAACTGAGTGATCTTAATTTGTATAAACTTAATACAAAATATTATGTTTGGAGAAAATATTTAATACAGTATTTAAATAATTATGGTTCGCCATACCTTTTTCTGCTAAATTTGATACTTTACGTAACTAACTACTAAATGGACATTTTAGTAAAATTACTATCCAATATATATTTTTTACAATTTAAAAACATGGCTGATACATTGTTTAAAAGTTCATACTGTACTAGGAATAATAAAAAATATTCGTATTATTATGTAAAAAATATTTTTTTGTGTTTTATAAAACAATTAACAATTTTAACAGCATTGCAAAAACTTTTAAAATCAAAGGTTTGCTTAGAAAAACCAACGCATATCAGTAAAAATATTAACACCATAACATACTTGTATCCTCAATGTTTATGTTTATGCTTTAAGAAAAATACTGAATGAACAAATATTAAACATTTCACCAAACTAACCTGCATTTGATGAAAACTAACCTTAGTAATTATAAAAGTAAGCGGACGTGGGATTAGCAATTTATACGAGCCGGCGTGAATCGATAGAACAGCTGACCAACAATGTGAGTGAGGGCATTGTTGTACGGGGTGCCAACCTAACTAGCGAAAAACACACACAGACACTGGATATCACTGGCAACGGAAGTGGAACTGACTCACTGCACTAAACCACACACGACAATCGAAACGTCGGAAAACACAATTGCGTCATTTATGAAAATAAAATAAAAATCACTTTTTGAAATTTGGAAAAAACACGAGGGACGATGTAGTGGATGTGTTGTGGTGACGGTGACGGTGACGGGGTTTAGTGCAGTGGAGAGGAGACGTACCGCAGGGGATGCGCACTGGCCCAGGAGCCGCCACAGTCTGAGCGAAATTTGCATGGAGGGGATGATAATTAATGCTGGGCGCATGTACAGGGTAATGAGCCCGCGATTGCGTATAGTGTCAGTGTGGAGGGGGTGGTGGAGGGGGAGGGGTGGCGGCGCGCCACCCCGGCCACCCCCTACACCGTCACCGTCGCTCCTTCCCACCACGCCAAGCGCGCTCTTGTTTTACGAATAAACCCAATTATTTATTAATAGCCGAACAGTCTTATTCTTGTTCCCCTTTATGCAATTGTTTTGTAATGCGAAATATTTCGGCTTCGGAATTATTACCTGTTTTGAGATTCGTTTTCGCTTTTGTGAAAGGTGATAGTGTTGGTTTTCAATGTGAAATAGCCTAATTTTATAGTATTGAAATTCACTTATTTTAAAATAAAAATTAAACTAATAAATTAATGAATATTATGATGAAATTCATTAAAATTATCTTCGAGGTAAAAGAAACAAATAAATAAAGAACTATAAATAAACTATTGACCCTTAGTCAATGTAGACCAAACCATTGTTCCATAACCCTTCGGAAATTCTGGTGCTCAGGAACATTGTATTATTTTAAAATGATTTAAATATTTAAAATTTATGTACGCGGTATTATGTGTTATAGTATAAACAAATTTTTCAATTGTGAAATTAAATTTTGGATTGACAGATAGAATTTGCTTATTGATCATTATTGATTATGAGTAAGAGGAAGTTGCAACAGTAATTGTAATTTACTAATAATAGACCAAATTTCGCTAATGCCAATTTCTTTCGTGTTCACGACAATCATTTACAATTTAGTTGTAAAAATTTTTTCGTGATAGTTAAAATATAATTGATGATCCTTGATGTTTTTCCTCGCAGTTAACTTAATTACAAGAATTTAAGTAATCAATACTTGGTTTTGTTGATTCGAGTAGTCAACACTTATTACAGTTTATTACAGACAATTTAGATTAATTTTCAAACAAACCCTTTGTTATGAAGGGGAAGAATATGAAGGACCGTGATATACTGTCTGTGAATGAAAACATTTTGTTTGCTTGTTTGGGTCTTATAAAAAAGCAAAGACCAATTAATTCAGACAAAAAATTACAGTAGGTCTAAAGCAACACAGAAAATAATTATTATGCATGTTAACAGAAGACAATTAAAATACATCAAGGACATTACAAGAATATTGAAATAAAAACTCAATATACAAAACAATTTATTTCTAAATTGAAGTACAAAATACTAAAAAAAATCCCATAGAACTTAATGACAACAATCGGACCATGATTTAATCCTTCACGCTCAAGCCCTAACTCCCTCACCGCGAAAAAGCCATGTTCTGACTTCATAAGTGATTTCGGTGACATTTTGAGCCCGTATGAAAAGTGGATTGGATACAAAGGTCAATTCCTAAGTTGTGTATTGATTTTGGGCATCTTGCCCCGCTAATCTACCGCGCTATCTTTGGCAATGGTTCGCTGCTCTCGTGTTTGTTTGGCCAAACCGACGCTCTAATTGCATACCACTTAAATACACTTCAAATATTGTTTATTGAACGTGTTTGTTAAGCGAGTTCTCATAATAAAGCAAGATAAATGTCGTTGCAGGGTTTGCTTCTTGAAAATTTAATTTAGTAATATTATTGGTACGGTAATTTAATAAGGTTTATCAGTTATAACACTCCTTCTAGTAGACCTACCTACTTTATGAAAAGTGAGTAGTATGGTTTGCCATTAAATACAATAAGACATGCAAAAGTTTTCAGTGCTGTATATAAATTCTGTACTGTATCATATATAGGTTATTTTTGACAGTGTCATGACTATTTTGTTATGTAGATATGTAAAAAAAATGTATGGGGAAAGCTGGCATTGTGGTCCGGTCATGATAGACAATAGGCCTACTTTGGCATACCGTAGGGCCTACTGTAATAAGTGTAGTATCATTGTAAAGCGAGAGCTAATATGTTCAGATAAATAAAATAATTTAATTTTTATTTGGTATCGTACATTAAACAACGTATTGATAGTTTCACTAACTTGATAAATACTTGACCGAATCTGAGCCCAAAACAAAATCGTTTATTCTGAATCTAATGTGATTTTAAACAATACCATATGATGTATTTTCAACTTATTTTCTCTTTGAGGTAAACACAGCACTTACACAAAAAAATCGTGGTCTGATTAAGGAAAAAGGTGATGAATATACCATTTACGTTAATAATAAAGAAAATAACAGTATGACATTTATGAGGTGATTTTTTAACCGATTTCATAAATTATTCAAGAATTATAATCCGTGGTTTGCTACACTCTAAACTATGAAGAACCGTTACATATAGGCCTACTACACAACACAGGCCTTCCATCATCAGTTAGTTGCTTAAACGCTGGCCAGCCACCCCAGTTCGCTCACCCTTCGGACGCAAGTAGTCCACTGGTCAAACTAGTTAGTAAGAGCATTGTAGGGGAGTCAAATTAGAAATGTTCCCACAGTTATTACATTAATATTTCTCTCACCAACAACGGTTCTAGGGTCCTTTTCAGGATTAGACAATTACAGTTTAATAATTTTTTAACAGACTAATCTTTGTAGCCTATTTCTGTCAAAATTAATGTACTTAGATTAGTAAATATTAGACGAGTAAATTTTAAACTAAAGTTTCTTTTTGTAAAGAGGCGTTGTTAAAGGTTTTCAAATTATTAGGGTCTATATTTTACGAGACAACTAAAATAGGTATATATATATATATATATATATATATATATATATATATATATATATATATATATATATATATATATATATATATAAGAAATTATTTATTTATAGGGTTTACAAATAAATACGTTTCATAACAATGAATGGTAAGTTATCGATTATTATAACATCAGTATACCCACATAAACGTATACGTAATGTACTTTTAGAGATAAACATACGGAAAACGGATTTTTAACCCCCTCCCCTTTTTCTGAAAGGGGAACATTTTATTATATATAAGCATGAAAATATTAAATATTTAATTAAAAAGCTTAATTCACAAACGAAGTTTTATCAAAGAAATACTATTAATTAGTATATTAAAACGTACCTAACACATAATGGGTTTTTGGTCACTATTAATAATTACTAAATTACATCGTGATTTTTCCATAAGTCAGAGAAATTATTTACTGTACCATTCATATTTCAATTTAAATTCACAATACAGAATTCTAAAACACAAACCACAACTAAATATGCCTAACCACATTGCTTACTTATGTTTGAAAATCCGATCGCAGCAAAGACGTAGCACAAGTGTCTTGTCTTCACAGATAAACTAACACTAAACAACGTAGAGTAGGTAAGGTGTATGTACAACAATAGACACGACACTGTCACTGACAGCGCTGTGGAAGGTGGTTGTTGGCGGTACGGCACGGCGGCAACTGCGACGCGAAGCAACACACTGACTGATAACGCAACAATGCTACAACCGCTCCGCTCTCCACACGGCCACAGTCGACACTAAATTAAACCTAAATTAAACAACACCGGTCACAGCGTCCAGCGCCGAATTAATTACTGGAATAGGCGGCGTAACGTCGGAGAGGGGGCAACTCCCTCCTCCCCGCCTCACCGAGCCTCGGTTGTGATGAATCTGTCTAATAAGGAGGGGGGAGACCCCCTCCCCTCCCTCATTAACTGGTGGGGAATGACCAGCCAATGGAATCGCACCGATGTGCAAATAGAGTAAAACAATGCCGCATGTACCCGTACGTGCTGTGCGGCTTGATTTACCGGTACTTGGACTCTAGCCGCCGTGCCCGTGTCGGGTAGTTTTTGTAACCCCCACCCCTCCCCTCCCACGGCGCAATTGAAAGTTTCATCGGTTGTGGTTTGTTTTTATTTTTGAATGGTTGTGAATTTTTGTCACTGTATCGTTTGTACCTAGGTAAAGAGGTCATATGTTCTTAAAATTTAAAAGTAATATAAATATCAACACTTGCAGACTAAAAATGTTCGATGTTCTTCACTTATGCACTTGTTCAACTGTTTATAAACGAAGTTGACATATTAAATTTCGAAGGTTGACATCAAGAAACTTGACACTAATAAAATAGATAAAAAACATAAGTTTATATAATTTGGAGATTTTTATTTCATTGTACAATTTAATATAAATAATTTTGCATTCTCAGCCTAAGTTAAAATTTGTTGCATTTTCTTATAGGTATAAAAATTTTATTGTGATAGTGCCAAGAGAGATTTTTTGTACCAAGGATTGTTTTGTTTAGGATATCTAGGCCTGGGTAGGTTAAAAATAATTAAATACAATAAAACTTTATTATGACCGTAATCTCATACTGTATATTATCAGAACTGTATTTCATAAAAAGAAGCACATTGTCTCACCGAATACTTAAATTCTTTCTTTATTGTCATTACTAGATATATGCTACCTATCATAAACCCTACTGTGAAGACTGTACAGTTTTGTTAGGATAGGGTTTTATGTTTATGTTTATTATATTAAATCTTAAAAAGCTAGAAATTATTATAAAAATTAAAATGTTGTAAAAAACAGAAACTTTTCATTTTTTACTTAATAACCTCTTATTACAACAATAACCAGATTTTACGTTTTTGACACATAATATGTAACATTTTTGCTTGCATTTGATTTGCAATATATTTATCTTATTTATTATAGGTTTTATTACAGTAGATTCATGAATGATAAAGTACTGTACAACCCTTCGTCACTTCGTGTATCTCTTTGGGAGACTTGCATTGCTTAATATTTTTGCGTTGTACAATAGATAGGCTACTTGGGAATGGTTTCCACTCAAACATAAAATTACCATCACCAAATATTTTCTTCAACAGAAGTATCATAAAGCACTCTAAATATTTTAAAAGGATACAACTTTACACATGCCTAGAACAGTTTTGGGTACAAAAGATTTATCTTGTAATAAAATTTAACGATTTTAATTTCCAACTTGGACTAAAGTAAAAAAAAAATTAAATTGTAAAACCAATCAAAATTTAATATAGATCCTATACAATTTACTAACCCATTTAAATATGATTTAAAATCCACTAAAAATAAGCAATTAAAAATCCAATTTTATCGCATTCAAAAGGTAACAAAGTGGAAAATAATCATCAAAATTGAGACCGCTGGGTGGAACATTTCTAAAATAATTTATGCAGGAGAGTGATTGTTCGGCGGGTAATCAGCTGTGATAATAACCATTGTTGGGTTTCTACTTCTGTACACAGATTGCGCCGTGGATAGCGCTGTAGCTGTAGCACTGAATGCCAACAATGGGCGGATTTGCATAGGCCAAGGGGCGGCTGCGCTCTTGTTTCGGGAAACTGGCGCCCCGGGCGGCAAACCCCGAGATAAACCTGATAGCTTACGCCCTTTGTCGCCACTGGCCACTGGCCAAGATTTCGTTTAGATAAGGCGCTAAAAAGATTTACTCCTGGGGTCGAATTTGACTTAGCCTATTCCCCTGAAATTTGTAATACTGCTTATAAAACTCTCTTTAGTTTTGACTAGTTAGAGATGAGAATCTAGTAACTGTTTTAAACGGTTTAATGTCCGTGGTAAATTTGCTTTGGTAATTTTTAGTAGTAAATTTCTATTAAAGTATACTCAATAAACTTTATATGGTTTTGAAATATTCTTTTTCCATTCTTTACACCTTTAATACATTCATTGATCTTATTAATTACTTTATTTATTAACAGGTCAACTGTTTATCCAGTTTTAGACTTAAATCCACTACATAGTCTATAAAAACACCAACATACACTTGGTCAATATGAAGTCCATGTCTATTAAACTAAGTCGAGATTACATTGCAAGATACAGTATATTAAGGGTGCGCTCTACCCATCTGCCGCGCGCGGATGCAAGGGTTTAGAATCTCCGTGTTTGTCGCCCCAGTTGTAAACCGATTTAAAATATTTTGGTGTCATTCTTTTCGTAATATAATTTTGTACTCCGCTATCGTCTTAAAATTTCGATATTAATTTAAATTACTTAGCAGGGTGCTTGCTAATAATGTTGAAATAAGCGTTTTTGTATAAAGTTTTAACGTATTAAAAACAATTTTTTAAGAAAAAATAAGACGATGCACGAGTACAATATAATCTTAAGAACAAGAATCTGCAATAAGATTGGTAAAAAGTTTATAGATAACGATGCAAGAAGGGAGATGCGAAAGGTCTGCAATTTAAAAAACATCGTTATTAGACCACCGATCGATTTCGCACTGAAACCAAAAAAGCATTAAAGTAACAAAAATTAAAATCACCCGTCATATATTTTCCAAAATAAGAGTTTCCGCGTATAGCGGCAGTTAACAGTCTCGCTCGACGATTTTGACGCCGAGGTAGAGCGCACCCTTAATGGAGTTTAGTAAAACGAATAAGTTCCTATGTTATATAGTATGAAGCGCGACATTTGTATAGTTCCTCATTCATTGTTTTCAAAAAAAAAAAAAAAAAAAAAAAAAAACAATATATGTAAATAATAGGTAAACATTTTAACTTTATAGATTTAATTTCGCAAGTTATTACTATAATTTTTAAACCAAGTATTAAAAGTTTTATAACCGAGTCAACCTACTTATAGCGGAGACCAGCGGCTAATATGTCATCAGAAGTTGCAATGAGGGGGTGGGGTTATAGCCCCCTAGCCCCCCTTCCTATCCCCCTCAGCCTTCAGCGTGTGAAAGCAACCTCATTACAGGGCTTGATTTGGGATCAGCGGCGACGAAAAAGTTACCTGATGGAAAATAAATTATGTTTGGTAAAATATATTTACCCTTGGCCAATTCACTTGGGGTTAATCCTAATAACTTTCCGGTTTAAGGATCGCTGGTAAAAATCACATTTGACCTTGGGGCACACTGTCATTATGGCTAAAAAGTTTTATAAGCCCACTAAACCAACTGTTATAGACTCATAGATACTTTTAAGGATTGAAAGTCAGCAGAGCGATGTCAAAATTATATTTTAAATACCCAGACAAAAAATATAATCATATATTTGTAAAACTTTTCATAATTTTACAACGTCAATTTCAATACGGTATCATTGTACGTAATTTTATATTTTAAAGGTTCTAAACTATGTAACTTAGTTATAAATTGGGAACCAAATGTTCATAAAAACATGGCTCCCAAAGAGACGAGAATAAATAGTACCTATAGATCTATGCATACTTCGTAAAATGTATGTAATTTTATATTGTAATCAGTAATCGGCTTTATAATACATTAAAAAACTGATTCAAAAAATTTATAAGTACAGTGACGATGGTAGGATCTTGGTAGCAGGGAAACAGCAAGATCATTTAAATGAAATACAGTAGTAAAGTTGTTGCTCGAAATCGAGCAATTTAATCTGCACTATCCAACGTAATTGCTAAAATTGTTACATTTATTTAGTTTTAAATCAATAACACCCTACCAATCCAATATTGTGATTTTCAGTACCTAATTGTCAAAAATATACTTATTTACAGCTTTACATTAAGAGATGTTTGAAAAAAAAACTAAACCCAAGCCCAATGTTGTTCTAATGGGAACATTTCTCATTTTAATAATGGAAAACACCCTTATTTAAAGTCTAACTCTGATCTTTTTTTAGCGGAAACTACTACAAATCAAGCCCTATAGAAACTCGGAAATATGTTGAAAATTGTAGGAGTTCTCTTAAAAATCCTTAGCGTATAAATAAGTATAGATAGATACAATAAAGTCTTAAATCCCCGATCAAATCCTATACCAAATAAGCTTCAATAACTTTAAAGCATTTAGGATTTAACTACAAGAACACAATAATAACACTTTTCTATAGAGCAACATTGTTGGAGGTTTAAAAAGTCTGAGGGAATCTAAAACAGTATACAGAAAAGTGTTAAATGATCCACAGAGATCGTCGGCCCATCGCCCATCCAAAGCCATACTAGATTACTCAGGCCTCATGCCTAACTAAAAATGGCCATGACGTCATTTTGGTTCACGTATATCACGCAATAAGTTTGGACATCGCTCTGTGATCTCCAGCTGATTGATGGAAGCACCGTCCACGCGGGTATAGCGATTCCTCATAGCTACTCAAGTGGACGGTGCTTCCAGCTGGAGATCAGTGAGCGATGTATAAACTTATTGCGTGATATACGTGAACCAAAATGACGTCATGGCCATTTAGCAGTTAGACCTGAGTAATCTACTGTACTCCCTATCCCTCACCGGTGGTGGTAGTGTGCCGCGGTACCGGGCACTGTATACTGTAGGCCTACCACCGGTGACCTACTGAACTGCGCCGCTCCCCCGCACCACATTAGCATAATCTGACCACCGCCCCTGCCCGAATTATTGTCTTTCACATGGTAATCGGCGCTCTTTTGTCTCGCGATGCTCCGACGGTGCCGACCTCTGCCGGGGCCTCCGAGGATTATCATTAGAGGGGGAGGGCGATAATTGGAAACTGCATCAGCCGCCGGCGACGATGACTAATTCCGCGAAAATCAATAACGGAGTAAACAAAAGAACAGATGTCGGCTACGGCCGTACTGTAGTTGTTGCGCTCGCGGTACGGCTATACAGTAGTCCTACAAGGCGCGAGAAACGTTGGCTGCGGATGATCAGTTGTGACAGTGAACGTGGTCAAGTTGGTTTCCTGTAAATGAGTCAAGTACAAAGTACAGAGGATTACCTAAATTTCACTAATTGGTAACATAAAGATATCTATTTTCTCAGTTTTGATCCTTCTACTACACGTTACTCACTGAAAGTAAAAGTGTTATCATATAAACTTTATATGTGTGCCTATAATCGATTGAAAATATAACATGAGAAATGAGCTAAGCGCTAAAAATTAAAATAAATGTTATATCTGTGAGAAAGTTCTGGCATATAAGTTTAAGCGATGAATAACAAACGAAAAAACATGGTTGTTATACATTCATCTATGGTACCTGTGCGAGAAATTAAAAAAAATAGTTATTAGGGGCCTTTTTTTTACTATTTCAGTTGAGAAAATTTTAATACACACCGGCATCTAAACTACGCTATTTTTGTTATAATCATATTATTTGATCATGCTTTACAAGTCATACTCATTTGTTGTAAAAGCTGGAGTTCCATTTATTAAGAGTTATAACATGCAGTAAATACTTCTGCAGTAGGTGAATTTTGACATTGGACACAATGGGGGGATTGAAATTTATCGACGCTAAACGCAGTGCGCAATAAGTCGTGCGGTAACAGTGGAGGCAGTAAATATCTTTAAATTAGACTACAGTAGTAGCAAGCTTGTGGGAGATAGCCTATACTTTTCATATTAACCTTATCAACGAAGCGTTTTATTCTGTAACAGGTAAATGTATGGATATACGGATTTCTTAATTATTCCTTATCATTGTAAATGCGTAACGCTTTTTGTTTAAAAAATTACACTACCAAACACAAATTTTAAATAAAAATAATTTTTTCATAAGAGAATTTTAAATAAAAAAAGTATAGATTTCACTAAAACTTATGATTGTGACTTAAGGTTGAGTCATTAAGGTAGGTTAAAATGGCCAATGTAGCCGAATTTCCAATACTGTTAGAT